>CM065052.1:296157023-296482023 GCA_032883995.1 Coronaproctus castanopsis
ACTTACGGATAATAATTAAACGTAAAATAAAATCAAATGACCACTACCGATAATAATAAAATTATATAAGAAAGAAAATCTCTTCTACATTATAACATGAACTTTATAAGCACGCGTGCAGCCGAGAAATCTTAATACACATACACACCGACATGCCTATACACATAGTAGCATGGATATTAAACATGTATATACACGTATAACAACATTTAAAAAAAAAAAAACGAATGAAAAAAATAAAGCAAAAAGGTTTGAAAAATATTTTGATTGTTTAAGAATTTCTAAATCTAAGGGTAAATACCTCCTATTACAATTGATGCCCAGTAGCTAGTAGTTTTGATATGATTTAATCATTTTAATTGCAATTATTCTTTGAAAAATCTTATTAATGATATGCATGTTTTGATTTTTCAACATTTCATAATAAATGCTACTGTTGTAAATGTAATATTATCCATTTATACGATATTAATCCTTTTTTATAATTTAATTTGTTCTTATTGTTATATAGTTTATTAAATAAAACTTGTCTAATTTTATTCCTTACGTTACGGAAATGCTCGTAAAATTTAAAGTTTTTTTCGATTGTTACCCGCCAAATATTCTATGCTTGTCAAAAACTGGATATTGATATTGTAATTTATTAAATTTAATTTATTATTTTCGATTTTTCTAATTTCTTATTCGCTATTATCATAGCTATATTGTCGATGAATGTTATGATTTTAACATTTGCCGGCAGATTAATTTTATACATTATTGAAAATACTATATTCCATAAGTAAGGACCCGATACCGAGCGTTGCATTGTGACCGATGAATGTTTCTTGTCGAATGTACCAATATTTACTAATGTAAATCTGATCTGAAAATGATGATTTAGTATATTTAGCAAATTAAGACCCAATTTTTCTAATAATATCGTTAATTTTTTTTGTCGTTTTATACTTCTTAACTATTTGCTAAGGTTATTATTAAAGTACTAATGAATTTACTTGTGTAACACTGTACAAATTTAATTATCGAAATTATGTTTGTATTTATTTTTTATTATTTCATTATCTGGGAATTTCATTAATTTATCTACAGTGTGTTTTCGTTTAATTAACTCAATTATTTCCAATATTATCCACGTCTTTCTTCTAATATACTCACATTTACTAGTTTCAACGTAATATTTCGAACGATTAACTAACGGCGTAATTTTATTTAAATAGCAAATTTTTCGTTAAAAATAAGCTCTACTAATGTAAAAGCTATAAAAATCAGTAAGGGATGAAAACGGTTTGAATAAATTATGATTAAATCGATAATTACCAGCTTCATTTATAGTAAAACTTATTACTAGAGTATATAAATTCAGCGGGAAAATCTACGCTGTTTAGTAAAATATATATAATTAATAATAATCATCATCATCAGAACGAAAAATACGGTAATAAATAACAATAATTAGTTCGTGATTATAATAAACTATTATACAATAATAAATATTAATAAATAATATAATAAATAACAATAATAATAAACAATTATATAATAAATAAGAATCATCATCATTGTAGCAAGTAATAATGTAACGAATAACAGTAATTAATTCGTGACAATCGATGATAATCGCAATAATAACACACAACAATAATCATCTTCGCAATCATCAATATAAATGAGAACAATTATTATTATCATCAAACCGAAATACATTTTTTACGTTGTAGATGCAACGTTAATAAAATGGATTAAAATTAGCCTGCAATGCGTAATACCGCCCGCGAATGAGAGACACATTACTGTAGGATAAACATATCAAGTAATCGTCTATCATAATTCAACGCTAAAGCGCCCACCATTTATACATACGCCAAATTTAGACACATGTGTTACAGCGTCAATCATGTCACATCAGCTATAATTGGATACCTATTGCTGATTCATACGCCGACACATGACACATTCGCGTGCACACATAAACAGAGCAACAAATATTTGGTTGATTACTTTAATCGATCATGTATCTATAATTCGTAGGCATACAACACACACACACAAACATATTATACATATTGTACAAATTGGATAGAATACATATGATTGAATTTATATATATGTAGATTTTTGTTATACGTTTATATATTTTATATATATATATATATATATATATATATATATATATATATATATATATATATATATATATATATATTCACCGATATGCGTACTGGAAATATAATGGCTACATCTGTAAAACATTACCCACTATAAATTACCTGATTACTAATTATGAAAAAATTGTTTTTGTATATATTATGTGAAATATTTTATATACTGATAGCTACATTACATATACTATGCACCTAACACATCCTAGAAAAATTAAAAGAATACAAATTTCACGTAACGAGAATGTACGTACAATGAACATTTCGAATGTGCCCAGCAGGTTTAAACCATCCAAGAATTCAGAGAAATTCTTATAAATAATTATTCAGCAGTTCCCCCCTTCTTGAAAATCAAGGCCGTTTCTATAATTCTTCAAAATAAATTTCAATTCAAAATTTTCTCCGATTTTTTAACTACGCACTTAAAAAACACATTTGCAAATCGACTTCCAGAAACGAATATTAAAAAAGAATTAGTTTTATTCGCTTTTTAATCATCATTATCAAGTAGAATAATTTTCCCGTATTCGTATGAAATAGCAACTCGAAAGAGGGTTTCCATTATTTGCTGTTGTAAAAATTAAACTTACAAAACGTGTTTTAATAAATCGATTAAAGAAAATCATGAAATTGAAATAACATGAACTATTATACCAATATTAATCCTGTTTAAAATAGTTCAACTATTAATAAAAACATTATTGATGAGTAACGAAAACAAAATAGTATTATAACTTTCAAAACCGTAAGAAAATAATGATTCCGACATTATGAATACTTTAACTTATATCAAATTTAACTTATCCGAGTAAAAAATAGTTTCCAATTTTTTTAACATAAAAAAAAAAGGTAACAATTTTGTCATCCCATTACACTACCAAATTCAGATAAACATTTCACCAATAGATATAATAATCATAAACCATGAGCAAAACGCTATCCCAACTTTCATTAACCAAAGAAAAATAATTATCGATAAATAGACAATATTATTTGGCCAATGCAACCATAGAATAATACCTATCACGATACTAACCGATCGATATAAAAAACTTCATTAAATAAATAATAAATGTTTAATTATATAACTAGTAAATTATAGATCTTCTAAAAATATAAATGGATAAAAATCTTCTAATTACAGAATACAGTTAATAAATAACTTGTCTTTCTCATTCTTTGCCCTTCATTGTGTTTGTACACACAACATATATATATATATATATATATACGTATTTCATGTATGGATATATGCAGAAATGTATACATATATTTATATGTACGTACATATTATTATAAACATTTTGTGACATTTTAATAAACTTTCCATATTAATTTACTTTTATTTTCAGTTTTATTCATGAAAATTGACAACAACAAAAAATGATAGATTAATTTTTGCGCCGAACGAAAAAAAGGAATAACAATTTTTAATTATTTCTTCTTAACAGTTTCAAAGACGAACTTTCCTACTTAATTAACAGTAATGATGACAGATGGCGCTGAATCTGTCATATTCGTTAATTCCTAAATCTACGTACAAATTATCTGTGTTATTATTCATACCTTTATTTCGATGTATTATTTATAGTATCCAAGAATATTTCGTTAAAATTTTATTACTTTAACATAAGCTTTTTTGTTAATAATAGTGTGTACATATATAGAAGAAGAAATACATTCTTAATGTTAAGTAACTGATTAGAACAATTTAAAACAAAAATTGAACACAAGGAAGAGCAAATAAAAAAAAACTATAGGTAATAAAAATTCCTTAAAAACAGTCATAATTGTTAAACATGATACATACATATACGTATACATATGCTGATGCATAAGCACACATATTGTATTATGTATATATATATACACACGTATATATATATATTATATACTATATATATATATATATATATATATATATATATATATATATATATATATATATCTACTAACGCCATCTACACATTCACAGAATTAATGAATCGATGTATAATCCATTCCGGGTATTTGTTAGTAGTTTATGTTGTGATTCATGTTGTTTGGTATTGAGTGTTAAATTGTTACTTATAATTTTTTATGTTACTTCGTATTGAATATTAAATTTCTACTTGTAACTTTATTTACAAAATTTGCTAAAATTGTTTATAATTAAGTATAAGTAATTGCTGGAAAAAAGGAGGTGGTTGATTGAAACGAAAGATTTAAATATTGAATTTTTACTTACAACTTATAAAATTACTCAACACTTTTGTAGAAGTTTAATGCATGAGAATTCGTAGTTTTATGCGAGAAACAGTATAAAATTACATAGTACTTAAATTATGAATGGTGCAATTTAAAAGTTTACGTAATTTTCACAAATCTTTCGTATTAACATAATTTACGAAGAAAATCATAGTACTCCTGATCAAATACCACGAGTGATTATGATTCGATTCGACTATTATTTTTATAAAAATAGCGATTGTGTTCCGATACCACCTATAACTAAATTTTGAAAAAGCGAACGTACTAATTCTAGGATACAATGCCCATAATCGCAAGGTGTTAAAACACTAGATAAAGCTGCTATAGATATAAGAAAAAAAGAAACAGCTACCGGGTTATCATACGTCGCATTTTCACGAGTAAAAACGTTAGTAGGATTATCATTAAATAGAACATTTTCCTACGATAGACTAAGTAATATTAAAAACTCCCATATGTTAATATGTAGAAGACGAAAAGAAATTCGTACGAGGTTTACGCTTTAAGAAAATTAAAATTGCAGAATATATAACAACATTAACAAAAATAGTATTCAAAATAATTTGCGAACCCTGACAAAAGCCGTGCTTTACTAGTATACATACAGTGACGCAGCCAGGGGGTTTGGGGATCTGAACCCACCTTGGAATGAATCTGATAATAAGAAAATGTATGCTCGTTGTTAAATGCAGTTTTGCATTTGTTAAACCTATTTTTTTTTTTTTTTTTTAAATTTCATTGTTTTTGAAGTAAATAAATAGTTTTGTAATATAGGAGCTACTCGAAGAATTTTGTAGAAAAACGCGAAAAATAGATTTTAAATTTTAAATTTAGTTAAGTATTACTATGAGTACATAATACTTAACTAAATTTATCAAAAAATATAAAATCATTATTTATCGTTTATTTTTTCGCGGAATTTATTGTAACAATCTCCCACTGTCCTCAATAACATACTGATAGTGTGTTCCAGTGACGTTAAATATTTCTGCCGTCTATTGCTTCTAATAGAATTACATATTCGACTTCTAGTAAGTATAAAAATAACTCTGGTGAGTTGGATTGCTTAGTGCTTTAGCCTACTTGAGTTTTGGTTATTTACTTAAAGTTCAATTTAACTTGGGTTTACTGTTATAATTTAGTTTTGTTTGAACCCCCCTCATCAACCAAGTCCGACTACGCCACTGTATACATATATATATATATATATATATATATATATATATATATATATATATATATATATATATAATATATATATGTATGTGCAGTATATTTAAATACATATAGGAATATTTCTAAACAGATAATCATTATTTAAAATTTTTTGTTACATTACCGTTGACGCATCTTTAAAATATTCATAATAAATATCTACACACGTTATTTCACATTACGTTAAATCGTAAATGCATAAAATCAAATTGCACCGATAAGCACGCACAATTAATTTCATTATATATATATATATGTGTGTGTGTGTGTGTGTACCTTTTAAAATTCGAGATTATACGATACGATCAGACTATTTTTGATTATTCGCTCGTAACTACCCGATTTACGTAATGGAGTATTTCTAACAAATCGAAATAATTCAAATATGAAATCTTTTAAAGATATCTTCACACACACAACTGTACATAACATTTCTGTTGCCCCACCCCCTCTAGTATATCTACCGGCTAGTACACGTTGCGTTGTTAATTATAAATGAACTGTAATACAACTCGTAGAGACGCTTAAAAAATTATTTTTCCCACGCAAAATTCAAAAAAGGTTCTCTTATATATATTTTAAATAGATAATAAATTTTTAAAAAAATAAAAAATTAAAATTAAACAAAAAAACATGAAAATAAAACTTACCGTAATAAGATCGAATTTTCATCGCGACGATATTTCTCAATCGAGTACATAAGTAAATTAAACTTATCAATAAAATAATTACGTTATAATTTACGGACTCTCGTAAAAATTTAGCCGTATCCGAAAATAAATCGACGATATTCTCATTCGGTCCGATTGTTGTAGTCGACCGTACGCACACTTCTAATAAACCGCAAGCACCACTTTCGAAATTAAGACAATTAGACATTATAGTATCGATCGTTTTATTTATTTATATATATATATATATATATATATATATATATATATATATATATATATATATGTAAATATATATATATATATATATATTCTTTTAGTTAGAAAAAAGTATATAAATTTAAATAAATCATCAATTCCGGATAATGAAAAATTAAAGGTAAATTTCACTAGCACCGAATTTGGTTAATTCTGGACGATACGTAAGAAATAATTTAAAGACCAACGAAATACACAAACGATAGAGACCGAACATAAAAATGACTAAACTACTCGGTCGATCACGAAGAGAAAAAAAACGTATTCCAACACGCTGCCTGTCAGACGGAATCCCCTGTACGATATTATTATCATTATTATGATTATTGTTATTATTACAGCCCAGCTTAGAGCTCGTTACCGGGTGATGGTTGTATAAACAGCGTTATTGTAGTTGTGCACATGAGTCCTGTTCAGGTCTTGTGTGTGAATTGAGCGTGTACGTGTATGCGTATTTTGCGCGGGAAAACTTTATCGCCCGACCAACGAACGCGCCTCTAGTCGCTATAAAATATTCGGGAGTACCCGTATTCACGATCATAACGTAACTAACCGGCGTAATTTATAATCGATCAATCTTTTATAAAACGTAATTTTTGTTTATAAAACATTATAATAAAAATTCTTTTCTTATATTATTATAAATTATATAAATTTACGTTTGTATTTATTAATTTTTTAAAATAAAACCAAAAGATATTTCTTAGATTTTGTTTAGAAATTTTTTTAAATCTGTAATAAATAAACGACCAATGTAAATGTCAAATAAAACTATATTTGTTTCGTTTTTTACGCTTTAATTTTTAAGAATCTATAAGAATAATATTTTTTCATGTTTAATGTATTTTACATTTTATTTCTTTGTTAAACAGTTTCGTGTAATTTTTCATCGACTAATTTTTTAACGGCCGCGCATTAATATCTGCGTTGTACGTTCCAATATTACGTTTATACTATTTTTAGCGCTAAATTAAAGTTTTTAAAAATTCGGTGTTATCTATAAACATTAAATAAAAGGTTTATTTATAACCATAGATGCTAGATTCTTTTTTTTTACATGTGTGCACACCGGCTTATTCGTACGAATAAATAAAATCTTAAATATTAAATTATAAAAACGATAAATAATTTACGAAGATTTTCTATAATTTATATTTAGGGGCGCGATTTTGCAATCTTGCCATAATCTTGGAAAACATGTTTTTTTTTGCGATTTTCGAATTTAATAACGTTGAAAAAGTTCTAAGTTTGCTATTTAAATTTTTTTAAAGTTTCCGAATTTAATATTTTTCGGAGCTTTTACTTACGAAGACCGCTCTCACATCGACTTTTAACATTTATCAAAACTTCCAAGATTTCTAAGTCTACTTTGTAATATGTTTCGAATTAACTTTAAATAAATACGACTATTTAAATTTTACTACGATTCGTATTACGGCCGTTGTATTGGGGAAAAAATGTGGGAACGATTGTTATTATGAATACAGGTCTTCCCATCAACAATTAGATATATCGCCATGTGCTGGAAAACGTGTTTTAATTTACCCGCTCGCATCTAGCCTCGATATGGCCTAATACTATATAATGAAGAACGAACCGGCTTATTCCGTGAATCACGTGGGCCAACTTGATTGCTCATCTGCCGTTTATTAATAATGTTTTCTATCGAAGTGAGCAACGCGTTAGGTGATTCTAAATATTTATCTTTCTTATTACGTCAAAAAAACCCATCCTGACTCGATCGAATACTATAAAATTATTACTATAAATTACTGGAAAAACAAATCTATGAATGAAAATATCAATTAGATAAAACACACACATACACCTTCGAATCACTTTTACTAATGTGATTATTATCGTTTTTATCTTTACTTCATGACGGACGTTTACAACGTAGTAATTTCAATGTGCGGTTTATAAAATCTTTTCCGTTATATAAATTATGTATATATGTGCACACACACAGCCAACATATGTATATTATATATATACATATACGCTTGTATTAAAAATATTTTATTTACTAGAAACTTTACGAAAATGAAATCTTAGCCACAGTAGAACAAGACTGGTGACGTTAAAAACATAATTACAATATGAAGATAAGTCATGGGATCATCTGAAAGAAAAATAACCGATTATTCGATTTAAAAAAAAAAAAAAAACTGTAATCAATATCCGATTATTATAAGCAGGTAATGAATAAAGCCGATAAATAATAATAACTATCTCGAATATCGAATGTAATTATCTGAAACGGGCGTGCACGTTAGTAATTTTTTTGTTTTATGTTAGTGAATGTTGTAATTGCCACTTTTTTATTCTCATGAAATTAGTATTAAATATGCATGTATTTGAATGATTTCGGTTAATTCATTATTTAAGTCGCAAAGTGGGTTTACCAATTAAAAATAAAATCATTGAAATTAATTTCGCCCTATTAACCTATATATGGAAAATAAATTTTAAAACGTGTTTTTTTATGACAAAAATTTCATATTTAGTATTATTAGAAGCATAAGAAATATCTGAAATGAAAATTTTAATAAAACAGACATCACTGTACTAAGAAACCGAAGAGAACATATCTGAATAATCATCCGGTTTTTTGTATAATCTAGTTATCCATTATTCGGTTTTTTTAAATATCCGGTTTTTCTCATCACTAATGAAGATTAAAGGAAATAACTGTATTGAAAAAGTAAATACATAGAAAGAACAATACATACACGCATATATACACACACACCCATGTGCGCGAACGTGTTTACAAGGGTGTAACAGAGTGTGAATATTTTATTTATTTATTTATTTTCTAAAAAATTAAATCTTAACCACTAAGACAATTACTTTCTACACATTAAAAAAAAATTTTTTTGAAAGTTAAGTTTGTATTTTAAAAAAATAAATGAATTTTTGCGGAATTAAATGTGTGCACATTCACAAAATTTAATTATTTCTATACTTAAAAGTAGTAATTAATGAGTTTGACGATAATTATTTGATTTAAGTTTTATATAATAAAAAAAAATATTTTCCATACATTAAATAAGTATAATATTATAGCGATTAACTAATAATTTTTAAAACTTGAAATATGATATCCGAAATTTGTGGGATTTGACTTTATACATGCGTACACTCTTGAGTAATATCTTTATCACTACGTATGTATATTATTACGTTATTACGTTATGCCTATCTCAACCCACTGCTGGGTGTAGGCTTTCCCCAATACGTTTCCAAAGTTGCCTATCTTGTGCGACGAGCATCCAATTGATTCCAGTTACTTTCACAATGTCGTCCCGCCACCTCTTGTCATGGACTTCCTTGCCTGCGACGATGATTAATCGGCCACCACTGCAACATGCGCTTGGTCCATCTGTTGTCATCCCGTCTGACAATATGCCCTGATCCGAGTAAATACCTTATACACCTGTGATAACATACTGATAGGTCTGTAATTCCTTAGTGTATCTCCCTTTTTATGGATCAGAATAACTTCCGCACATTTCCACGCATATCTTATTTTCTTTTAGGCACTTATTAAACAAATCACATAACATGTCTACCATTACTGAGCCTCCGTACTGTAGCATTTCTGGCAATACTTGGTCAGGTCCGGGTGCTTTATTTCTCTCGAGTGATTTGAGAACATGTCTGACTTCTTCTTTCATTATTTCCGGGACCATCGTTAACCTGATTAATATCAATGCTTCTCTGTTGTCCTTCTGGCGCCACTTTTGTGTTATATATTTCAGTGAAATATTTTTCTATTTCTCTGTTCTCTCTCTTATAAGTGTCCCATATTTTTTATGTTTGTTAGTATTTTTGTACCATACATTAATGCTCTTTTAAATACCTTCGGGCCTTTATTATCTTCAATTGTCTTCTTTATATAAGGTTAGTGTTAAATTTACGAATATCATTCTTAATTTCTTTTCTTAGTAGTTTGTTTAAATCTGTCCACTCTATTAGATTTTTGTTTGCTGTTACTTTCAGTATACGTCGTTGTTGCATTAATTTTAGAGTGTTATTACTTAATTTCTTCGATATAGCTTTATTTTTAGCAGCTATGTTAGATGCACATTCCCGCATAGTTTTATCTATAATTGTTTCATCGCATTTAATCTTATTGTGTAATTTTTCTTTTAGATCATTCTGGTAGCTTATTTTATTATTTGACAGTTTCTCCACATCTTTATGAATAGGAATTTTTGTGTACTGTTTCTTGGCTTGTAAATTTATTACTAATCGATCTCTCAATAATCTATGGTCATATGGTCACTGCCCGTATTAACGTTATTTATCACTACAACATCTTCAATTAAGTGACGGTTACTGAATGTAATCAATTTCGTTTTTGTATCGAAAATCTGGGCTTCTCCAGGTCCATTACATTTTTGCATTTTTCTTGAAGAAGATATTCATTGCGTAAAGATTATTGATCTCAAGAAAGTTCATCAGTGTTTGGCCTCTTTCGTTTCTAATACCCGTTCCATGTTCGCCTACTACTGTCTCTTGATCGGTTTGCTTAGATCCGATTATTGCGTTAAAGTCTCCCACAATTACTGTATCCAATCAATCTTGTAATGTTTCATAGAATTCTTCTATTTCTTCATCCGGATGTCCTCCTGTTGGTGCATTATATGAGTTTAAGAATTTGTTTTTGATGTAATTCAACTAATATATATGCAATTCTGTCCGTTACGCTGGAGTATTTTAATATTTTATTAGTCCATCGTTTGTTTATTAAGAATCCTACACCGTTTAAATGATTTTTATCTTGGCCTTTGTAGTATAATACTCTTTGTGTTTGTAATTTTATGGTATTTTCTCCGAGCCGTCTAACCTCACTTAGGCCCAATATATCCCAATTTATTTTGTTTAAGCTCCTCTTCAAGTTCTGTAAGTTTATCTTCAGTAACCAACGTTCTAACATTGTATGTACCTATGTACAAATTGAATGTTTGTGTCGGGTAGTTTTGCTATGTCCAGGTGGTTGTCTTGTCCGGTAGTTGCATTCTTTATATTTATTTTTACTAGGCGGTAAGAAGGCTTTTGTTAAGTTCGATTGTCCATTATGGTCTTGGCTGCTACGACCCTTTCTTTTTCCAACAGTCATGTTTGGGGATGTTAGCCTAATCATCCGTACTGGCTGGGCAAATTGGATGATACATTTTATCCCTACTGCCAGGTTATCTATCACGTATATATATATATATATATAATATATATATATGTGTGTGTTTAACTGAACAGGCAAACTGACAATTAATTTAAATATTTCTTGAAGTATATAATAAAATAGTATTTTCTCCACATTTTGTTGCAGAAAAAAACAATATTCTCATTTTAAAAATGAAGCATTATAAGCCGGAAAATAATTGAATTTAGTTATTATTTTTTAATTTAACAACGTTATAGCTTCCTAAATTTTTATTATTTGATTTGTAACAGCGCAAACTTTTTGAAAATATAATTAGCGATTATTTATCTAACTGACAAAATTCGACCTGTTTTATCGTGTTTTTGTTTTTTTTTTATTTATGAAATTAATTTAGTTATAACTATTATTGTACTAATTTTGACGACGTGTTCTTTGCTTCGAACATAAAAGTTATATGACGCTACCTTTATACTTTACTAGTCGCACGCGTAATATATAATTGTATGTACAGTTTAAAATTTCGCATCGATATAATTTCAAATAAAAATTTCAGTTTCCCTATTTTTCGCATTTAACTCCGATTAATGATATGGTTATGTCGATCGCAGACATTAAATAGTAAATCTTTCAATTTAAAATGTGTACTAAAAATTTAGCAAATTTCCGATATTTTTTACTATATGGCAACTCTAACGTTTCCACCAGCGTGACGGCGTCCATACTGAAATTGTTTTTACTGTTCTTTTCACCGCCGCTACTTTAACGCGATTTTTTTCTTCAGCCTTTATATACGCGCAGACCGAAAACATTGTGACGTCACGGTCGTTAGAAACAGCCACGTGTGGGAATTAATGCTGCCTTGACTAGTGTGGGAATTCTTTTTTTTTTTTTTAAAGTTCGTTGTACATTCTGCGTCATTCATTTTTCTTTGTTAAATTTTTTAATGTGTTCTTAAAATAAAATAAACAACAGTTTTAAATTTTATAATATATTTATGTATGCCTTATGTTTTGATTTACGTGCCACTTATACACGTATTTATGAAATATTTTTGAAATCTCAAATTTTAAATTTGTAATTTTATTCAATAATTACAATTTCGGACAGCTATTTTTTAAATAGTTCGGTTGCAGTTGAGATTTTTGTGGGGGTGCCAGTTGAGATATGTTTTACATTTTGCTAAATTAAAATCAATAAAAATAGTTAAAGTTTTGGTTTAATATATAAATTTAATAATTTTAATTTCAGATAAAAAATGAATAGGAAAATATCATTCCCATAATGAATGGGAAGAGCTTTATTTTTTTACTATGTATAAATGCCTATACATGAAAATTATGAAGGTGATTACCACCCTGTTAATGCCGAATTAAGAAAACAAAAATTAAAAGAATTAAAAAACCAATTAACCGCTCAGCAACTTTTGTTTCGGAAGCTTATACATCGATCCAAAGTGGCAACTGAAGCATCTTATGTCATAACATAAAAAAGCCTTTTCGAGATGGGGAAATTTTTTAACTAGCTTTTGTCGAGGGCAGCGAGAAATTATTTTCTAAATTTCGAGATAAAACGGAAATTCTAGATGCAATTAAATATCTGCAACTTTCTCGCAGAACTGTAACTCGTCGGATTGAATACATGGATAAAAATGTAACTCGACAACTAGAAGGTAACATCCAAAATTGCTGGTTTCTTTTCGTTGCAATTTGACGAGTCAACCGACATCGTTGATACTGCGCAATTAATTGTTTTTATTAGAATGGTTTTTTGCGATTTTTCAGTAAAAGAAGAATTTTTAACGGTACTTCCGATAAAGGGAACAACGCTAGGTGCAGATATGATGGCAGCTTTTATGCCATTTGTTAAAAAAAAAAAAAACAAATTTGCCTTTGTGACGGAGTATTATGATTGGTAGAAATCATGGATTTTTAGCCCTTTGCAAACAAAATGAAGAGTTTCCTGATTCCATATAATTTCATTGAATAATTTACAATAATGCCTTATGTTCAAAAATATTGGATTTTAATTGTGCATGCGGCAGTGAAAATTGCTAATTCGATAAGAGTGCGGATTTGAAGGAGGCGTCTATTCCGTAGTCAACTTGAAGACAATGATTCGGAACACGAAAGTCGTTATAACTCAATTTACAATTATAAGGAAAAGGAAAATATATTATTGAGTCACTTGCTTTTAAAGAAAAATTAAAGCGCTTTGCTTCAACAATTGAAAGAGCGAGATTCTAAATATTTTCCATATTTAAAAAAACACATTAAACTAATATTGAAATGTTTTGTTCCGACCTGGAAAATTTTAGTCAAGAATCTGAGAGACGATTATCCCAATAATATTCAACCGACTTTTGAATTTATTTCATTACCTTCGGAGAATTCAATAACGAGGATATTTCATCAAATCTAGCTCATACTTCCGATCTATAGAAATTTTAACAATACAATCAGATATAATTCTGTTAGCACGTGCAAATGAAAATAATTTTTGGAATTTATTACCAGAATAAAAATTACCAATTATCGAGGTCGGCGACAAAGAGGATGTTTGCATTTTTTGGCTTCACATATCTATGCGAAGCAGCGTTTTCTCAAATGAAAAACATCAAATCGCAATTTAGAAGTTCCCTGACTGACGATCACTTAATGGCATCTATTCCATTGTGCGTCAATGATTGCAGACCTAACTTTAGACTTGTGAATGACACGCTTCTACATCAAAAAATTAAACCAAAATATTTATCGATAAAAGTACATTGCGCAAAATAGTAAATGCAATGTATTTAACATATTATTCTCGATAAATATTTTAATTAAATTTTTGTCTGTTTTTAATTTAACCTATTTTCCGAAGTCGATCGCGCATAATTAAAAAAAAAAAATTAATGTCGATCGTACCAGTATTAAGCTTGCTCACCCTTGGTATAAACCTTTAGTTGGTGAATCATAAAAATTTACCTTTACCTTTAATGTGAGAAAGATAAGAGGATGATCATTTGACGTAAAATTGACTTTGTTTTAACCTACATAAATTTTGAAGCATCATTATTGTAAGTATTAAAATTTATTATACTTAACTAGCTTAATCGTATATGCTTTTCGATATAACTTTAAATTCAGTGCACGTATTGAATATATACGATATATATATACACGTTCATACACGCTGACACATTGGTACAATCATCGATTACATTGAAAACATACTTGCTGTACTTGACATAAAGGATTTCGAGCGAGCAGGAGGTCAGGCTGCGGGGTTTCCCAGGGTTCTATTCGGCGAAGCAACACTCTGAAGTATTTTATTTTCCAGAATACTTTACCTTACAGATGAATCACATCTTTTTCAAATAGGAAAACTAGCGTCGTATACTAACGTATGTATTTCTTTCGGTGTCGATAAGCCCTATCACTTCGGAATAATTGCCAGTCGTTTGTCAATACTTGGAGAACAAATTATACTAGTTCAGTCCTCATACAGATATGGGTCTCCTATATACATAAGAGAAAAAAAACATTAACCCTGTTTGGTAAACACTAGAGGAAATTTCTTTTTAATATTTCTCCTTTATATAGAACCTATTCCACGTCTGCAGCTAATATTATATCTAATGACATACCCCCAGATTTTCTTATCACGAGTGTCTCCATCATTTCTGAATATGGATTGTGTCCGAAACATTCCTTTTTATTTTATTACCATCCATATTATCCACGACATTCGTTATTTTCCCGGAAATCAATACACTCTAAAATGAAATACCTACAATATTAAACGGTTTTTCCCCTTAATTTTCAAGAGCACGTTACTTCTTCGACATCCACGATATCCACTGTGGATGTACTATTCTTGAAAAATATAGATTATACGCCGTTAAATTGAGAGCAGTAATTTGTTTTTTAAAGTCCTCGGTAACAACTCATTTGTTCGGTGTCTGTCGCCGGAACCGTATAAATAAATGAATCTCGTTTAAAATAATTACCGGTAATTAATTGAACGGAAAACCGGCAGAAATTACGAGAAATGCGGATACCACAGAAAAGTAATTCTACGTAACACACACACACATATATGTATATACGTTCTGAGTGTGGAGAAAGTTTTGTCAGAAACTGGAAAGATATCGTTCGGTCATGTTTATGATACATAAATAGATATATTTACATACATAACGTATGTGCTTCTATGATATATATGTACATATATAAATATATATGTATATATATATACACACATAAAAGTATGTAAATATATACCACCATACAGAGTTATACTCGCATCTAGGTGTGCAGCAGGCACTGTTACACTGACCTACCTGGTTTTAGTTGGTACCAGATGTATTCAACCGTACAAAAGCTAGTAGCTGTATATAAAAGAACAACTTTGATCAACTATATTATATCATTTCTACATAACGTGTTGGCGGCGATGTATAAGCGACATTTACAAATACACACGACGCAGAACGGTCTGAATTAAATAAATTTGAAATAAAGATAATGACAATAACATTAATAATAACGATAATTATTATTATATATTATTATTAATTATTATAACAAAGATATAGTGTGTAACAATGATTACATCGATAATAATCACCCTGATATTATTTGTAGTAATAATTATAATAATAACGGAAAACGAAAGACCCATCGGAAAAAAACTTAATATCAAAACTGGTATTCCAGTTTTGGAATTCGAACGTATAAATTTGATCACGTGAAACGAAAGTGATCAGACATGATACCTAAAGCGATTAAAGTGAGAGAGTGTAAGAAACCAAAATATTATTCTAAATAATCCCGCTCGAACTGCGTATATTTAAACCATCCGCATACTAAAAATATATATACATACATATAATATATGTATATATATATATATTTGTACATAATTTTGTTTATTAGCTTCATGCGCATTTCATCGATCAGATAGTAAACGTATGTGAGGAAAATTTACAGATCAGCTCAAGTTGTTAACCTAGGCGCATTTATTCATGTTGTTGACCTTGGTCGTCAGTTATGTTTTAATTTTATAATTTTCCCATTTATCATTACAATTACGACGCGCTAATTTTGTTCGCGTCGTGTAAATTCAAAACGCATATCAGTCTCTCCCCGTTAAAGATTCGATTATTTCTTTTTACAGTAATAGAAAAAAATAACAAGAAGTTTCAAAATTGCCGCGCATAATCCCTTTTGCCGTGACAGTTGTATGCGCATTCTTCTTCATCTTTTTGTTACGCCATCTCCAATCGAAGGTCGGCGATCATCGTACCCTTTTACCTCTGGACGCCTCATGTAGTTGGGGTGCTAATATATGATACCATCTTCTCGTAACTGATTCCCGAGAAAGTTTTCACCTACGACATATTGTACGAGACTACGAACGGGTGATATTTTTCTCGATGTGTCTATGCATGTGTCCATAGTATTCCGGTTCGGTCGGTATAAAGCACCCCGGGTTGATTTGTAGGATATGTTTAGCGAATTATTTCTTTTATACGTTCGCCGGATGGGACGATTAGACATGAATCGAATTAAATCAAATCAAATCAAATCAAATCAAATCAAATCAAATATATTTTAAGATAATTCAAACATTTTCAATGTAAATGCTACAACGTACAAATTAAGCAAAATAATACATTCTGCAATGTAATAATAATAATAGTACTTTATAACATTCACACAACAATTATAGCCGAAGAACCCGTTATGCGCACAAATGCGCTAGTATCAGGTAATTATTAATAAATTAATCGATAACTTTATGTAGAACGCCCGAAAAACAAAATATATACAAACTTAATGTGTAAGTACCGCAAACATAAACGTAACATGAAATAGCAGTGTAAAATAAAATAACCCAAAATAAAATATTCAAAATTATAAATATTATTCACATACATACCCATGAAACATACGAACATCATAAACACACATTAATTTTATATAAAAGTGTAGTAAAAGAAGAATACATTAGTAAATTTTATAAATTTTAAATTTTATATACATAATCATATAAGCATACAAAACATATACAAACAAGCTCGTACATACCACAAACAAATAAACACATACATATACATACATAAATATATACATATACATGGATATACACACGCAACATCAATACTTAAAGTAACTTATTCATCTAATATTTACTTGAAATTCTATAACTTAACAGAAATTCGATCAACAATTTTTTCCTTCGCCGTTTATAATTTATCAGATCAATTCTAAGTTGCCTAGGCAACACATTAAACGCCATAGCCCCGGCATAAGCAGATTGTTTACGAATCCTTGTTTTCTTAAAAGGTGGCACTTTAGCTTGACACACACCCCGAGACCTAGTAATACCCTCATTAAGTAATATATTAAATTTAGTCCCATTTTTCAATACAAAATTAAGTAAATGCAATTTATACAACTCTCGCACCGTTATAAATTTTTGACTGCCAATTACACGGCTAAAACCTAGGTGCCGAAAAATTGAATTCTGCAAAACTTGAATAGGTGTTACGTAACAATCAGCCATGCCCCCCCCAATGTATTATTCCATATGATAGGACTGGTTGATATAATGCTAGATATAATTGAAGTAAATGTTCATAAGAAAAATAACGCTTTAAATAATAGAATACATAGTTTAATTTTCTTAACTTTTGTGCAATCTGTCCAATCCAAGCCAACCTAGAATCCAATTTAATTACAAGATATTTAAATTCGTTTACCCTTTCAATATGAACACTACTTCTCAATTTTATCTCTAAACTTTTCCAAATATTTAAATCTTGATTTGTATAAATCATGTACTTAGTTTTGCCTTCATTTAAAATTAATCTATTATTAGTTAACCAATCTAGAACACAACTAACATCATCTTACCTCTAAACAGAAAGTATTAGTAACGGCGCTGAATTAACGCTAAAAAAAATAAAATAATGGCAAATGTGAATTGATAAATAAGCTCGTTCACGCGATAATAAGGAATATTTCGGAGATATATATATATATATATATATATATATATATATATATATATATATCAATTAGGAAGGGACAGAAAAAAAGAGTGTAAGTGTGATTTGAAGTAAAAATAATATGAGATAAACGACATCCCTACGAATACCTGAATTATGTAACTGAATACATATAGACGAAGTATGTATCTACACTAGCGTCCTGTTTTTTTTTCTGCTAAATTTCTATCAACGCTAATGGTCTGCTAGCGTATTGTCTCAATTGCATTTCAGGCACAACGACAACGGTCTACTACAGATATTAGAAATTTACGAAGACGGACACGGTTTTGTTACTTTTTAAATAACTTATAAAAGTACTGGAAGAAAATTTTTGGACGAAATTTTAGTTAAAAATAGGAAAATTAGAAATTATTTGTGGAACACAATATCGTTCAGATTCATTTGTAACGATACATTCGTTCAGTCTTTACCAAATTTTCAAAGACCTTTTTCGAGCGTATTGAATTTTTTAAATTTCTTCAGAAATCCGAGTTTCTACGTCTTTCAGATCTCGTAAACGGCTCTTAGGGTATCCCCACAAAAACAAAAAATAAAATAGCGTAACTTTGAATTCTTTTCGAAACTCTGCACTGTCGTAATCGATTCACGCCGAAAATAACGTTCTAAGCAGAGCTCCTTCTCGTTATAGGATGCCACGATAACTGTAAATTGGACAGAAAACGAATCTTTCGTGTGTACAACTAAACTTGGAGCATGGGCTATTCAAAAAAATCTTTTCTGGGAAATACTATACTTTCAGAAATTTGAAGGATGATATACATCGACGAGAGACGTATGCTACGAGACAGCTGTTGTATTCGAGCGAGGAGGTTAAGCTGCTAAACCGCCAGTTCTAATATAGATGTTCCGCATTTTAAAATAGATTTTAAAATAGGGGATATTCCAGATGTTTGTAAACCGGTTTAATTTATCTTTCGTTACAATTAACCAAACAGAGATAGAGGCATCTCCACCGGCTTGTATTTCCCACGATCGATGGAGTATTTCCGGACTGATAAATTTACCCGCGAGTGATTATACGCGTATGCGTTAGTTCCTAAACGTATATACTAATCGTGCAACTCGTGGCGTTCCCTAAATTTACGGAGTGTATGAAATTTTTTAACATCGAAATTAATTTCTCCGTTCGTACTCTCGACTGTAAACGTTATTTCATTATGAAAGTACATCATACGTTGGCAAATACGTTGAAAATATAAAATAAAAATAAACCGATCGTGTGTACGTATCACATAAGTATACATACTTATTAATATATATATATAGTATATAGATAAAGGTGTGTTGTCACAACTCAGTCGTATAAATATAGTACGGCCGCAATCGAAGTGACCAGTGTTGCCAAATAATCTAAAATCGAGCCAACTGAAGAAATTTCCGGTAAAATTTTTATTTACCAAAAGTAAACACTTACAAATTTTCGAAATTAACTAACCGCACACCCCTGTTCGGTATTCGGTTTTTATTCTTCCTATTAATACGTTATATAAATGTCGATATTATTATTAAAGTTAAATTATATAGCAACTAACGGCTAGAAGTATTCATTAAGTATTAAATTAAACGATATAGTTCATTAATCTTGAATAGGATCAGTCTGGACAGCGTAGAAATGTTATCGTCAAAGAGTAGCCGCGAGTAAAAATAAAATGCTACGTTCTCTGTAGGCTGTATTGAGGACATTCTGTTAGTAGTACATAACGGAGTTTCGGATCTATTATACATTTATTAGCTCAGTGTGACCCAATCGGAGTCTGCTGATAACTTTGTCATCTCTTCGATGTTGTATTGTAGGTAGGTCTTCCAATGGTGTTATGTTTTGGCTTAATGGATCGTATTTCGTTTGATGTTGATGTAAAATTCCACGAAAAACTCTCTCATCGGAAGCGTTTTAAAATAATGAATAACTTAATAAATAGTTAAATAAACCATATCGCATAAAGTCGTCGAGATAGCCTAGTGACTAGAGCACGGACTTTTATATACGGAAGGTGCCGAGTTACGATCGGCGACGCTAAAATTATTTCCAGAAAATAAAAGTACAAATAATCCTAATATTATAATCGCGTGGAAACACCATATGCGCGCTAGTAACAATATAGTACATTACAGAACCACGCGAGGCTGCATTGTGACGTAATAACAAAACGATTACAATCAGTTCTCCTCCCGGATTTTTTATGTCCGTCTACACTAATATGCCTTATACGCTACTTGAACTGAAACAACAAATTACAATATAGGTAAGTAGTCGCCTACCTGCGATACGGAAACCGGCACTTAATGATGATGACGATGTCGTAATAAAGTTAAAATAATATTAGTAAGTATCGATATTGCGACGTAAAAATTTTATTTTATTATCGCTACACTCAGTTCTGTTCAGTACGATACTCTATGGCGTTGTTATTTTTTTAATTGCTGCGATTTATTCGCGACAGGGTGTTAGATCGAACTGAGCAAGCGTGTAAAATTTTAGGTGCGATTACTTGTTTCTATATTAATTTATGATTTATAAGCGATAGCGTCGATCTCCAGTTAAATATCGGAAATAGCGCGTTCAATTTTTCATTACGCGTTCTAAATACGCATTCGTGTACGCTTTGTAAAAGTCAGTTTATTGTCTAGTGCAGTTGCGACACATTTATGCGTCATGGAACCTCATTGAGTGCGTCGCGAAATTATATAAAGACAACTGGACTGATTACATGCAGCAACCCTGTTTACAATCTTTGGAATATCCAATACGCTGAATACTGTTTGTGTTTTGGTGCACATATAGAAATAATAGTAAAAATATTTCCGCTTTAACAGCGTGGTTTGTCGTTGTTATTAATCGTATCAAAATTATCATACCCAAAAGAATAAAAATTTATATTTTATAAATCTTTCATACACTTGGACTTGGCCGGTAAGCGTATTATATTTTTATGGGAATTTAATAAAGTTGTTTTTTTTTTTGTTGTTCAAATTTAAACAGACAAGTGAAATGGATAAATTTGTAATTAGACAAAACCAATACTATCTAAAAAAAGTTCGAATTTGACGAAAACTACATGAAACTGCGTTTCCATGATTAGGCGATAAAAACTGGTCTATAACAATTTATGTTGTTTGTAATGAAAAAACATTCCAATGATTCTCCGGTTCCTAATAAACTACAACGTCATTTAGCTACGAACCATCCACATCTATTACGTAAAAGTCTTGAATATATCAAAAGATCGTTAATCTTAGAAGATAAAGAACCCCAATCGTTTACGAAATTCGTAAAAATTTCCGATAAAACGCGAGAATGCAGTTAGTTGCTGAATTAATAGCGCAGAAAAAACAGTCTCGTACTGTCGCGGATAATGTAATTTTACCAGCTGTCGTCTCGCGATCAGAATCCTGATAGGCGATGACGCAGAAAGGGAAATGTTCCAAATAATACTATTAACAAGCGAATTCAAAACATGTCGGCGGATATGGAAAGTCAAGTAACAGAACATCTTTAGTCGGAAAATATATTTGCTCTTCAAATTGACGAATCGACAGACATCAAGCGGAAAAGCGCTCGTTAGAATTATAATTAATAACGAAATGATTAGTCAATTTTTCTTTTGCAAAGAATTGCCCGAAAAAACAACTAGTATAGATATTTTTCAAATAACGGACGATTATATGAAAAGTTATGATTTAAATTGGAAAACTTGTATAGGTATTTTTATACCGATTGTAGAAAATTTATGACAGGTTCGGTAGCAGATTTTGTTACTAAAGTTAAAGAACGCATCTAGATATTATTTCGACTCGTTTTCTACATCGAGGCAGTTTAATTTCGAAACGTATCGTCAGTGACTTGCAAACAGTCCCGCAGCAAGTCATAAAAATTGTCAATTTTATTAAAATTAAACACACACCTAAACAAATATATACATATATATATATATATATATTTATTTATTTATTTATTTATATACGGTTCACATAACAATCACAACGCAAACACTAAGAAATAAACAATTAAATAAAAGCATACAACTTAATTAAACAACAACAATTTAAAAAAAATAATGTTATTAAATTATTAAAATAATATAAAAAAAACACATTTATACAAGTGCATATACAATACATAAACACAGTCACTCACAATACACATTGGAATTTATACACAACGGGGAAAAAACAATTGTCCACGCATGCGCACATTCACTGGTGGGAGCTTATGTAATCCTACACATGAACAGAAATGCATGTGTATACCGAAAATTTCAAATGTATTTTTGTGTATACGTGTGGAAAAATATTACAATAATTTAAAATTATAAAATCAATAACTAGCTTGTCCACGAAAAATGCCAACACCTTTCTTACAGTAATTTACATACAGACGAAGTTTGACTAAACCAAAGAATGGCATGAGTATCTGCTAGGAAAATGTATATCCGAATGCGGATGATTTTTAAGTAATACAGACGAAAATTAGAGGAATTTATACACAACGGGGAAAAAACAATTGTCCACGCATGCGCACATTCACTGGTGGGAGCTTATGTAATCCTACACATGAACAGAAATGCATGTGTATACCGAAAATTTCAAATGTATTTTTGTGTATATGTGTGGAAAAATATTACAATAATTTAAAATTATAAAATCAATAACTAGCTGTCCACGAAAAATGCCAACACCTTTCTTACAGTAATTTACATACAGACGAAGTTTGACTAAACCAAAGAATGGCATGAGTATCTGCTAGGAAAATGTATATCCGAATGCGGATGATTTTTAAGTAATACAGACGAAAATTAGACACCAATGGTGAATTAAAACTAATATTAATACGCGAACGAGATTGTCATCATTAACATAGTTATATAAAAAATTTAACTTTGAAATTGTCTGTCTTTTATACAGCGGTACGTGGATCATAACGTCACATAAGAGGAAATAATCTATATAGTCTGGATAATAATTCATTATACGAAAAATAAATATTTCAAAAACCTAGTCTGAATCCTTTCCACATTCTTTAGTATATTTATTATAAAATGTATCCTAAATTATCGAACAATACTCTAATTGAGAACGGACAAGAGTTTTATATAGATTAATGTTCTCGGATCATTGAATAATTTTGAGTTTCTTAACAAAACGGTCCCAAGAACTGAGTTAGCATGTCGAGTAATATGATTTATATGCACCGAGAAACACGAAGCCTTATCAAGGTATACCCCAAGATCGCGAACATGAACGACTTTATTCACGATATTATTATTAAGATTAAAAAAAAAAATTATTAAGATTGTAATTACAATTCATCTTACGGCCAAAAGATAATGTAACGCATTTAGTATAATCCATGGAACGCCCATTACGCAAGCAATCAGACACTGAGCATACTGGCCTATACATTTTCAGGTCATCCGCAAATAATATCAATTTAAAATTCAAGCTACTGCCTATATCGTTAATAAAAGTAATAAATAATAGAGCTCCGAGATTAGATCTTTGAGGAACATCAGAAAGTGGAGTGTACTCATACGAGCAATAACCATTGTAACTTACATAACATATTCTCGATGTTAAATACGAACGAAAAAGGTCAATCTAGACAAACCGCAATACTTAAGTTTATTTAACGAGACAATATAACTGACCTTAACAAACGCTTTCGCAAAAACCTGTATGAACATTATAAGCTCCACAATCCATCCGTTCAGTTAACTGATTAACGTAAGTAATTAAATTAGTTGATTTATGTCATCTGGACCCATGCTATTCAGGAATGAGTCTGTTGTCTAGGTTATATAATGTATTTTTTATATTGTATGTACACATATACATATATATACATATAAATTTACACAGTTCAAGCACATGCCACATGACTGTGCAAATATATATATATATATATATATATATAATATACATGTATATATTATATATGTGTGTGTACATCTTATAAGCAAATATATAAAATTGTATGTATAATTATTCATATATACACATATATTTACTCACATACACAGACGACTATGAATATATATATATATATATATATAAGTATATAAAACGGTAGGTGCACATGTGCACATATCCTCCATACATATATATATATATATATATATATATATATATATACTCTTACATATATATATAGTGTATTATATTATACGTACATTATCTGAGCATCGCACACAACAGTCTAAACAAACATCTGTCTAGACTTATATATACATTTATCTGACTTATACAATCGCTGTGTTACAAGAATTGTCTAAAATGATCCGGGCATATTATTAAAATGCGTGAAGACAGAATTGTCCAAAAAATCTTCCTGGCCCACAGCTGGATATAGAGCATTGTTTCTCAAAAGGAATATTAAAAGATAAATGAATACCAAGAAACCGAAGAAGCTAGCCATAGATGGAATGAATTGAAATGTGCATAACGACCTACAATGTTTCTATCAAAAAAATGTTTTTTGCTAAACAATATTTTAAACATCTGGAACAGGACACTGCGAACAGGATGCGTTTGTTGTTGTTCGGATTTGTTGTAAATGTTAACTCGCAAGTTATTTCGATATCTAAATAATCGCTGGTAATCAATTTTTTCGGTTGATATTACGAAATGCTCCCGATTATCGCGCAATATCGAATGCCGCGGGGAGAAGGTGAATGATTCAATAATAATAATAATCTGTCCGGATTATTATCGTATAGAACTAGTTTAACGTTTGGAAATTCGATAAACCAGTTTCTCGTATTAGAATTCCGAGATTTTAAAAATAAACGAACTTAACCGTTAATAAGTCTCACTATCGACAAAACCAATCGACACGAATACATACGTAGTAGGCAAGGTGAATTGATGTTATAGGGTGGCCTATGTACTGAGTGGGTGAGGAACATGATTAGCACGGTCGAATTGTATTTGAATGTAGAATATTTTTTATTTTATTGAAAGTTATTATTCGCGAATTTGTTACAATATTTTATTTTAATTGTTGCGCCGTTCACGGTCTTTTAAATAATATATATATATATATATATATATATATATATATATATATATATATATATATATATAGTTTTACAATGATGAACCACTATATCTCTCGGCTTTAGAAACAGAAAACCATATTAGCGAAATGGCGATAGGTCCAGACATTTTATTGACAAAGCCTTCGAAGAATTTCGGTCCAGAAAGACACCAGGGTTAGACCAGCTACCAGGAAAACTGATACAGAACCTGGGATGTAAAGCAAAAGATACGTTATTTAAGCTTATAAAGGAAATATATGTAACTGGCAATATTCGCGCAGATTTCACGAATGCTACTATGGTGGCAAAAGTCCTTTAAAAACGCAATAGTCAACCGTGCGATTAACATAGAACGTTAAGTATTTTATCAGATACGCTAAAAATTTTAACGATGAACCAGACGTATAGAAAATAAAACATAAAGTAATGTACCAGACGATCGATTTGGATTCCACCCCAGAAGCCATACATTACGCTTCATTATCAAGAAAATATTAGATATAGATGAAAGAGTATATATAGCTGACATAGATATTGAAAGGAGCGTTCGATAACGTCAACTGGAGTACACTATTCGAGATTTAAAAAATATCTGCACATAAACTATGGAGATAGATGATTAATTTTGAAATTATACAAGACCAGAAAGTAGTAATAAATATCAACACCACAGCTAACGTCAAAAAGGATGTTAGACAAGGATGCTGCCTGTCACAAATTCTTTTCAATATACTATATACAGAAGAAGTAATGAAAGAAAAGAAAAAAGTTGGAAGAAGAATAGCCTAAAAACGTGTAAAATAAAAAGAGCACCTCTCTCTGTTCTAAAAAGGTTTCAGAAAACTATTTGTTAAAACCTACATCTGGAGTGTGACACTATTGCACCATTTTGAAAAGAGATAAATCCAAAATACTGGCGTTTGAACTGTGATGCTATGCACAAAAATGATGAAGATATGTTGGACCGAGAAAATCACAAATAAGGAAGTACTTCAAAGAGTTGAAGAGGAGAATAAGGACAACAATAAAAAAAAAAACGAAGAAACAGCATGATTGGTCACGTAATCGGACACTCTCCTTGGATCACTAATTTAATTCAAGTAAGATTAAACGGCAGTAGACCAAAAGAAAGGCCGCGAATCAAGTTTATTAGAAAGAGTATTGAAGAAAGGAAGCTATGCTGAACTGAAAAAATTAGTCCAGAACAGACTAGACATCCATGTTGCCCAACAACCTAATGGTTGAGGAAATGTATATTTTCGTATACATTCTACCGATAAATGAACTTAGAATTTCTATACGATAATTTACGTAGAAGTCAATATTACTTTTGTTATGTAAACCTTTAATTTTATTCATAAAACATTTGAGAGTGTATTACGAACGGCGAGTACTATATAAGAAAAATATATGCGCGTAAATAAGGAAATATGTCGAAAATCTAATGGACAGTGTGTAAAACCTTATCCTAGATATAGTAATACCAGTGTTAGAATAGTGTACATCGAGTACTGAAAAAATTGCGATAATAGAATTAAGGGCTGACGTAAGATTGCACGGCGCGTGAACCTGTGAAACAAGGATAGGGTTAGTCGATACGCAGCGCTAGTGTTGGTCCTAGTTCTAGTGGTTCAAGAAAAAAAAGGTGACGGTTAGCTGCGATAAAGGATCCAAACGTAAAAAAGTTATGACCATTCGTGGTAGAATATAGATGATTGCGGAAAATTCCAGAGGACATTGAAACGAAGAAAGCGACAAATTATTTTACCGGCAATAAAGACTATAATTGCTTATCTTACATAACTATCTATTCGATAAACGGATAAATCATTTTTATTTTTAATCTTTTATTGAAATAATCATATTTTTATTTATACAAATATATATATATATATTAATACACACGTAAATATATCAGTGTATGAAATAAAATATATTTTAAATAATACATCCTTTGGAATTTAATCAAATTAATTATTTATTGGTATAACCCATTTTACATAGTTATGACGTACTCGCCGTTTAATTTGAACGAATTGCTCTAAAAAATAAAATACGAAGTCCGATAGCCTTATTTGAAGTTGTAAATAAGGGGGGACCATCTCGTAAAATTATTTATATATATCTTTTCCTTCTACTCCCCTCGCTCGTTTTCGAGTATGAGATTATCCTCTGATTAAGGTGCGGCTTAGTTGGGGGATTAGAGGATAAAATTAGCAGCGCAATTAAGGAAACACGTAACGTACAGTGGGTTATCAGTGGCAAGGGAAGCCAAGACGACTGGCACACTCACGCTGGTTTCTCGCTGGCCAAAGGAGGAGGATATTTTGGAGAAAGGAGAGGTTAGAGGAAATTGTGAGAGCAGATAATTTAAAGGAAATAATGTGGATAGTGAGAGATACCTCTATTTCGGGGAGAATAGCTTTTGAATCAAAATTCATACGGTAAGGTAGCGGGTTGCTACTGAGGCAGTAGCGGTGTAAGGCTTTGACAGCAGCCAAATCTCGCTGAGGGTGAAACAGTCATAGAATTTTGCGAACTGTTATTAGTCAATTCCTCAAGTTGTCGGTCCACATCCTCTTATTTTATTGCGCTGTCACTACTAGAATCGTCTCTTTAATACTTTCCACCAGTAGCCGCTCTTGATCCGCAACTGCTTATTTCACTATATCTTATTCGCAGTTAACCTACATATCTGCAAGCCGTTCCACTATCCGCCACCTGTGAACGGGCTCCGTTCCGGATAAGTGCCCCCGGTGGGGATTTATATATATGTACATACATTGTTGACTAGTCACTAGAGTAAAGCACGAGTATTTGCTAACTTCTTCCTTTTCCACTAACAGATTCGTAAAGTAAAATTGGAACATTAATATAAAACTTAATAAAACGGTTTTATCGATTCTTTTATTAGGAAAATTAATGGATAGGCCATATTTAGACGCAACGAACAAGGCACTCTGGTAGGGAAAGGACCAGATGGAAGGTCAAGAATAAAATATATCAAATACAACACGATGTACATGCAACGAGATATAATAAAAAGAAAAAAAGACGTTAACCAGAGATATCGTCACGTTTGAAATTATCTGTTCATAAATCTTAACAAAATTAAAGAATTATGATGATGAACCGAAAATGTCGGTTTTGACAAAAATCAGACGGAAGGATCCTTAATATTTCCTGGAAATGAATTTTAAAACTTTTCGATCGGATTTTTTCCCCGTGAAATAATTAATTCCTTAATTTTAAAATATTTTCGAAACACCAGATACACGAAATTTAAGCGGTACGTAAAATTTTAATTATATTTACCAATACACATGTGCAGTGAATAGCAAATTTCTAAGCTCATAATAATAACAATAATAATAATAATAATAAAAGCATAATTTACAATAACTAAAACTAAAAGCCAAAGGCCTCCCTCATTCTTGTCCATTCCTTACGGATAAGCAATTCTCTCGTATTGCTTATTATATATAAAATTAGTTATCCCATGGTCACATCTCGAAAATTGACTACCTTCTCTTCTATTATTTTTTCAATATAATAACTTTTAATAAGTCCATCCATTATCCGTCAATCTCACAGCTGGGACATGTTGTAAACTCATAATATTCGAACAGTTAACGCCGATCGAAACGAAATTTTTTAAACAAGTATCAAGAAAAAGAATCGAAATGCCCAAAATTTTCCACGTGCTGTACTCAGCGACATATTCCAAAAATTTCAAAAAATGCGTAATTACCATGCAAGTTTTCATCTACTTAATACACTGCTTGCATGTACAAAAATTTTTGATTCAAATCATTATTAGCCGTTTTCGAGATGCCTGAGTAGATATGTATACATATGCATATATACACAAGGACTGCTCGATATACGGCAATAATGATAATTGCGTATTTACATATATTCACCTATATTATATATATATATATATATATATATATATATATATGTTTGCATCTATCATCTTCGTATTGTTCGTCATCCAGCATCGTATCCATTATATGTTATTTTTGCGTACGAAATTTGACACTACTAATTATATGCAACGCAGGTGCGCACCCATATGATGTCTAACTTCTCCTTAAAATTCAGAGTTAAATGATGACAAAAAATTATAAATATGTATATTATATATAAATACATATGTATGTGTGTGCAATTTACAAAAACACATTACTCAGTAAACAAAAAAAAAAAATTAAATGATTTATCCTAAAGCAGGAAAAACACGAACACAGCCCACTGTTGTATGTATGTTCCGAGACTCAAATGGCTGTTAAAAAATTATGATCTCATAAAAATAAAATAACGAATGCAATAGAATAAATTAACGAAACAAAATAGAAACGAAGTTAATCACTAAAAAAATTTTATTAATCAAACGCGAAGCTTTTCGACTGTAAAGTCATTTTCAAGTAACTTTACAGTCGAAAAGCTTCGCGTATAATTAATAAAAATTTTTTAGTAATTAACTTCGTTTTTATTTTGTTTTTTTAATTCATAAAAATCACTACTCTCCAATACATCAACATTAATAGAATAAATTAGTCGCCTAAAATGTTAAACGTAAATTGAAAAGATTTCAAACATAATTAAGTCACTTTTCCGCGTATATATAAGTATGTATATATATATATATATATAGAGAGAGAGAGAGAGAAAGAGAGAGAGAAAGAGAGATGTATACACGCATTTACGCATGACTGAGTTGCGTACATTTTGAATGATGGAAAGAACATTATCGGTCTATGTCTCGGTTCGTATATGTTCATTTTTTATCGGGAACATTTTAATGGAATGCGGCCTGTTCTTTCCTAAGGTAACTTTTCTTTTCACCAATTCTGAAACATGCGCAATCCAATTCCATAATCGCGATCAGACGCATCGGCTAATGAGCAGGAAGCGCAAAAGCGAACATAAATGAAAAGAAAATACAGACAGCGGTAGTAGGTCAATACCAGAAGGACGGATACAATATTGACAGTAATAATCATAAAAATACTTACCACCATAATGTTCATAATAAGAAAACATGAACTCTCTCCCAGGAACTTTCTTCCGAATGCGATGCGAGATATAACCCAATTATGTTGAAACATTCATATTCGTTTTTCTTTAAGACCTTGTTTTTATTTTCAATCATTCATTGTCGACAAATAATACAGACTTCGTTTCGTCTTAATTAATTCCATTGAAAATACGAAAAATTTGTAGTTCGAGAAATCGGAAGAACTGTGATAATGGTGTATAATCGCGAGATGTCAAAAAAAAAAATACTTTAAATTCTCGGAAAATTAGTGGCGAAAGTGAAGGCTTCCGCGTAGCGAATGATAGTAAAATTCGAAAATTCGACGGTTTTGAAATTACCATCCTCTCGAAGAATTGGAAGTTTAATAACTGGACAAGAGAGGATTTTCCTACTTGCTTGCCGTAGTAATCCATCTCGTTTAGATAATGAATTAGCGGACTCGATGAAAAATACAGATCTGTATTATTCAATTTCGGATATCTTTTGAATCGGTTCCATTTCAATGAGGAGAGTCTCGTGTGTTTCCATACGCTCTTCTTTTCCGAGATATTAACACCTCTATATAAATTGGTATAGTGTTCCTTATTTGATATACCTCTAATTAATGAGGAGGAATTCCAAACAGGCTGTTGTATTCGCGATGTCGAGGAATTTTTAAATAAACTTTTTGATTTAACAGTTTTTTGAATTTATAACTATTCATATGTGAAATCAATCTGATGGTAAAAATGAGGGAGAGGTATTGTTTAATATGAGCAACACAGAGCTACAATCTGATGAAAGGTCATATAGTGCGTGAGCCGCAACCTATCTTAGCAAACGTTTAGAGGCGATAAATATATCAAATATATCAAGGAGCTTACATAGAGAAAACGGACAATATGTGAATTCACATTAGCAGAGATTATTTCATGGTTATTGATGATTGAAGTACACTTTCACGTGCATTGTTTACCTTTTAACCCCACTAAAAGTGTTTATCATTATAATCGCTACCAGTAATAAATTTAGGAGTAAACAATTTAAAAAGAACGATGACAACATTTGGTGTGTAACCTTTTGAATCGGGGACATTACACAGACGCAACCGTCATGACAAAGTTAGAAGTTGAAACAGAAATTAGTTGGCTAAAGACATACGGTTGATAAGTAAGGGATGTGAGTATATTTAAGATTGTCGTGCAGTACCACTATGTGCAGTGCCATCTGGATGGTCGCTTCTTTAGGTTACAAATTAGACATGCGAAACATACTATTAGCTGTAAAGTGCGTTTCCGTCATTAGAGCTATATCAATACATTTTTCAACAGCATAAAGTTCATCATATCGTCAGATTAGTCCATTAACATTCCAAAGAAGTAGGACTAAAGATCGATAGGTATTCGTAATTTAAGAAGTAAGTGAGGTTACAAGTTGGGTTATTAAAAGAAATTAATGGATCGATTACTAATCGGAATTCATTTAAAAAGTCACATACTGCTTATGTCGCGAGACGGTCTGGTGTTAATATTTTGTGTAGAAGAATGAAATTTCGGTGATTAGTTGACAGTTTGATAGCTGCCGAATATGATTATATAAGATTATAGAGACGTTGGATGATTCAGAATTAATATTAATGTCCAATTTATTTTATTCTGCTTGCATTAAATGAAGTTTAACTGGTCGATCTTGGCTTTGTGGATGGTTAGGATTTTTAAAATCACATCGACAACTTTTACAAAGACGTTGAAATTCTCGATAAATGGAGGCAACCTTTGTAGTTAGCTGGATGATCCACCTTGAAGAGAGCACATGTAAGTGGAATGAAGACTGTTTCTCGACATTCATCTTTTGGTATCTTTGGCACAGTATAATTTGGCATCGATGACCCTGATAGTTTTATGACTGCGGGGTTCCGTGATATGGCATATTCTAACGCAAATTATTTTGTTATTTAGTTGCGCTATTGAGACCACTATTCCGTTCGAATGCCTATATATCTTCAATTATGACAAAAAATAATAATTTGATCAGTTTTCATTTATATTTTTTACGGTTTGATCAATTTTCAGTTTGCGTAAATATGCAACAATTCCAAAAAAAAATTTAATCAACAAACACACCTAAGTTCATCTTTGCAAAAAAAAAATCTAATAATTAGTGATCTTTTAAATTATTGAAGTAAATTTTCAACGTTTAATGATCTTTTACTGCATACTGATGAGAAGTTTGAGTTGTACTAAGAATGTAATGAGAAATAATATTAGTTAGTCATCGGACCGAGACGCTATTTCTATGTATGAGATATCCGTGCATTAATCAATTTAAGCGCATCGTCATTACAAGTTGTACTCCATAAATCTGTGATATTCTTATATGTGTGCAGTTGAACAGGTGTCGGTGGTCTTGTTTTTAGACGCATTCACATTGGTCATTAGTGCTTATTTTGCCACAACCGGTACGTAACCTGTTCAATATTCTTCATTGAAGCCAATTTAATTGATCTTTTGACTGTAGTTTTTCCTTTGGTGACACAAGTGCCAGAATTCTTCCATTGTACTATCCGTGTTGTGCTGGCCTTGTCAGATAAAGCTACGCTATTATGCGTGAAAGATGTTCGCGATTTCAACCTTTCGTGTACTGTAATCTGTCTCCAAACATAGGATGACGGTACTCAGTATTAACTTTAGTTTTTTCTAGTGTTGGAAATGACATTTCTTCTTATATACGGTGGGACAATACCGCACGATGAATATAATAATTCAGTCTTTGTAGGTCTAAGACAGTCCGTTACGGCAAGTATCGTTTAATGCTATGTCGACTTTCTTAACAACCGATAGCGATCGAAGAGCAAATGATCTTTTTCAAGACCGGTCTTAACGGTGATCTCGATAAATATTGGAAGTTTGACAAAAGAAAAATCTGTACTCCTAACAATATTATGTTAGCAGAAAAAATATTTATAAACTTTTATCTTTTTCTAAGTTCGATTTGAATTAATAATTTTTCGATTATAACATAAAAATCAAAAATGACTGTGTACTATTTATAAAAATTGTATTCGCGAAAAATGTATTATAAAATAAAGTCGGTGATACTCTGTATTTATGACATCATGGCGGTATTTCGATTACAGACCTGCCCAAAAATTAAATACATCAAATAACTTGAACGTTATCTTTAACTATTTCGTCTTTTTCCTTTTATAGGTAACTCGAAAATGTACCGCATAAAATTTTTCTGGAAAAATATTCTCTCCGTCTAAATGTATTATACGTAACACTTGTATAGTCGACTCGTAGCTATTGTAAGGGGAAAAAAAGATTATCCCGTAGAGCTCTTCTCGCTACCTACGCATAGTTGCTCGAGAGATATCACTACACAATTCTTTGTTTTGACTTTTTTCAATAAGATTATCGTGACGACTATCATGTATAGTCTTTGACAATAACAATGATGAAGTTGAAAGCGAGTATGAAGAGGTATTCCAATGAAGTGACTCCGACTTATTAAACACGACGTCTAGTATTAAATATTTTTTCTGCCTTTCTCTTGCGCATTTTGACGAATAGTTTCAGACCCATTATGCATAACGAAGACGGGACGAAAGAATCTAATTTAATTTAATTTAGGTTGTAGTTGTCTCGAATAATAATTTATCGTATACTCTTCTCGGCATCAACAGCTTATTAAAAAATTAGAAAAAACGATAGAACATGGACTTTTGGTTAGGTTCAAACATCCTATGATGATTCGACGAGTTTCATTTAACATATCAATGGATTAAACTATACCTTATAGGCACACTCTGCGTATGCATCACATAACGACACGGTATTATTCCACATACGGAATATGTTGACGTGATAACTTGTCAGGTTGGAATTTTACATGCTTAGGAAGAAATAGAATAACGGAAGTGTAAGCAGAGACGATTAATAATAATTTTCGAGAGGTGATCGACTAATCAGTGTACATCGGTTCCCGATGATTATTATGCTCCAGCTGCACAGAGTGACTGATATTCTTAAAGAGTGCACTACGAGCTGATGAATTAACGAATTTATTCTCTTTATGACCCTGCACCCACAAGAACCGTGAATTAATCACTAGTTGAAAGGTCCTACGTAATTTTCGAGTCGTTATTAATAAGGTAATTCCCAAAAAGATCCAGTTGTATTAAAATTAATTTGTTATTCTCGGTCCGCTCGATAATTTTGTGTCAAAATTACAACGGTTAATAAGAAGCTTCATTTTCAATATATTTCGTCTTCGGGTTTTCCAAATTCTCGTAATGTCTTTTTACGCGTATTCATTCATGTCACAAAAGTCGATAGATAACCCTTAAAATAGTGATGGGGTTTTTTTTTGTTTAACTTTTATGGGGGTTTTGCGGTGGTTTACCTATCCGAAGAAAGATGCAGCTAATGTCGGTTCCCTTTCACGTAATTTTCGAAGTTTACTCAAATTTATTACCTAAAACAAAAGTTAACTTAAAGGAGGGGCGAGACTTAATTTCGGCCAAGTAAAATCTCTTCGAGTTATAACAACCGTTGCTTAAGCGTTGTGAAGAATCGTTTCCACGGCAACGACTAAAGTAAACACTGTAATTTTCTTAATTCGGTACTACGATAGTAAAAAAACCTCTATGTATGTTAAAATAAAGCAAGTGTGTGCATATATTACATATATATATATATATTAAAAAAAAAATTATAACATTTAATTCAGGTATTTCGGTGCGTTTATAAACGATGGTCGACGTTACAAAGAAATCAAAAGTACCTTCGATAACCTAATTAAAGTGCTTGAAAATCAAAAGATAAATGTGAACCTACGAAAATAGTTAACGGTCTGTATTTAAGTGCGCCCGCGGAATGTCGACTACCGAATGTAAAAAAAAAAAAAAAAAATTATTTGCTTTTGAGACGATGCAGTGCTATTGAAGATTATTACGAATATCGTGGAAACAATCGTAAGGAGGATGTCCAAAATGGAAGAAAATCAGAAGAAAAACATAGTAAACTATATTAAAACCGAAAAAACGAACTATATAGCGCATAAAATACGAATAAGCGGAATTTTCAAGCAATACAAGGAAGAATACAAGGAAAACTACTACCTAGTGGAAGGTAGAAGACGACTGGAATTGATAACAAATCTATACTCACTTTGTAAGAATCTCAAAGAACTGATTACGAACGATAGAAACCGTCCGATAAGAATGGAAATAATCTACTGCGAGGCGGAAGTGATCGATGATGATACAGCTACATAATGAATATGTTTACATAGATAAAGAACGTGTATATGTAACGTGCGGATATAATCAATGGTGGAAACGGAAGGGGAGAAATAAAGCAAAGAATAAGCACGAGGGAAATACTGTTAGCAAACGCGATAATACATAAACATCGTTCAATTACATTCCCCATTAAGAAGAGGTTGATATAAACGTTCGTACATTCGACATTAACATTGCGCGACGTTTCAAAACGTTTGAAGAGATTTGCTACAGAAAACTGCTTAACAAGAGGTAGGCCGGCATTTCAGTGTGCGTAGAACCGTCGCAATTACCGACGATAATAAAACACGTGTTTTTTGTTTTTTCTTTTTTTATTCAGCTTGCGCCATTTGGCAAATTTAAACCTTTATCTAGTAAGTTATTTTAAATCTCAATCTATGCTTGATAAAAACTGATGAAGTGTATCGGAAACAATCAATTCAATAATCACGGGGAGTGTGTGCCATTTTTTTAAAATATTCGAGAACAGCTCATCTTTATGTTTTAGAAATTTCGGACACAACTTTGGTTGATACAGTCATCAACATGTGTCGCATATTCCATCTGAAATTATGCCTAATTTAGCAAGATGTGAGGGAGAAAGAAATGATGCCCAGTACGCAGTCGAAATAAAGTTGATGTATAATCCCTCGAAATGCGCCGGTATAGTTCAAACAACGATTTAATGGAAAATGTTCAAAGCGAAGTATTTTTTTTTCGGCGATGTAATACCGTTGAAAATCTATTAGTGAAAAATTGTTTTAATCTCTGGCAGCGTACGATACTAATTCCATTTGATGTTCTCATCAGGAACACTGGATTAATTATAACGCGTCAATTCATCAACCGCATCGTTTCCAGTAATACCGCAATAAGTGACCCACTTATTACTCTAAATCCGCGATTATAAAACTGAATAACACGATGTCTCGCATCAAATTTTAGTTTGGAGATATTTTAAGTTCCGGGAGCTTAGACAATTGTAACAGGACACGCTTAAGGAATTAGAGATGATTAGAATATTCTTTTCCCTTGGCGAACAATTCCAAAGAAAATGAGAAACCTGCAAAGGATAATCTGTTTAATTTCGGTACGTTTTTTCTTTTTTCGGGTAATATAAAACCGGAAATTTCCACGTATTTTAAAATATAATCAGTTTCATCGCGAATTCGACTGGAAATTAATTATAAAGAAATAAAGGAAGTTGACATCGAAATTAATTAAAACTTTTGATAAATTAACAACAAGCTCTCTTTTAAGGCGATAATGGAGCTATCGAAATTCTGTTATAAACGAAAAATCAAAAACTGAAACTCTAATATTCACAACCCAACTATATTCAAATCAAAAATTAGCACCTTCGACTCTAACGTTAGATATCTGATCATCTTTCACGAAGCGAACAAATTGACGTGTATTTAGAGCGCATAATGAAAAATTGAGCGTGCTATTTCCCATATTTGATATCATATTGTAATCGCACCTAAAATGTTATACGCTTGCCCGGTTTGATCTAACGCAAGCTCGCGAGTAATATAAATTGCAGCGATTACAAAATCAACCGTAGCATTAAAATTACGTGTAACGTGCTAAATTATCCTTATGTACGAGAAAAAATTAAGAATGGTACTTTAAAATTTTTCGACACTTACCGTACGTGTACCGATAAAAATGTCCAGGAAATCTGTGATTACGATTAATCAATCGCTACGGCACAGGTACAAAAAATACAAACGTACACGGGTAAAACACATTTGAACGATAAAATATAATTTTTCAATTTCAATAATTTATTTATTCTTATTTATATCGATAATACCTAATATTATTTTAACTTTGTACAATATAGCAGATAACTAAATTACATTAGTTTTATATTTAAATTAAAATTCATAATTTTCGAAACTATAAAACAACTTGTATTTTTATTATTATTATTATTATTATTTTGAAAAATGTGGAATGTAGTGATTTTTTATTAAAATAAACAACGAAAAAAGAATTTTTTTTTATTAAAAAATTACAAATCTTTTCGACTGTTAGACCATTATCAAGTGAATATTTATAAAAATATAAAATGAAAAAATATTAATTTAAGATTACAATTTAAAAAAATTAACAAAATGAAGAACAGTATTAATAAAGTAATTTCAAAGTGAATGTGGGCAATCAACTATCAGTAATGCAACAAAGATTTTACCTAGAAATAGTCAGTCAAATAAAAAACAATTAAAAAACAGTTGTCCAATATAACATTTATAATAAAACAAAAATCAATAGTCAGTATTGCATTGTTTACCACATTCACTGTGAAATTGTCTTATTAATACTGTTTTTAATGTTGCTGATTTTTGTGAATTGTAATCTTAAATTAATATTTTTTCATTTTATATTTTTATCTTTTTAAATATTCACTTAATAATTGTCTAACAGCCGAAAAGTTTTATGTTTTTTCATAAAGAAAAATTTCAGTGATTTCAACATTCTTTTTTGTTGTTTATATTGTTATTATTATTTAAATTTACTTTGTATTTTTGGATACGTTTGTTTTATTTTTATTTTTTGCGCGCATTGTGATGATTTTAATTTGATTTGTGTATAGAATATAATTAAGTAGTTTATTAAGGAACGTTTTATAACTTGTTTATTATCATGTTTGTAAAGTGCTACAAGCGCTCGCGCATATAGTCGGTCTATGTTTTATTTCATTTCATGTTTGTAAACTTTTTAATGAAATGTCATTGTAATAAATTGAATTGAATTGAATTATTATTATTATTATTATTAAAGTTATATGAAGAAAGAGTTAATGAACAATTAAGTACAATTATGTAAAAAGGAATTATTAAACACTGAAGAATAATGGAATAAGTTCAAAACTATCATTACACAGCATGCGAAAGAATCAAAATATAAAAGCAGACCAAAAAAAAACATGGATTACATCCGACACGTGGCAGATGATAAAAATAAGACAAAATATGAAATAAAAAGGTATTAGTACTAGCGAGGAAATTGAAAGATATCATCGGATATGCCAATTAGACAAAGATTGTGTAGAGACAAAGATGAATACATACATTCAGTTTGCAAAGAAATCGGAACACACGCGAATAACAATGGAATTAGAAGATTGTTCAAGAAAATCTCCACTCTATCTGGAAATTTCAATCCGCGACATTTACCTAATGAAAATGGTGTAGTTATAACAAGTAAACCAGAAATAATCGAAATATAGATGGACTATTGTGCGTCCTTATTCGCTGCTGAACAAAGTGAGACACCTGAAGAAATGATGCCAGCAGAGATTTCGATAGAACCAAATATTATGCAAAATGAGGTGAAAATAGCAATAAAAACAGTACGTAACAACAGAACTGTAGGATCCGACAACATTGTTTCTGAAATGCTGAAAGCGACAGCGGATGATGGAATTACCATAATACATAGGATATGCGACAACATCTTGGTAACAGGACAATGACCGAAAGATTGGTACACGTCAATATATCTACCTATATATATATATATAGGAAAGGAGACAAAAAATTACCAAAATTATAAAACCTTAGCTCTAATACCACATGCAAGTAAAATCATGTTATACATAATCCAGAAACGCTTACCACAATATCTTGTCCCTCAAATACCTGAGGAACAGGCAGGATTCGTACGAGATAGAGGTACAAGGGATCAGATCCTTAACATCAGGCAAATTATCGAAACATTTTATGAATATAATCGGCAATATTCTGCTTTTTGGACTACAATAAATCCTTCGATAACGTTAACTGGGATAAATTGTGGCAAATATTAACGGAGATTGGAGTTCCTAACCACTTGATATATTTAATTAAAAAATGGTTAACCGTTGTCTTCCTTGAGGTTCTCGCTTTCCTAGCAGCTGGATTTGATTTATTAGTGTATGCCGATAAGAGTTACTTTTATTATTTAAAAAAATTCTCGTCAATACAGGATGGTTAGCTATTGTCTTCCCCGGCTTTTCTCACTTTCCTCGCTCCCGGTACACATTTATCGACTAGTTAGGTAGTAGCTGACCCTTTAAAAGATCTTTTTAGCGTTAAGTTCTTGTTCAAACGTATTGTCCTTTATTTGCGTTGAATTGCTATTTGTATTTCTATTTATATCGGTATACAATTTTTGACAGTAATCACGCCAATATTCCGTTATTTCACGTATGTCGGTTATTAACGACCCGGTGTTGTTTACAATACCCCATGGTTTGGCTTTAAATTCTCTAGTAATTATGCGTATTTTTTTAAACATATCTTTAGTTTCATTCGTTTCCTTGTGAGCTTGTATTTGTTTACATAGATCTCCATAGTATCTATTATTATCATTCTGCATGCACGTTGGATATCTCTGCATAATTGCCTACACTCCACATCATTACCATGGATTTTTGTGTTCCTACGTCTTTCAATTAATTTTATTGTGTCATCAGTTATCCAGGTTTTCCTTTTCCGTATACTCATCGGATTTGATCCATCTTTTTTTGCCCGTTCAATCGCTGAGGTCAGTTTCAGCCAAATATCATTAGGCGATTCACAATTTCGATTATCTTGTTCGATATTATTATTTACTACGGAACAGAAAGTATCCGGCTTATTTATTATCGTCCTATCTTTATGAGATGTGCATATAATTCTTGTCAATCGCATTATAAATTGCCCTCCTAGTAAGTTGTGGTCAGTTCCACATTCAGCACTAGGATACGTTGTAGCATCCAATAATGATGATTTCCATCTTGATCTCACCAGTATGTAATCTATCTGGCTCCTCGAATTTCCAGATGGCGATTTCCATGTATATAATCGACGTGGATGTTTTTTAAAGCAGGTATTTGTTATATATAGGCTATTTGTAATACAGAATTCTAATAATCGGTTACCCCTTTCATTTCTTTTTCCTAATCCAAATTTACCTATTACGTTACGCGAACTGTTCTCTTTTGCAGTGTCACCGATTTTGGCGTTAAAATCACCTAAAATTAACATAGGTTCTCTTTTACTGATTCTATTTACAATATTTTGTAGATCTTCATAAAACAAATCAATTTCATCGTCATGAGGTGCATATATTTGTAGTAGGTGTAAAGGCATCGGTTTAGTCAACAGTTTTAAATAAATCATTTTATCATTTATTGCTTCAAATGCCACTACATAATTACTCGGTTTCCTATTAATTAAGAAAGCCACAACCTTTTTGTGTTCTATTCCGCCTGCATAATAAACTTTATTACCTGACGATGTTAGAAAGTGGCCGTCTCCTTGCCAATTAGTTTCGCTTAAACCAGTTATGCTGATTCCTAGTCTTTCACATTCTCTTTCTACTATAGCTAGTTTCCCTACCTGGTTTAACCCTCCTATATTCCACGTTGCAATGTTTAAACTCGTTTTATCCTTCTTGATTCTTTTAGGTTCAGTCGCATATTTCACACTGCAAGTCTGAGCCATGACCTTGCAGCGCCGATCGCCACTCGGGTCGCATATTTCACGTCCAAGGTCACGTTGTAACCTAGGCGCCGATTGTCAGTCGGATCACGTAACAAATCTGATTCTGAGTAATTCGTGAACATAATGGTTTTCTAGGGTAGAGACACGAGGATGCAGATGGGCAGCTTGAGGACCTGCCCACTAAAAGTCTACAAAAATCCTATGACTGTCTCTCACTCGGCGGGTTAAGGTCGCCGTAAAAACCTTAAATAAATGTTACTCCTCAGTAACAAACCGTTGCCTTGCGGTTAGGATTTTCATCCAAAGGCTTGATACAGGGAAGCAGCTGTTACCAATACCTTCTTGGAGCGGACGACAAATGATGTCGATAAGGTTCATCAACATAAATGTAGCGGATCTAGTTTCAGTGAGTGTGAAACTACACGTGCTACAACTGTTAAGTTGTTGATAGTTTTTTGTTTTTTATCACACTAGCATTAATTGTTGCAAACAATAGTGATCACATAGATAGAAAATTGATATTAGTCAAGTGACTCCAGTGAGACATTAGACTATGAGGAGAAGCGAAAGGAATAATTTGATGAGAATGGAATAGGAATAGTATAGGAATGATCAAATACAACAATTAGAAAGAAGACAATATGTTATCTTTTGAATAAGGAGGAAATCCGAATTTATTAAGTGATCGGTATTGCATCTCGACACCATTTCCTTCGCAGACGCCTTGTGGGATGATTATCTGGAAGACTGTGTGAGTGCATTCTGCGAACGTCAATATTACTGTTGACTTTGAACTTATCGAATAATCTGTTATACTGCACGACGTATGTATCATTGACATACGGAATCTTCAGGTCATTATGCAGCGTCAAATTAGAAACATAATGTAGAGCAGACGTAATAGTACGGAGTACCTTGGACTGTTGTTGCTGTATTCTTCGAAGATTATACTTTTGCAGGTACTATCGTACAACTTCTAATTCATAGCGTCAAATGGGAGCGATTGCTGCAAGAAGATAGTCCATTTAGTCATTACATTTAGAAAGGATTTCTGTGCCAATAACGGACGTAACGATTTCGCACGAGTAATGATGGCGCTTCTAGTGTGTGCCACGTGAGTTGTCATATTATTGTCCATGCACGTGCCAAGATAACGTACCGTTTTTGTTAGGAATTTCTATGTTGTTAATTCTTACAGCCGAACACGTAACTTTTGTAAATATAACGCGTTGGCACTTATTGAGACTAAACAGCATACGCTAACTTTGTGCCCACTGAATCAACCTATTCAGATGATTTTGAACCACAATGTTTGCATACATTTTACTTCTGAATTGAGTACAAGAATAGCAATATTATCAGCGAATGCTGCCAAGGTGGTTTAATTGGTATGTCTGCTGCGTAAACCGAATATAAAAGAGATTCGAGTAGACTACCTTGCGGTGTACAGATGACAGAATATTGTGTCCTTTTGAAAAATGTCCATCAATTTTGACGACCAATATTCTCTCATATGAGTACGAATAAAGTAACGCATATAATTGTGTTTGTTCTACACAGGTTTTTATTACATTATATTGTTATCATTATCATCGTTATTATCATTTTAGAAGGGACAAAAAAAAAAAAAAAGGAGCGAAAGGCGGTACAGAAGATGGAAGAGAAAAAGCGATATGTAGAGAAATCACGTTGTCAGTGACGTAGAATGGATTTTCGACTTTTCCGAGAACCGCATTAATCATCAAGAAGCAATTGATATTGTTGTTGTGTCACATAACTGATGATCTTGTTTCTTGATAATGGATGCGATGGTTTTCCAAAAGGTTGAAAATATGTCGCAACAGATGAAAGACGAGTTGGTATCAATAACAATCACAAAGATATAAGAAGATTTATCCGAAAAAATACATATATATATATTTATATATACATAAATGCGTGTGTACATACAACTTATACGCAACGACGTATTAATAATTATTATTAAAATACTAATTGCTGTTTTATGTATGAACAGCGTGATATTAATAAACCGGTTTCGATATTTTGAAACAAGTGAACAACAGTTCTCGGTTTTTGTTTTCGCGATTTTTTGAATATTCTTAAAATTGTGAAATTGCGTATTAATTTAAGGGCGCGGAACGATATTTTAAATACAGTATATTCTACAAGATGATCACTATCTCGTCGGCTATAGGCAATTTTGAAAGGAGAGTAATACACGTTCATTAAAATATTATATATATATATATAAAATTTACTTTTGATTTGTTGAAGATTTATATGTAATCAAGACGAACAGATGACCAGACAAAAAATCTGCACACATACATGGGATCGTTAGAAAATTGAATAAGAAAGACTCGATCGTTCTAATCGCTTTATCCCAAATACTGCTATCGAACAAATCGCCTTATACGAAGATCATTAGCTGAATCGACGATAGGAAATAAAAAAAAAGTGTTTTTACCTTAAATCCGTGGAAAGGTAGATAAAATTACCTTGAATCTACTCGAGTGCGCATTAATTTCTTCCGTACGATATTTTGTAATCATATAAAACGCTGCACCGATGCGATGTATGCGATTAAAAGTTAAAAAGCCGAACAAATAATTAATATTAACGTTTTTTCTTGTCTAGTTAATACTGACGATACGTAAATTTTTTACATGTAATAACTTATGTGGCTTTTTACAGAATATTCGTCGTTCTAAAGTCGCTATTATTTATGCTTTTATTAGTTTAGTATATTTTGTTCAAAATTTGTTATGATTTGACAAAGCTTTATTATTTTATAAGAACCGTAACAATCGTACAAACCATTAAGTTAAATAAAATTAATGTAACACCAAAACAAGAGATAAATAAAGTTTAGATTGTGGAATGTAGTGATTTTTTATACTTGATTACAAAAAACAGTTAAAATCACTAAACTTTATTTATTAAGCAAAGCTTTTCGGCAACTACGCCATTATCAAGCTATATATAAATAAAATTAAATATATAAAAACATAAAATATTAATTTAAATCTAAGTTCACAATTTTTACACAATAAATGAATTATAAATACTTAAAACTATCTGACAGTGACTGTGGTAAACAACACAATCAAATATCAGTAATATAATGTGTTGTTTACCACAGTCACTGTCAGATAGTTTTAAGTATTTATAATTCATTTATTGTGTAAAAATTGTGAACTTAGATTTAAATTAATATATTATGTTTTTATATATTTAATTTTATTTATATATAGCTTGATAATGGCATAGTTGCCGAAAAGCTTTGCTTAATAAATAAAGTTTAGTGATTTTAACTGTTTTTTTGTAATCAAGAGATAAATATGTGACTAAAAATTAAAATTTTTTGATAATAATTTGAGATTAAATATTGGAATAAAATCTAAAACTGAACATATATTATATATATATATATATATATATATATATATATATATATATATATATTTGGTGCTCGCCACATATAGGTTTTTCGCACATGATGCAGTAAGTTGTTTTTCTTCCTGTAATCACACAAATGACAATTTTCCGCTCTGTTCATTTGACGGTGTAGTATATTTGTCTTACTGGCAATCTATCAATGAATATCCGAGTTTTTTAAATTTTGATTGAATGTCGATATTTCAAATCCTTTCATTATCCGGGAAATTGATAAATGTTTATGTAACTCGAGCATAAAATATAGTCTTGTTAGCGTCTTCTGTATCCGTGACTTATTTTCTCTGAAAAACTGGTGAGTACAGATTATAGAAGAATTAATTTAAGCAATATTTAATTTATCATAAAAGAAACATATGGGCCACCTACGAGTTTTTCTGTCGCAATTTATATGTTGGCACATTCGATCGAAAGTACCTACTGAACTTTTTGCCTGATTGTAAAAATGTATAATTTCTGTTTTTTTAAAATTTTCACATACATCGTTACGCATAAATGACAAAAATGTTACCAATTTGTTTGACCTCGGTTCGTAAGAAATTAATGTTACGAGGATTTTCTGTTTTTAAATTTTATATCTACAGTTTCCGATAGAATCCGGGGTTTATTTTCTTTTTATGGTTCGTTACTTTATAATCTATTAACTGCTTTCAGCTAGTCGGATGCTCGAAAACCAAAATTATCCATGGTGATGTTTCTGTTACTACCTTTCAGTTGTTGTACAAGATTTTCCACAAAGTAACTAACAACTTGGCCGTCAGGTGCTGATCCTTTACCGAGATATAGCACTGCATTCTACATATGTTGTATTGTCACAGATAATTATTAACTTTATTCCATAATTATTTTGTTTACTACACATGTAGATTCTATATGGGCACGCGCCTCGGAAGCCTACCAGCTGTTCATCGTATGGTACGATAACAGATTCGTTTATAATTCGTTTGGAAATTGTTTATAGTTTCTCGCGCTGATTCTTTGCCATTTCTAGTTCATTTGTCATTAAAGTGAAGAGCATTAATTACAAAATTAAATCGTTCCTTCGACATTGATGCCTTTTATTTCCTTCCACCGTTTGTGTCGTCAAATAATAAATCTGTAAATAAGTGATTATCTCTCTCTATAGCTTCAGAAAATATTAACAGATCGACATATGCATTTAATTATTCATAACTAAAAATTATTTAGAGGTACATTCATTGTTTTATAAATTTTTCTCTGTTCAGCTATTTCTTGATTGGCGTGTAACAGTATTAAAATATCATCTGTCAAAAATAGTTTAAAACATTCCAGTGGATCTGTTTTGTATTTTTGGTCAGACCTGACCTTATATGAACTATATATTTTTTTAATTAACTTTCGTTTGAATATATTTTGGTTTTGTACTCCATTTAATTTCACGCTTACCTACTAGTTCTTCATCCCCTAAATCCATTAATGTTTCAAATTGTTTACAATCACCTGACTAATCACAGTTGTTGGTTCATTAGATACGTTCTTTCGTACGATGTGACCAAATAATTGCATAATACGTATGAGAACTTCCGTTGTTAATCTGCCGGTGGTACCAATTTTTTCAAAATCCTTTCCATCCACGAAACCTGAAGGAGCCGCCTCCAGCCACCATATCCCGTAACTATTTATGTTAATTTGTTCGAACTTTCTGATCGTCTACGTTTTCGCACCGTATCAAAAATATTGAAAAAAATCAGAGCGCGTACAAGTTTAATTTTTCTATTTGACAGAAGAGTCTTTCCATATCCGTACTAGTTGATTTCTTCTCTTGATCTCACATTCAGACCCTCCTTTGCTATCCAACAAGGGTCCCAATTAAACGAACTTTCCTCCATAGTTTCATAACCAGAATTGGTTTTATGTTTTTCCTTTATTAAATTCCTCCGATAAATTTTTCCATATTAGGCGCCACCAATGCTATATTGTTAGCAAACTGTAAGTTTGAAACTTTAAGCCCTCCGATAGACACTCCATTGCAATCCTCTAAAACTTTCCTCATTATATGTATATATATATACATATCGCTGTGGCGCATGGACCCTACTGCCTTGACGCAAAATAACGTAGAATAGATATTCATAATGTTCGACGACACACTGATACACACACATATTTATATACATAATACCTGAGCTACCAAGGTTGGCTCGGTAATTTTGGTTCTTATATGTTGTTTCGAAAAACACATTCATATACGAATCACATGGTATTAAAAACCATATTTCATCCATTACTAACACTACTTTAATCATGTAGAATTTCCTTTCACGAATTTCCAAAATTATAATAAAAAATATTAGAAGTATCAGAAGAGGGCCAAGCTTAAAGTTTTTTTGGGGGGGTTGGGTGAATGAATTTTGGAATATTTCTATCAGATTTTTTTTTCTCGAAAATAATTATTTTAAGGATTAGAAAATACTTCCGAAACATTCGATACCTTAAATCGAAACCGTACCCGAAATATGAAATTTTAATTCTATTTGCTAATGCGTACGCGGTAAAAAAACTAATTTCTAAGTTTATTATATTCGTACGGTAAATGCGATCGAGCCGAAATGGCGAACATATATTTAGATAAAGGATGATGAAAAACAATTTCGAATTTCCAAAATTTTATAGAGTACTCGGGAGCATAAAATTTCGAAGTTGGTAAGTCCGATGCGGACAATTTTCAATTATTTATGCATCACATGTATGTACTAAAAATTTCATTTAAATCGTTAGAGCCGTTTCCGGGATGCACCAAATATATATACAAGAATTGCTCTTTTTTAAATATATTATATATATATATATATATATATATATATATATATAATTAATACTTTATTATTCAAATTGTTACATTTAGTTTAGAACAATCCTCTATAGTATATACTAATATAGTAACCACTTTCACATTCACATTTACGCGGGGACAGTTTCACTCCCAGTCATCGAAAGTATATATTAACACGCAATTAAGACTTCTTATACGAGATAATATTTAAACACTAATTTAGGTGTACTAGGTACATAAATCTCGAAGAAAATCATGTACCTGAGGATAATATAGGACCTATGAATTAAGAGAAGAATTTGAGAAATCACTGAACGAATTAAAACCTAGGAAACTGTTTGGAATAGATAACGTACCAGAGGAACTTCTCCAAAAAGTAGGAGATAGAACAAAAGAGGTACTGTTTAACCAGATGAACAAAATATATGTTACCGGAATTATTCCAAAAGATTTTCAAAATGCCGATATAATTGCAATCGCCAAGAAAATAAATGCTTAAGCTTGCGAAGAACATAGAACCCTAAGTATGCTACCGCATATTTTAAAAATCTTGACAAAAATTATATATAGACGTGTACAAAAGAAGGTAGAAGAAAATTTGCCAGATGAACAATTTGGATTCAGAAAAGGAAAGGGCACGAGTGAAGCTATGTTTTCTTTAAGATTACTTATTGAGAAAAATTCGGAAATTAATAAAAAACTGTTTATCGCTTTCATCGATATTGAAAAAGCCTTCGATAATGTCAACTGGAATATAATGTTCGAAATCTTGAAAGATATACACGTAGATTACAGAAACCGAAGGATACTTTTCCAATTATGTAAGAATCAAGAAGCAGTAATAAACAAAAAAGCCATAAGATAAAAAAGAGGACAAGACAAGGACGCCGCTTGTCACCACTTCTTTTTTAATATATACATAGAGGAAGCACAGAAAATAAAAACATTGGTACTAAAATCCGATAGTGTCCAATATAGCACTTATGCCGATGATATTGTTTTGATAGCAGAAGAAGAAGAAAGATTGTAGCAATATCTTAATTACTTAAACGCCCTATTAATAGAAAAATGTAAAATGAAAATAAATGCAGATAAAACAAAAGTAATGCATAAATAAAGTCGCAAAAGATATAGACATAGTCCTCAATGGAAAACGAATATCTCGAGTAAAAGAATTATTTTATCTCGGCAGTTTAATAACGTCCAATGGACGAATAGAAAAATAAGAAAGAAAAAGAGAATATAAAAACGCTTTTATTAAAAAAAGAACGCTTATTACATCGAGAAATATTTCATTACACATAAGGAAGCTGTGCGTTAAAACTTTTGTCCGGGCGTTGCACTGTACGGCTGTGAAACGTGGAGTTTATGTAAAAAAGAAAGATTAAAACTTCAAGCTTTTGAAGTTATCGAAGGACGCTGAGAATATCATGGATGGATAAAAATCACAAATAAGGTGGTATTCGAAAGAGTAGAAGAACAACCAGAGATAATAAACACGATTGAAAAGAGAAGAAATAGTATGATCGATCGTCAAATCAGACATTGTAAATGGCTAAAAAACTTAATAGAAGGAAAAGCAAATGGAAAATTAAGAAAGGAAAGCCCAAGAACACGATTTATGGACACCGTAATAAAAGAACAGAATTATGCAAAGATAAAAGGAGCTGCTCTTGCCAGAAAATTATTTGATGAGCTACAGGCCATGTTGCCCACCAACCTAGCGGTTGAGGAGAAATTAAGATGATGATGAGATATATAAATGTGGGAATAATCCCTATGTGATACATATATACACATACAGTGACGTAGACAGGGGGTGGGTTTTGGGGGTCTGACCCCCTCATTGGAATCAATCTGATAATAAGATATACTCGTTGTTAAATGCAATTTTGCATTTGTTAAACCTATTTTTGTTTTTTTTCTTTTCATTTATTTTATTTGAATTTCGTTGTTTTTGAACTAAATAAATAGTTTTGGAGGTACTAGAAGAATTTTGTAGAAAAACGCGAAGAATAGATTTTAAATTTAGTTAAGTATTACTATGTAATATAAAAATCATTATTTATCGTTTATTTTTTCGCTGAAATTTATTGTAACCATCTCCTTCTGTCTTCAATAACATACTATTAGTCTGTTCCAGCGACGTTAAATATTTTTGCCGTCTATTGCTTCTAATAGAATTACATATTCGACATCTAATAAGCATAAAAATAACTCTGGTGAGTTGGACTGCTTAGGGCTTGGGGTTTAACCGACTTGAGTTTTGGTTATATACTTAAAGTTCAATTTAACTCGAATTTATTGTTATAATTTATCTTCAACCAAGTCTGGCTACGCCACTGTACACATATGCATATACACAACTTATATATGCACAGAAAGTTCACACAAACACACATACAAACATGTACGCTTGCAGAAATATACTCATTATACGTATAACTGAAAAGTTTTATCACTGTTTCTCAAAGTGCTAGTAAAAAACTTTAGTAACTCTGCAATTTCTCGTGCAGTACATTAAAATTAAATAATTAAAATTGTCGGGCAGTGTATTCATCCTGTAAGTTAAAATTATATATACATGTGAGTATACATATATATATATATATATATATATATATATATATATATATATATATATATACGGACGTCATAATTACGACATTGCGGATATCGCCTTTTCAAAGATAAGTTTGATGATGCGAAATAATTCTGATAAAAATTTACTTATCAGTTTATTATAACGTCTAAAAAAAAATTTAATCTAAATTTAAATTACGAAATTACCCTTAATTTTCTTAAATCGATTAATTTCTTCTTTGTTGTTTTTTCTTTTTCATCACTATTCCGTCATAAACCAAATAGTCGAATTAATGCGAATTTATGAAATCCGAACAGACGTCATCTATCCGATTAAATCGTGTATTACATTTTAATGTCCGAAAAAATTACGAACAATTTTTATCTCTTTAAAGGTCGCGCCACACTAAAACGCTTCTACGTACATTCAATTACTTTCCGTATTTTACTTCGTCTATAATAATTTGTACAAATCGGAAATTCAAGGTGTTCGAGAATTTCTGCGTGTGTCTTAATCTACTTCCCGTCGATACGTCACTATCATCAAATAATCGTAATCGTAAAATCATAATAATAATCACCGGTATAATCAATAATAAAATCATTATCGAAATCATAATGAAAATTCTAATCATTCGATGAACTGGCTTATCGTACGGGCGATTTTCCATTCCGCAGTCAGCCTTCAAAAATGAGTACATATTTTATATATATATATATATATATATATATATATATATATATATATATATATATATATAGGTATATACGTTCAGAGTTCAATTTTTTTTTGAAGGTCAAATTGGTTTGCCCCTTTGCAAATCCAACGTCTATATAATGCCACTGCTATATTCAAACGCAACAATCTATTAACCTTTGAAATTACTTATATTTTTTCTTCTCTACATCTTCAATATTCTTTTTCGGAGCTTCAATCTTAATATGTCCTGTTTTTCTCGAAAATTCTATAACTAATTTCAGTATGAAAATCGAAATCTTCTATTATAATCTGGCTAAGTTATTTAAACGTCTAGATTGCTCAACTATTTCTTCAACACTTTTTAATCGATAAAAGACGTTGTTGAGTATTATAATTCCGCCAGCCGTATATCGATAGCTCTGATCGCTTCGAAAATGATGATCTTTTTTCTTCCCTCCTCGAGAGAAATAAAACGAGCGGATTCGCTTCTCGTTGTTAAAAATCGACAAGTTGCCGTTTCTGAAAATCTACTTGCGAGGCCTTCAATATTAATAGAAACCATCGTCATAGGTCTGGTAACGGCTGTTTCAGAATGGTAATTACAATTCATAATCTAAAGTAACGTTCCGATATTGTAAGAATTAACCGAAGATATTTCTATTATATACAAAAAAATCACCATTACCCAGGATCACTACGCGGAATTTTCGTACGTGCCTCTTGCACCTCTTCAACGGCAGCAATTTCCCACATTAACAACCTATTACATGTAGATGATGTCACCTTCGCAGAATTCTGTGCTGGCATCTCGTGGAACGTGTAAAGATTCTTTTTCCCGACACGAAGAGATTGGAGTTTTATTCCTAATGACGGTTATAAATGTCCGAACGGTAATCTAAAGTTATATATAGGTGTTCACGCGAGTTATTTTGTATTATATAATATTCATACTATTCAAAAATCACATTTCTATAATTTTAACTTGTTATGAAACATTTCATTGCAGACTGTGATATTTTTTTGTGTTAATAAACATCGTTTGTTAATTAGGTTAGATTAGGTTACATTCGTTTTTGTTTCGGCTAGTTAGAATTAGAATTAAAGGGGAAAAAACGATAAAAGGGTTACCTGGCCAGTTCATCCGTTTACAAAAATTAGTTTACTATACTGGCCCTGCATTGTAAAGTGTATCAGATATTAAGCTAAACTACACTTTGATCTTGACGAACAGGTCGAGAAGCGATATTATTACTTTAATATTGCTCTACGAATGATTTATGTTTAACGTTAAAAACGTGTATAGACATATTTACTCGTTGAAACACGCGCGTATAATATACATTTAAAAGGTTAGGTTAAATACTACCGGGGGGATAACTCGTTCGTACTCATTTAGAAAATTATTAATTGTTCGAAATTAAGGAAAAACCAGAATTTGTTTATTTCGATACATACAATATGCGCATATATATATATATATATATATATATATATATACATTTATCTCGATTGTCATAGAGTGATTAATTGATTCACCTGCATATAGTTCATTCCTACGAATTACGAGCATACAAGCGACAAAGTGAATTCTTTAGGAAAAAAAGAACCTGATAAGAAGAAAAAAAGAAATTAAATGAATATTTATTTTATATATAAATGCCTGTCGCGATGGTGTCCAGAGTGCTCGATTGAAAGTTTTCATCATTATTTAGTTCTTAATTATCACGGAGAATGCAGTGGCACCCCACTCCGTATAATATGTACGCGCATCTGCGTCCCATAGAAATATAGCGCCTCGAATGCTAGCTCATTTTGTACGTAAAAACAAACGTACAGTGACTAGTCACGACGTTCGGCAACGATACGACGATGATCATGATATAGTAAAACCCCGCTATAATTTGAATCACAACCGGTATGAATTAGCGAAAATCTGAAAATTTCTTATTACGGAACAACTCTTTTTTTTTTTTTTTTTTAATACAGCTCCTGAAAAGGATAGCCGTTTTATTTCTGCAATCTTAAGATCTAAACTAAATAAGCAGTACTCGTAAATTAACATGCGTAGAAGTATAGCCCAATGACTAAACTCAGCTAATTATATTAATTTGTAACGACCAATTGGATGAGGTTTGATTTGTTTCAGCCTTCTGAAATCCAGATGAGTAGTCAAAATTGCCGATGCCTACGGATTCGGATGGTAAATTGTAAGGTGCTTAACTGATACTTTAAGGAGAATGATAAAGGGAATACGTACTTCTTAATTTAAACAAAAAAAAACACAACATTTAAACTAAAGAAAATAATACAATTTTTAAAAAATTAATATTTTTTAAATTAATAAATTATTTAAAACGTAGATAATTTTTTTTTTTAAAGTTTATAAAATATAAAAATAATCAACGCGATTGTGGCGAACTATAAAGCGATAATGAGTAAATTATTTGTAGTCTATTCTATTCTTACGGTTCGATGCGGAAAGACTGCTTACAACATCACGTGCAGATAACGTATCCGTGTCAGCGATAGCGGTCGCATACTTTGTTTACCTATTCCCCAGGTGTGTTACCATTCTAAAATGATCCCTCTGAAACCGCATGCGTGAAACTTCTTCAACAATATTTCACGATTCACTGTATCAGAGGCTTTACATAAATCTAAGTACACCGCAATAACAGACCGTCCATTAAATTATCCGTAATGTACGATATAAAAGTGCACATCGTCCCGACATAAAGCCATACTGATTTAGGTCGAAGTAGAGATTTTTCCGTAAGAAATTTAACATCAATTTTAGAATACACTTTTCGAATATTTTTAAGAGAGATTAGACAAGATACATATAGGCCTATAATTTACAATACTAGATTTACTTCCACTTTTGTATACTGACGTGATCACCCCTAATTTTAGAACTTCTAGAAACTGTTCCCGATGTAACTGACTCATTAAACAAATGTATCAGTGGTTCAATGAAGAAGTTTAACCTTTATCGAAGGCAATGCAATTCTATCAGAACCAAATGAAGTTTTATTTGGTAGCGATAAAATTGCCCTCTTTATATCGTCACAGGTTAGTCAAAAGAATGAAAAACGAGTTTATATTCACATCTAATGAGGCATTATTTGCAAATTGTTTATTCGAGGTATGACTATTTATTAAATTTTCTACACTTTCTTTAAAATATGTATTAAAGCATTGCGTTGCTCTCATTCCCATCTACCATTATGTTAAAATGATTCCCTTCTATATAATCTGTAAAGTTTTCCTGTTTACCCATAACACTTTTAACTACCTACCAATAATTCCGTTGGTTTTGACTACATCTATTTAGAATGTTGGTATAGTAGTCATTGCCCTTCGTGTGTGGCATTCTGCACTTTCTTCGTTATTCGTGTGTATTTGACGTTAATGTCACGAGAGAAGAGTTTGACTAACTTGTATAGGTCTTCTCTCACGAGTTTTGTTATCCATTTTGATCTTCTTCTGGATGATTTCTTTGGCATAACTTCTAAATTACAAATATCGATAATATGTGTTATGTTTTTAACAAACCACACGAATTTTTCATTTATTGATGCGCGACTATTATATAAAGCTGATAAATCGAAATAGATTAAATTTTTTCGAGATAAAAGTTTCTCAAACCGATAACATTTTTCACAATTTACATGTTTGAATCTATAATCAGCTCAACGCTTGCTCCAACATATTTTAAAAATTGGATCGTCCTTACCAACTTCTCGTACAGAAATGTGATCTAAACAAGACTCATAATCAGTCCAATGTTCCTTGTAAGTTGCCACGACACTTTGAAATACGTTTGAATACATTTAATTTAAATATTAACTAGTTTTTTTAGTCTAACAAATTTATATTTAATATAAGCTATTTTGTCCCAAATTTCCATAATTTTATTTAGATCGTTTATAGAAAGAGCGAATAAGATGAATAATCGATAAATCAATAATAATAATTCCATCGATCTACTCGGAACTTTCTTTAGAACGAGCTTTTACAATAAGACGCTGGTGATATTTATTTAGCGCGAAAGAATATAACACCCCCCCCCTGAAATAAGAAAGTTTACAGATATATTTATTATAGATTTCGTGAAAATGTAACTCCGTAAATGATCAATCCCCCACGACAGAATATCAGTCTCGTTCTGGCTTCACCGTGCACGGTAACTTAATATCTCTGTGTAATTTAAATCGTTCAAACATTTACTCGTAAATAGAGACGAAGTTGTATGTAATTAACACCGAAAGAAGCCTTACGCGAGTAAAGACATGTTTTAAAAGTTTAAACAAAAAAAATTGTCTATAAAAGAAACGGGAACTTTAAAATGCGAAAGATCAGTTACCTGGTATACATCGTGAGAGGAGGCAAACTAACCGGACTGGAAAAGAAAATGAAGTAAACCAAAAAGTACTCTGGTATAAGAGAACTGATGAACAAGGTAAGAAACAGATAACAATAATCAATAAATCGAATTAAATTTATTCAATTTCGATACAATACATCAGTACATTTCAAAAAGTGATGATGAAGAAAAGAAATATAAAATAAAAATTATTAAATTAAAAAATAAATAAATAAATAAATAAAGATAAATAAACTTTGAGCAAAAAACTTAAAATAATAATAATAATAATAATGACATAATCCCTAAATGATATCGAACACATTCCTTTTTTAAGCTGTAGATAGGCGGTAGATTTATGTGCCATGTACTGCATCTAGGCCAGAGACACGGGAAAGGTGAGAACGTAAGGTTAATAAGTTATTAGAAGCATCGTGCGTGTAGGAAAGAATGTTTAAGAGACAGAGCGGTTTGTCGAGGACAGAACGTTCGAAATTGAATTGAACACATCGAAGGGGAATGCGATGGACGGTAATGAGGGACGTTACAGGTTGAACATAAAACAGACGCCTTGTTTATATTATACATAAATGATATAGCGGACTGCATCAAACCGCTCGTTTCAGCCTGGCAGTTGATCGACGACTTGAGTATATTCCTTTTTTACCACCCTAAATATACTTCAACAAACAATCTTTAAAATGTAATCCTGTCTGACAACAATGATCTAATCTCCTATAAGTCTGTGCGCCTAGATTTCTTCAAAGATTTCTTCAAAGGTCGTCAAACTACCTCAAGCATATGCTTAAATTTTTATAATTTACCGCTACCTTCTAAACTAAATATAAAATTTTTTGGCATCTTATTCGACTCAAAGTTAGTCTGATATTCTCATGTGACTAACGTAAGAACAGAATTTTTGGCTGTCCTAAAATACCTACCAAACAAAAAAATACAATATCCGTCCTGAGTTACTCCTTAGCATAAATAAAACTTTCATCATACCTTGCATCGACTATGGGTGTCACGTGTATTCATCACAACCTGTTATAAAATCTCTTGGCCCATCCATCATACTTCTCTCACGACAATTCTTCGCCGTTTACAGAACCTCACCTTCTCTTAGTGTATGCGCCTTGGCTGTTGTCCCACCTATTTCCTTCTACAGAAATTACCATTCAAATCAAAACATCCTTTTTTTACCTTTTACACAATCATTCTCACCTTTATCCCGAACCAAACTTCTCTCTCTTGTTTCTGAAATGATACTCTACCAGGAATCTTTGATTTCCTGCGCGAAAACAACATAGAATTCCCTATAACACATAAATTAGATTTTCAACACCATGGGGCCATCCGGACATTGATATAAATATAAAGTTCTTCCCTCCGATGCTCAAACCAACAACATATTAGACGTACTCGAAAAAACATTAACTAACCGGAGACAAATATGCTGACTGCATTTCGGTGTAAACTGATGATCGGTATGACCCGATCCACTCATTTCGACCAAGTAACTGGTGTACAATTCTCAATGTAGAGCTATTCTTGCACTGTTTACAACATTCTAAATCCCACCCAAACCAAATTCTTGTAATCGCAGATTCGATTGATTCTCATTATTACATATCCCGCCCACAAGACCCATTAGTTAGCCAGATTCAACAGATCATGGTTAATCTAATAAAAGACAACCGTAGGGTAACTTACTTATGGGTACCCGGACATAAAAAAAAAAACAAAAAAAAAAAACGTTTTCAATGCGCAAAAACAAGTTTCTTTGTTTCCACCTCAAACGTAAAGACAAAAAAAAAATATTAAATTTCTTATTACTTTTGCCTAAGTCGTGTGATTTACTTTTGATACGTTTTATGTATTATCGTGCGCTTGATTATTATATACACTTTTTCTTAGTTGCTAACACTATGTATCTACATCCCAGCCACTATTATATTATAAATATATGTTTGCACATGCAATTATCTTTCTCGTCCACACTTTATTCTTTTCTTTTTATTTTTTATATAAAAATGTACTTATATATTTATATAGTATTTTTTTAGCACTCAAGGTATTGAATTTTATGTACACAATTGTTACTAATAAACTTTCCACAAATTCAATAAGTAAAATCGTAACGGTAATAGTAAGGTCACTAAGTATTATGATTTTGAACAAATAAGAATGATAATTGAATTTCTTGAGGCTACCATCACAAATTTTGGACTGACATTTTCCGCACCAAAATGCAGATTTACTGTTTTTAAAGATTACAGACATAATTAAAAAATTGAAGCTTATTTCTGGCCACGCTATTGAGCACACAGCCATCTTAAAATATCTAGGAATTCTGATTGATGATAAGCTCACATTTATGCCTCATCTCAACCATATTCATTCAAGATGTGATGTACTTTTTTAGAAACATGAGTCGATTGCAATATAATACTTGGGGTCTCCATTATACACAGAGACTTATTTTATATAAGGGATTAATTCAGTCTATCTATGGTTATGGGGCTGCTACATATATCACACCGAATGTTTTAAAAAATGTGAATAAACAACAGAGAAAATTTCTTCTTAATATGTCATTTTTGTATCGAACTGCTCCCACCTCAGCTGCTTGTGTCATTAGTGGTGTCCTCCCATTAGATCTATATATTGCAGGCAGAGCAGTCACAAGTGAATTTCGTATACTGGGTGACTTGAATTTGTTAACAACCCTTAAATTTGTGGATAATAACATGCTACAAGCTCTTCAACATACAATTCCAATGAACCTGTTTAAAAAGCATGTTTCCCAAGTGCTTTTGACAGAATGGCAAAGGAGGTGGGATGCTGACATCACAGGAAGGAAAACATACCAATTCTTCCCTAATATCACTAACAGAATGAAATTGAAGAAGTTAAACATTAACTTCTACAGCTCTCAGGTCTTATCTGGCCATGGCAAGTTTGCAGCTTATTTATACAGGTTCCATCTAGTTAATGTTCCAGGGTGTACCTGTTGTTCGGGAGATATTATAGATGACCTTGAACATTTTATCTATGAATGTCCTGTTTTTGCTAATCAGCGACTTAAGTATAAAGTAGGAAACATGCAGTCCCTTCATTTAAACAGCAATAATCATTCAGCATTCCTCAAGTTCTCTGAAAGTGCAATGCGACATAAATTTAATATCACGAGCTAGCTCTTATCTTACAAAAATAAAAAATAAAAAAATAAATAAAAAAAAAACAATAAAACTAATTCAACCGTGAAACCAATATCTGGAGCAACTGATCAATCTTCTGATACTGCACTCATTACATGTTTAAAAATTAAGTTTGTAAATATAACAATAAATGTTTGCAACAATTGTAATTATTTATATAAAGATTTTTTCCCTATTTTTTAATACAAAATAATTTATAATATTCTTTAGTCTTAAGTTTGTACATACGATATACTGCATGTGTTGCCCATAAATATAAGTACACTTGCAAAGGACCTCACACACAAGTTTGAAATACTTATTTATTTATTTATTTATGAATATACAGTCGATATATGTGTAGTTTAATTGATATATAATTCTCCTCCGGTCCTTTGCACCTTTATACATACAAATAATATTAAATAATAATATTAAATAATAATATTAAATAATAATAGTAATATTCAAATCGAATATAATAATAATCACCATCATTATCATTTCCTGTTTATTCGAAGTACGAAGTAGAAGCGTGAAAAGAATTATATTTAATATTATGGAAAGATATGTGAATAAATATGCAAAACAACCGGTGTCTAATCGACAATTTAAGGCAGGAAGTATTCGTTTTTAGGATGTCATTAATGGCGTTTAATTTACATATATTTCATACACACACACACACACGTATATTCGTATACATACGTATATATGTAAACATGTATGTATATGTGTTTATAAAACTTCCTTAAATTTACCCAGTTTCATCGTATTTACTTATTATTTCAAGTAACGAAAATGAATGCGTAATTTTTTTTTGCTTAATTATTTCAATTTCAATGAAACCGGTAACTGGTTAAAAAAAAATGGTGGAAATAAATTTAACATCGATAGTATATCCAATTAATTGTTTACTTTTTAATTCTTGGCCCAGACTTGTCGTCTATTTGACTATCCTATATTAAGGGTTCGCATCATTTTCTCGGGTAATAATTTTATTTAGATAAGACTACTTCACTATAAGAGTCCTATCAAACTAAAAATATGACGATTTTAGACCAAAATAAATTGAGAATTATTTATGTAAACGTAATGACCCCCAAGAGGGATAGTTTATCATTGACGAAGGTATAGTTGTAGATAAGGTCAGTAATTCTTAATTATATAACACACCTAGGACCCTGTTACATACTATATATATATATATATATATATATATATATATATATATATATATATATATATATATATATATATATATATATAAAACATTTAAATTGGAATGCGAAAGGTATCAAATTGATGGCGAATATCTAACCCATCTCAGGTTTACAGATGACATAGTATTGATAAGTTCAAGCGCAAAAGAATTTCAGGCGATGGTAACAGACCTACATCTACATTCCAGCAACATAGGGTTAAAAATAAACCTAAAAAAAAATGAAAAAATAATGACTAACACAGGAAAAACAATAAAACTAACATTAAATTCAGAGGAAATAGAACAGGTAGATAACTATATGTATTTAGGTCAAAAAATAACGACAAATAAAGAAATGATGACGAAAACGGAAATAGCCAGAAGAATTGTCTTGGGTGCGTTCGGGAAGTTAAGCGGAATACTTCGAAACAAGCAAATGCCAATTAATCTGAAAAGAAGATTATATAATCAATGTGTACTGTATATGCTGCAGAAACATAACCATATACAAAAACAAACATACAAAAGATAAGAAAGACCAAAACTACGCATTAGAGAACATCAGGCTATCGGATCGGTACAGAAACGCACAGATACGTGAACTAACGAAGTTAGATGTCGCAGTGGAACGAATTGCTAGAATAAAGTGGAATTGGGCTGGCCACATAGCCCTAAGAGATGACAACAGATGGTCAAAGCGGGTCATACGATGGTGGGCGATGAACAAAAGAAGAAACCAGGGTAGACCGAAGACACGATGTCACGATGATATATCGAAGGTAGCCGGGAAGCAATGGTTGAGAAAAGCACAGGACAGAAATGAATGGAAAAAATTGGGGAAAGCCTTTTCCAGGAGTGGATAGATAAAGGCATATCGTGATATAAATATGTCTTTATATCTTTATATATATATATATATATATATATATATAATGTAGCGGTGGCGTAGTTGCTAGTTGCTAGATTGCTCGTCTGTTAACTCTACGGTCGGGGTTTCGAAACACTCGCGACATAGAAAGTTTTCATCATTATTTAATTCTTAATTATCACGGAAAAGTCCATATAAAATCATATGCGCGCGCATCAGCGTCGCATATAAATAGTGCCTTCAATGCTAGCTCATTTTGCACATAAAACTAAATGTACAATAGCTAGTCACGACGTTCGGCAACGAACAATATGACGAGATGACGAGATGATAATATATATATATATATATATATATATATATATATATATATATATATATATATATATAGGGTGACCCACAGGAGACTGGCGTTCTTGATCTTTGAATAGCGCACTTGGTAATACCGCTACAATGAAAACCGCCGTTTAGTGCACTTACGAGAGACTCGTTTTTGTCCAACTTCAGTTATCATGGCATCCTATAACGAGAAGAAACGTGATGGAATGTTTTTCAGCGTGAATTGATCACGATAGTGCAAAGAGAGTTTCAAAAATGATTCAAAATTATGGGGTGCAAACCTGTACCATCTCGCAATTCAATTTTAAGGTTGGTTTAAAACTTTCGAGAGACAGCTTCTGCAACGGATAAAAAGTGTCCACAGACATCGATCAAGTTCGGGAAACGATTATTCAGGGTCCCGGGCGCTCTGATCGTCGTCATGCCTCTTCTTTAAACCTGCCGAGAGAATCTATTTGCCGTATATTGCTGGAAGACTTGAAATTTCATCCTTATAAACTGGTAATATCTCAGAAAGTAAAAAGTGCCGACACAATGAAAACATTGTGCTCAAACGATGTTAAAGAAAAATCGAGTCTTTTTATGAGCGATGAAGCTCATTTTCAGCTATCCGGATTCGTAAACCAACAGAACGGCCGCTAGTGGTCCGAATCTAATCCGAATTCAATCGAACAGAAGCCGTTATACAGCGAGCGAGTAACCGTTTGGGCTGGAGCGGCGAAGTGAGGATTAGTGGGTCCTTATTTTATCACTGGTACTGTCAACAGAACGCGCTATATCGAGATGATAAACTCATTTTTGCTTCCCTCACTTCGTGGTCGTCGTGTGCCGTACATGGTTTTTATAAGATGGTGTGCGTGACGTGTCAGTGTTCGGCGGAAACACTCGCAGTACTGAAAGAAGCGTTTGGTAACCGCATATTGTCGCGTTGCACGAATTTTGCTCGGTTGCCGCGCTCGCCAGATTTGACCGCTCCAATTATTTTTTTTGTGGGGGTACCTTAAAAAGCCCGTTTAAAAAACACGTCCATGAGATCTGGAAGACCTGAAAACTCGGATTTCTGAAGAAATGTCAAAAAGTCAACGACCACTGCTCGAAAAAGTGTTCGAAAATTTTGTAAAGAGACTGAATGAGAATGTATTATTGGAAATGACAGTCAACTGAACGATATTGTAAGCTAATCTCTCGTTTTCCAAAGTTTTAAATAAAATCATTCAAAAATTTTGGTCGAGTAGTTTATATTTAAAAAACAAAATCGTCCGTCTTCTATGAAGCACCCTATATATATATATATATAAAATTTAGTGATTTTTTGTTAATTTTTTAAAAATCACTCATTCCACGAAATTTGGAAAGAACGCCGAGACTGTTTCAATGAAAAGGGTGATTTTCGTTTCTAGAACCTTATTCTTAGTCAACATTGAAAAAAATATCGAGAAAACCGATAATCACAGAAATAGTACGAACCAACCGGTATCGAGAATTACGTCTACGATATTAGCCAATGAGAAGCGCGGACGTCGTATTAGAAGCAGCATCGTTGTTCAAAAAGTCATAAATACAAGCGATTTTTCTCAATTAGTTGATGTTCAACGTTGAAGACAGTCTTCAGTAAAAATTTCTGAAAAGTTTTATCAATCTTCAACTACAGATGTAAGGTGAACCGAATTTAAACGAGTTAGTTACGAGCCGGTAATACGTTTTGCTTAAATTGTAAAATTCTCACTTAAAATCGATTAAGATTCACTTTAAAATTACGCCAGTGACGAATCAGCAGAGTAACCTTAATTCAATTAGTATTGATTATGAATATTTAACCAGGAAGTAAAAAATAACTCTCCGATAACTGTTGGCACATTCCCCATAAAAAAGTTCGGTGATTTTTTTATTAGCTAAATTTGACGTATCGGTGATTTTGACTAATTTTATATAATCGTGGTCATTATTTTAGCAGAAGAAAAACGTAATAAAAACGCATAATACTCCACACACAAACACCACCCATAATACTCACTCATAAACACCACCCATAATAGCACACACACACACACACATATATATATTCCGTGCATAATATACGTAACTGCTGAAGTATTTTTAAAAACAAATCTTCGTAAAAAGGATGTTAAAAAAATGAACTAAATGAAGCGTAAAAAATAAGTCCAATGTTTATAGTTATATGTATTGTGTATCTGTATGTATATGTAAACTCAAGAATGGAGATTGATACAAAACGAATATACCTCAATGAAGTATAAAATAAAGAATGCATGTATAAAAGTCAATACTAAGGGAAATATTATACAACTACAACAAAGCGAATACGAGAATAAATAAATGAGTGGATAGAACGATGAAATAGAAAGAAATGTCGTCAGACAAAGACGAAGTACTGAATCACGTAGATGAGATTTTCAATTATTTGAGTAACCATGAAGCCAGTTACGTTGCATCTAATATCACATGTAGTTATTTTATATTTTATTCTCTTTCGTCCCCGACTACGAACCTAAACTAAAAACAATCGGTAGCATCCAGGCAGGTTTTTAAGAAAAAACATATATATATATATATATATATATCTGCCGAACAATCAAGCGAAATTGATGAATGTAGTAACAGAAAAAGACTGTATAAAACACATGATATCATGTGCACAAATTAAAGAAAATACCACGCCAACAATTTCATTTTCGGGGATTTCTCGATGTCCCGATACCCATAAGAAAAACACAAATATATCCAAACATTCCGGATGATTAAATTTTAAAAAACAATGAATGAAATCAATGTATCTAACGCATTCTATTTGTTTTCTACAGCCTTTAAAATGCTTTGCGAGTCGGTAGTAATAAGGTAACTAGCCGGAACCTTCGCATCAATTAAAAATGATAAGATTTGTAACACCGTTACGCGCTCAGCGGTAAATGCATAACAAAGATCAGATCAGTTATAGGCGTTACTAATGTTAAGAGACGGAACGAACATGGCTGCTTCATTCGCTCAGCCGATTTTGATCCGTCTATAGGAATACGGCTGTGCGTACTGAAATTATCAAATATAACATTACGAAATGTGGTACGGAGTATGAATACGGTAATATAAATTGTCGAGGGATATGAATTCGCTTAATATGTGCCCAAAATAGGTGAATAACTGAAAACAGTAGGGGCATCTTGTTATTTGAAAACCGCCAGTTAGAATAAATTTGATGGAATGAATTATATAGTGGAAAGCGAATGTTCATTCCACTAATCAAAACTTTTAATGCTAAATAACTTCGTCTAAATTTTAAGGGAGGAATCTTACAACTATACCATTACGACCGATATCGGAATGCTGCTAACCAAAAACATACAATTATACTCCAGGGGATGACCAGCCTAACGAGTATTGTATAGATTACGTAAAATATTAAATCTACGATATATAACTACAGCATTGTATGTTATATTATGTAGAAAATGGGCTAACGTTCGAAGTACTAAACATGTATATTTAATTAAATAAACAAAAATGTATTAGCACGAAGTTGAATTTTACATAATCTGTATACAGAATGTACAGTACAATATGCGATCGATATCTGGGATGGATAAATATGCAATATGCGATGTGCTATATGACGCAGTATTAATAGTATCCTCCCGGAATAGACAGAAAAGTCGAATTCTAATTGTTGATTGAATAACCTGAAACCAATAACTGCTTCATTACACGTTACAAAATCGAAGTAAAGTAACACCTTCATAGAGATAGAGAGCAGACTAACAAAAGCCAGGAACGAAAAAGCTCGTTTAGCACGTATATGGAAAGAGAGAAACATATTTAACCTCACCAACATGAAAATGGACAAAACATAAATGTATAAGCCCCCAAAAAAGAAAAAAAGGGATAGAATATTTGCTGGCATTGTATGCTAAGTACATCATGGAATGAAAAATCAACTAATGAGTCTACATTGCATAGTCTAATGCACACAGGAAATATTGTTACCAATAATCCAATGCCGTATTTTAAGGTACACGGCGTCAACTAGAAACATTAGAAAAAATGATTATGCAAGGAAAAATACCTGGAAAAAGAGATCGGGGTGGACCAACTAATTAGATATGTATATTGATACCAAGAATCGCAGGAAGGAGACTCGGAGATTGCTTAAATGGTGACAGGAAATTTAAAGCCTACGAATATAGAGAAAATATATCAGTTAGACGGAATATCTCCACGAAACATACGGCCGGGAGTTACATCAAATATGAAAAGAAATAGGCAAATGGGTGAAAAATACATCTCATGCATTACCAAAAGCATATTAAACGGGGATTTAGATCTCGAAAAATCTTTCCGAAATGTACCGAAAAGAGAACGTCAACAAAATGAAAACTGTGCAAATATAAATGACTAATGGATATCCACAGGAGAAATTAGCCGACGAAGAAGACCTCACGTGGGAGTTTGCAAAACCATGAATAGAATAAGAACTAATTTAGGACGATGCAAAGCTAATCTGCGAAGATGGGAATATTCTAATGACGATGTATATGAATGCGGTGCAGCCCACCATCTTAAAAAATTCCCTGCATGTCCGGCAAGTTGTAATGAGACCGATTTACACTTAGCAAATGGCAATGCTCGAAACGTAGCTACTTATTGGCACGGAAAAATGGCACGCTGAAGAAGCTGACGATCGAGACAGATGGCGAGACTATACTCGATCACTATATAGTGTGGATGATTTACGACGCCCAAAATCGAGCAACACGATGGAAGAAGAGTAAAATATGTTCCGATTGAAAGAAATAGTGGAACGAAAGAAAAAAGACATCATCGTGAATATTTTTCAAGTGATCCACAAATTGTAATTAAGATGTCAGAAATATCACATGACGTTGTCGATGTTTCCTATCAAGCATGACGTCACTTTGTTTTTGCGGTCTTCATTCTGAACGGAGTAAATGACTAGTCCATATTCAAATACTAGCCTTTTGACAAGTAGAAACATGGTAAGATATTTCGGTATATAACGAGAAACGTCAATTTCCGCCGGAACGAAAAATAATAAAGATACGATAAATGGTAAACGGCCACAAGGAACATGTTTAACACGCTGGATTGATCAAGTTAGGGCGCTAACAGGGTATAATATATCGGAGGATTTACGAATGGCCGATAACGGAGAATGTCGGAGAACAATTACAAATTTCGTAAATGGTGTCACCAAGTCTATTCGTAGACCAAGGGACTGAGATGAATTTGAATGTAAAATTAAGTAGCTATTTTCATTGTGATTATACCGACCCGATTTCTACGTAATATTACAGATCGTACCGCGTCATTGTTCCCAACTCGAACATTAAAGTCACCCGTCAGTAATATTTTATCTAATTTAAGCGCGCTGTTTAATAATTTAGATAGTTGAAAATAAAAATTCACCTTTCCAAATTTATTTAGATCTAATGTCGGCGCGTACGTTAATATCGCAGTAATACACCGATCTTTGTTTAGTCTTAATCTTAGGTAGACAATTTGTTCATTGATTTCACTTGGTGTTCCAATGAGATTTCTAACATCGACTACAAATCCCACGCCGTAAATTCTAGATTTTTTAGATTCGTATATTTTTTAGAAGGAGATCGGTTTTTTTTTTCGGGGGTCTGTTTTGCTGTATCGTGTAATATGACATTCCAAGCGGCTGTTTGGAAATAGTGTTGTTTAGATTTAGAGTTGTTTTCTGTGTTCTTTCGACGACCGCTCTCTGCGAGCCGTTCAGGGAGGTTTACTTTGCGAGGAAAGGAAAATATAGGAATTATCACTATTTCGCGGCGACAATCTAGCCTTCGACAAGGTTACGAGTTACCACTCAGGAGGTAGCAGGTTTGATAGCGGTCAAATCTCGCTAAAGATGAACTTCCAGCGAACCAGCTATCTAGTTACGAGATTTGAATCACATAAGAACAAAGAATATGTTATTCGGATGAAGAGAAGTACAACGGAGGTAAATTCTAAGACTGAAATGGTCCGTGCGAGAAGTTTACGCTGCAGAAATAGGTCCATAACCATATCCACAACTAGCACCATACACACCACTATGCAGCGGAATCCATAAAGAAAACGGTATCTTACGCTGGGTAACATAAAAAAAAAATCGCCAAAACTATATTCAAAGCGAAATTTTCTCGATAATAACGTCATTATCAAGTATGGAACTCAACAGCACAAATATTAAAAAATTAAATCAATAAAATTTGTATTAAACGAGCATATTTTATGCAATCATTATCGAGTATAAAAATTTATGTTTTAACAAGACAAGTATAGCAGAACTACATGATACCTATTACAGATTGTCGAAAAGCTTAACGTTTAATATAATTGTTTAGTAATTTAATCTTGTATTTTTATTTCGTTTGTATCAAAACATATGTTTATATATAAATATATATTAAATATATATATATATATATATATATATATATATATATATATATATATATATATATATTTATATATAATGAATTATTCGCGAGAGACGTTATTTTTATGTTAAAAAGTTGTTTTGAACTACTTTACAATTATGTTACGAGAGGAATAGTTTTTAATTTTTTTTTTAGATATATGTAATATTTCTGTAATTATTAATCTTTATGAATTTTTTAATAAAAAAAAAATATATATATACATGTGTGTGTGTTGATTTACCGCTGCTAGAGTGCTTGCTTGTGAATTTTTAATAAAAATTCACAAGCAAGCACTCTAGCAGCGGTAAATCAACACACACATGTGTATATATATATATATATAAATTAATATAGTATCCGATACTTCAAAGACTTATAGATAAGGTTCGGTCACATTTAAATATATTGGCTGTAAAGGAATTATATATTGCAAGGTATTTCTATATAATGTTTATGCTATCTTCACACTTGAAATAATCATTTCGGTAAAAAAAAAAAAAAAAAAAAAGTACATTAAGGCGGGATAATTTGAAAGAAAAGTTTGCAATAAAATTAATTCATTCGTTTACACGTGTATATATAATATTACATATATATATATAAGTATGTATGTATGTATGTATGTGTATGTTTGTGTATTAATATATTTGTTTCATCATGCGACTTAACGAAAGTTTTTGACCTTCACTAAAGAAATCGAAAAGAACAAAAACGAATTTTAACCCGTTCATTTAAAATTGATATCAATTAACGTAAATGCGATAAATTAGTTTCTAAATAATACGCGTTTGTTTTTAAGACTTACGCAACTTGAAATAATTTATTATAGCGATTATTATTTTCGAAATAAAAATAAAATAAAACTGGATAAAATGAGGCAAATCGAAATTAAATGAAAAAGTAAATTGAAAATAATAATCCGGTTAGAATTCGTGGGAATTTTTATTACGGTTGGCGTAATTTACGTTTCATCGGTGCAGTATACTTACTACGTAATATCCTTCGAAATCGTTTAAAAAATTATTATCGTTCGCGTTGTTATTAAAAGAATTTTTTTTTTTTTTATAAAAAATCAATCTGAAATTAGCCTATTTTTAATCATTGTGAAAAATTAATCAACGAATGTTAGTTTATAATGAAATATCTTCAAATACTCACTTATCTGAGATGTTTCAAAACTTGCTGTTAGTCTATTTCTTCTCGTACGTTACTACATCGCGATTGGCTTCATGACATACCGGTACGACGATCGTCGTAGTACGTGTCCTACCTATAAATAAATTTACCGAAAAAATAAAAATTAAATAAATAAACGAATAAACTATAAATAAATTTACCGAAAAAATAAAAATTAAATAAATAAACGAATAAAAATTAGAAAAAAAAATAATAATTAAAAATTTTTATATGATAATTTATGTCCGCGTGTTAATATTACTTCGGTTATTATTTAAACCTTCAATTTTATTCATAAAACGTTTGAGAATGTATTATGAACGACGTATAATATATATAGGAAAAATGTGTGCGTGTAATTATCCTAGTTGTGAGTGTGAGTGCTATATTCATAGAGTATTGAAAACGATTGCCTTGCGCACGCATCTGTGAAAAAAGGATAGAGTTAGTCGATCGTTAGTTCGAGTGCTAGTCCTTGGTGGTGGAAAATCCAAATCATGAAAAACTTTGCGATTTTATAAAGAAAATTTAGCGATTTTAACTTCTTTCTCGTTTATTTTTTAAAAAATCACTGCATTACAAACATTTCAAATTACATATACACACATATATATATATATATATATATATATATATATATATATTTATATTTACGATTACTTAGGAGAAAAATCCTTTATTAAAAAGTTGACGGAAAAAGAGTTTTATTAACGTTGAACTATTTTATCGTTGTTTTTAATCATTTTAATTTAGACATTATGTAAACAAAAATTTTTGCAAAATTTCGAATCAATAATAATAATTAAAAAACGCAGTGTTCTAGTTTTGAAAAATTGTTAATTCAATTATAACAACGCCGTTAGAGAATCCAATCGCAATCAAAAAATTCCACATCTAAGAATACGTCATCGGCTGAAAGTATGAAAAATATTGTTTTCCAAAGTAGCGGAAATCGAGAAATAACGCCGTCCGGGAAATAAAAGTTCCCCCTTACTAAATTTAATAAACCAAATATAACCATGATCGTACGATTAAGTGGGTAAGTTGCTGTTCTTCTTATTGTTGTAATTGTAATACCCATACTACATCTTATCATGTGAACGCCTATGTACACATATTTCGACAAATCTATAGAAGATATTAAAGTTACGTATACATACATATATATATATATAACAAATAATAATAATAATAACCTGATGTCGCGACATCCCAACGACCTCGCCCAAGGAAACACCTTTTCCGCTAGTATCGTTAATCGATGCACGACTAATAATGCGACATTAATACCAATGAGTTCGATTTATCGATAAAATTATCGATTAAATACACCGGATGTTCAAGAGAGAAAAAACTATACCGGCAGCAATCCAAAATTTAAAAACATACGCGCGTTGAATGTCTATATACGCCGTAATGATCTTACCACGTTGTTTTTTTTTTAAACTATTTATTCGGATTATTTCTTAATTAATAAAGGATTGCTCATATCTGCAATTACTTAAAACATTTAATAGATCATCCGCAAATTATTGGTATCTAGAGTTTGTATAATGAAATCATGCTAATATAGGGTGACCCAGAGAAGACGAACGGTCTTGTCTTTTGAATAGCGCAGTTGGTAACATCGCTACAACGCAAACCGCGTGCTTCACGTTTAGTACACACACGAGAGAATTGTTTTGATTTCAATTATTATGGTATAACGAGAAGGAGCTATATTATTTTCGGTGTGAATCGATCGCGATAGTGCAAAGAGAGTTTCGAAAATAATTCAAGGCAATTTTTTATTTGTCAGTGTACCTTAAGAGCCACGTTTACGAAGAGATTTGGAACAAAAACTCGGATTTCTGAAGAAATTTCGAAAATTCAGCGACCTACGCTCGAAAAAGTCTTTGAAAATTTTGTAAAAAGACTGTGGAATATAATGTTTTTAAATATATTGTGTTTCACAAATTAATTTGTAAGCTAATCACTCGTTTTCCTTTTTTTTTTAAAAAAAAAAATAATAAAATATCATTCAACAATTTTGGTTGGGTTGTTTTCGAGTTATTCAAAAAATGACAAAACCGTCCGTCTTCTCCGAGTGACCCTATATAATTTAAATTTAGTTTACATTTTAGTATTATCTTCGAATATTTATTGTTAATAAAAGGATAGTTATAAAATGAACGGGGGGTAATCAGTATAATAAAATTTAATCTTTCGCGAAAATTTACTAAAATACTGTTAATTGGCTCGTAGAAAAAAAAATCGATCGATTCCGATAAATTAATTTTACTATTTATTTTTAATCGATAGTTCGTAAATTATAGTTTGTTCGTTATCTCTAATTAAATAATTCGTCGAATTCGGTTAGATTTTGTCATTTCGAGTTATTTGTTTTCGTAGATTTATCTATCACACAAATGAAATCGTTACCAGGCGAAAATCCGACAGCGAGTTGTACGTAATAACATCTGTATTTCGAAAAGCAGATAGCACTTTTTTCGTTCAAGAAATACCGGACAACATTTTGAAATAGCCGAAGTTTTGACAAATAGGTACATCCTCGCCATATTCGCTCGGAAGAATTTTCAAAACGCGAATGGAACGGATATCAGGATCCACACAATGAGATTAATAAGCCGTATAATACGTCTACGTAACAGGAAACGGATTAGCGCTAAGAAATTAAAAGTATCGTGCTCGACCGAAACGAAGGATACGGTGATATAATCACGCACCATTTAACAACCGTTCGAAACCAACGATCGATATGCCGAGATTTGATTTTAATTTAAAACCTACAGGTTGTACGTATCCGACGATTAATTTTATTATTCTAATTACGGATCTCATAAGGTTCCGCCAAATCCGATAATTATTCGGAGAGATGCAGATCATTAAAAAGTCGGCGATAATACATTTAGGCGAGACATTTGTAAACTTGTAACGATCGAGGTGACGTGTATTATTTATAAGAAATTATTCGACCCTGATCACTATTTGGTACGTGAATTAATTTTTAAAATCGAAACCGGATTATACCGAAAAATGTACATATAAAACCTATTTCTATAAACATTTGTAAACGTATACCATATAAACGTTAACAAATTACCTGTACGGTATTCGTGCAACATTTCGCAACAGTTAAAAAAGTATCTACATGGATATATAATTTAATACGCAATTTTTTTTTTGCATAATATAATAATGTAAGTAAAATATATTATTTATTATAATGAAATGTACAAAAAAATAAAGGCTCATTCGTAGCATACTTGTACAACTCAGAATCGATTGGGACTCGGATAAATTGATGTGTTTTGCTTCCAAATAAAAAAAAAAACGCGGAAAAAATTTTTAATTGTAAATTACAACCTTTTAAATAAGTATGTTTATAAACATACCTAGGTTAGGTTAGATTCAGTTAGGTTAGAATCGGTCAGGTTTATTTCGGCTAGTTAGCAGTAGAATTAAAAGAAAAAACGAGACTTTCAAAAACGGTTTCCGCGAATTTTTAACTTCGTAACTCGTTAAATAATTTTTGATATTTTTAAAAAAAAAAAAAAAAAAAAACGAAATTCGGGAGTGTACAAGTATTCTACGAATTTACCAAAATAAATATAAATACAAAGATTATCGGTGAACGTATTTTTAAAAATTACACTTGCTCGCGGATGTTAAACCTTTGATAGGGTACGAGTTCCACATATTATTACTACAGATACCCGTTGGAGATAATACATTAATATCAATCTCATCAATTTTTGCCGATGACACCGCTCTTTTGTGTTCGGATGAAAGTCAATAACAAATATTAATTTGCAAAGAGCGGCGAATTAAATTGTGTCATATAAGACAGGGCGAATTAAAATAAACGATAATAAATCAACAGGTGTATTATTTATAAATCGTCGTATATAGAAAATATACAAATATGTAGATAACAAATATCATGACCCAAAAAGTCAACGCTTTATATCAGGAATACTGGGAGACCCACTGCGCTCATACACATCTTTTTCAAATCAAACCAAAACCACAAAACAAAATAAAAGGCGCGACCAAGTAGCTATAACTAAATTACGAATAGGCCACACCCTACTTACATCAAAATACCTACCGAACAATACAGCTGCTCCAAAATGCCCAACATGTAATACTCCAATAACAATACACCACATACTACTGGAATGTGCAAAATATGCAAACCATCGAAACCTTTACAATATTATCAACCAGTTCACTAGGAGAAGTACTATGACCCTCAAAAAATAGATATATTATTAAAATTTCTTACAGAAATCGGAATAATTAATGTATAAGACGCAAATGATCTTAGTAATCGAGCGTCTGTAAATAAAATAAAACGAAAAAATCGAAAAAATATTAAATTTTGGCGTGTACTTAGACCAGACGTTAACAAGACCGCACTCGGAATCAGAACTAACAAATTATATCGGTTAAACTTTCCTCGAAAAACAAATTACTATTATACAACTAAATAGTAGCTCCGATATGGAAGTGCGGATGTGAATTGTGAGGTTGTAATGGAATAAATAATATTATTAAGATTCGGAAATATCAAAATCTCTCCGATTAATTGTTAACGGTCCGTGGTACGTAAGGAATAAAACCTTACACGACGATAGCGTCGAGTACGTAGCTTATATAATTAAAAGGTTGGGAATAAATCATCGGGAGCCGTTATTAATTGTACCGGGAACAAACGAAAATCCAGCCGACATAGAGACGATAAGAAAAAACAAAAAAGGGAAAATACCGAAAACATAGTTCCCTCCAGCACATATAAACAGGACGAGACAGATGGATCAACAAATGCAGGATCAGACAGCGATTCAAGTAACGCCTCCATCGTCACCACCATCGATAACAGTACAGGAGATACAAACGACAGACCAAACTACACAAACAAGCAATGGTACACATTGCAATTAGCTTATTGTCCAACTCCGTGCAAATAGGCAGACTATCGAACTGTTAAACATGGAGTAGCGGTGAAAATTTATATTAAAACATTAACTACTAATATAATATGTCGTCATTGGACGCAACAAACTCTTCACGTCACAACTATTTATTATACCATCTACTGATAGAGCCCCAGCCTCTCGGTGTAGATTAAAACGATTATATATATATATATATATATATATATATATATATATATATATATATATATATATATATATATATATATATATATATAATACGTATTTTATTTTCAATGCGAAATAGTCTTCATAAAATAATTCTGCATTTTTTTTTATAAAAGAAGAGAAAAATAATTATCGCGTAACGCTATTTTTATTCTTTTGAACAATTTTTTAATGTTATTGTCAAAAATGTTTGCTATTTTCCAGTAGTGCAGCGCTCGTTATTTGTTGGTGATCCCCACGTTATTTGTGGGAACTGTCAGTATAGGTTAAAAAATATTCTACAGGAATACACCGGCAAGCTATTTATCCGGTGTATAGAAAACGACTTGTCTCATTCTGACATAAAGAGTCTAGTGTAATGCATATTTGACGTGTTCGGAAATGCTCTCGAAAAATAAAGATTAATCTCGGTAATGTACATCTTCCATATGCACCTTATGTGCGATTCAGCTTACACCTGAACAGACCACTATCCTAGAAACTACACATCGATTATACGAGGAAATCCTGCGCAGAGAAACTAACCTTCTTAAAAAATTAGCTCACATTTTCTACGGTGCTGATCGCGTTACTTTAAATCTATCGTCGTATTATATTCGTTCAAAATGTGAATATAGCGCCGTTATTCAAATGGTAAGCCAGATTATATCAAAAAACCATAAATGTCATTCGCAACTCAGCTCTTCATCTAACTACAGGAACGACGTACCACTAGTTTTCATGTCCATCAACGAATGTGAGATACTTCCGCTTGATCAGATTGATGATATTAGCACGATCTATCTTTGGACACCGTTATTGGTTCTTTATCGGTGATATGTTTGATGTAATCCTTTACATCTTACTCGAATATATTTCTTGTACGACATATCAGTCGTATTTAGTATCTTACAGTCTATTGCGCGTTATCTCATCCTAGAGGGTTTTTTTTTCTTATTTGTTAGCCGAATTTACTAATTGTTTTTTTTTCAGAAAGTTCATAAATTTTATTATTTCCTTTTAAAACGTTTTATCGAATTTATTTTCATTTCACTCGATAATTAATTTATTTCTGTAATGATTTTTTATCGTTTGTTGCGATATCGCGGTTTATGAAGTACATATACGACGAGTGATTGTATATGTGTCTTTGTATTTAGGATGACACCGACATTACTAATTTAATTATTAACATTTATCGAAAAAGTAATTATTAGGGTGTACCTCTATATGTTTTTATGTTTTGTTTGTAATTTTTATTCTGTTTTTTTTTTTTTTAAATTTGTATTCCTAATTTGTTTATTTCATTTTCCAACGAATTCGGTAGAATTTTTCACACTTTCTTTATATTCATTTGTTCTTAATCTATTGTACTTTTAGATATTTTATATATACGCGCTAATTACATTTTTTCCATTTACGCCAACAATTAATATACTTAAAAAACACATTTTATTATTATCAGAGTAGCAGAGGAGGTGGGATTCTGAAACCACAAGAAGAAAAAACGCATCGTTTTGTCCCAAGTATTGTTGAGAGAATTAAGATTAAAAACCCGAATATCAACTTCTCAACGCACAAATCTTGTCAGGTCATGAGAAATTTTCAGCCTACTTATATCAGTTCCATATCGTGAGTAACCTTCACCTTTTATTTTAGTAACAGATGACCTATAACACTTTTTATTTGAATGTCCAGCATTTAATGTTCGATCGATAAGACGAATTCCCTACAGCTAAACAATAAAAACCTACATGTCCCTTTCTTAATATAAATTTTCTATTACGAATTAAAACTTCTATCTGACATAGTAGGAAAACAAATTTCAAACGTACTAATATTTGACCAGCTGATGCTCAACTTGTGCTACATTAGAAAATATTTCAAAGAAATAGCATAAGATATCAAACCCTTTTCTTTTTTTTATATGTATATATTTATAATGTACGCGTGTATATATATCTTTGTGAATGGTAGTAATGGTAGAAACAGTAGTGTAATATTAATATGTGCACTAAATAGTAATATAATAAGTCACCGCGGCAAGCTTTGTCATCGTTAGTATAGATATTTTTTATTTTTTAATATAAAGTAATTTATAATATTTTTCAGTTTCAAATATGTACATACGATATATTACACGGTAATGGCTGAGACTATGTTACGTCATCCTGACTGTTGCCCGTAAATATCAGTACATTCGCAAAGGACATCGCACGAAAGATTGAAATATTTCTTTATATATGTACGAATATATAGGCGATATATGTGTAGACTAACTGATCCATAATTTTCATGTTATACGGTCCTTTCCATCTTTAATTTTTCCGAAATATACGCTTGTTATTTACAAAAAAAAATGAATACATTACTTTTAATTGTTAATAACATATTTTTTCAGTCGCATTTTCCTATCTTTTGTTAGGCGCAGGTTATTAAGGTACGTATTTTACGCCCTGTATAATCCTCCAAAGAAGAACCGAAATATACAAAAAGCAATTTCTTAATTTTTTTTTCAGTTATTACTTTCGGCAGTAAAATTTTCAAATGTTTTTATGTCCTCGTGGCTAGACCCTTCGTAAAATTGCGATAAGAAATTTTTTGGTTTTTAATTCTATCGAACTGATTTATTTTTTGTGTCTCCTACGCCGAAATTAAATAACTGCGAGAAATCTTAGACACAAAATAAACGAATCTACACCGTTGCGAAATTAGATTAATCGAACTAAATCGATAAATAATTTATTGTTAACTTTTAAAAAAATGTACAAAATTTTGTTGAACGTTTTCCTCTACTAAAAAATGTATCCTTTTAATTATTTTTAATTTAAAAATGTCGACTAAATAAATCGATAACTAAAATTTCGTTATTAATTACGCGATTACGTTACGATAATTTAAGAAATGATTTCCATTTTATACGTAACGCTTTCATAATTTTTTCGCACATATATATTTTTTGATTTATTTATCGTTATTTTTTCTAATAATTCAAATTCGTACCTGATGTTTCTCTTCAGTCGTGTCAATTAATAATAAGATAAAATTTAATTTATCTAAATAAAAAATTATATATAAGATATTAATGCCCCTGAAAAAATTACCTACCATAATAAAAGAATAATAATAATAATAATAATAATAATAATAGTAAAGCGATAATATCACGGAGAGTTTTTTTTTTTTAAACGTCAAAATTAAATGTAATTAATTATTTTATAGCGAACAATAAAATAAATGAAAGTACACACTGAAAACGCAAATTCGCAGTTTGTAGGAAGTTCGAACGAAATTAATTAATTAAACGCGAAATATCGATTAATTAAATAAAACAAAGAAGAATGATTTGATATGCCATCATTTTTGACGTATTTCCCTTTGTGATAAGAATTCGTAATGCAAAAAAAAAAAAAAACGAAAGGCCGAAACATCGCACACACCGACCGAACAAAGTCCTTCTACCTGCCCTACATAAAAAAGACGGTTAACACGTTCGTTTCGCATCGTCGATAATCGTATTACGACTAATTTCCGTTTTCAGTCATTTCTCTATACAATATAATATATTCGCGTGAAAATAAAAACAAACCGTTACGCGGTAAATACTTTCCATTTCAATAGACAAATAAACGTTTTCTTCTTTTCCTCAATCCGTAGATGGACGGATAACCTTTATGACTAGTTAAACTAAAATCGTCTTTTTTCCGTCCTTCTTTGAATTTGAGAACGAAATCATTTGAGTCATCGTCATATAAAGTTAAACATAGCGTACATTGCGTTCCTTTTCTTCGTGAAATTTCTACAAAATCGTGAGTTTAGTGCCTTTTTGGGAAAACGTCTTTAAGTTTCACTTCCCATGAGACCCGAGGCAACGTTGTTAATAATTCAAAACTGAAATAATTGAAAAAAATACCTGTTACTCATCGAATTACTAGTAGAATAATTAATATATTTTAAGTTAAAAGTAATATTGCGCAGTAATAGTATAAAACCTTCCGGAATCCGAAGCTCTAACCGGAACGAGCCGAGTCCAAGGGTGTGGATAGTGGAATGACCAATAGATATACTGGCCAGCTGCGAGTGTAATCAATAAGCAGTCGCGAACCAAGAACGGCTACTAGTGAAAAGTCTCAGGCAGACGATTCAAATAGGTTTATCGACAGAAGGAGGAGGTGGGGAGGCAGGTTGGGAACAGCCTGCAAAACTTTACATTCACGAGACAGTCGATTTGCCTCACCTGCTGTCCCAACAGCAAAATCCCAGCTGCCTTGCGGTTAGGAATTTGTCCAACGGCTAAGGGAGTAAACGCTGCCCGAACCAAAAAAATATGCCGACTGGATGCCTGACTAAATAGGTTAAATTTAAATATCAACGTTTACACGTATAAGATGTTTATATTTACTTAGTAATAACTGATTCTTATATTTTAACCCAATTGTTAGAACGATTTTTTTTTCACACAATAATCATAAAACTTATCGTTAATTATTCAATTTAAACAGCTAACACTATTATTATTACGCGTCAGTTCTAATAGTTATTTACGTAACACTTACACATGTTACAAAATGATAATCCGTTCGTTCGTATGTTTATTAATATAAAGCCAACATAAAGAAATATAATCAATAGCAGGTGACATTGAAGTAAAAAAAGAAAACAATCCCACCGATAACAGTTGCGAAAGAAATAGTCGATAAAAATGCGAGAGAATTACTTTTTCGTTGAAATACAACAAAATAACGTTTTAAATAACGGTTCCGCATTCGTTGATTTATGCATTTATCGTACAGTCTCTCGTAAATTATATAACATTCCTTATTTGGAATTTGTTTGTAAACAATATGTACATTATATATATATATATATATATATATATAACCACTAGACAAAAAGCAGGTAATAAATTCATCACGCATCGTAAATTACGTAATATTCGTCACGAATATAGCATATAAGAATTACTGAAAGTTACTAAAAACGCAAAAGAACAATAAATGTGATGACTTTAAAAAGGTCAATAAATTTTTGACGTTGAAAACTTTAATCATTTAAAGCTGTCATCAACATTGAAATTAGCAGTTATGAGTTTTTATACATATTAACAGAAATATTACCCCGGTATTACGTACAAATGTAACTATATATACATATACAGACATATTGATAGATACAAGGATACCGTGTACAACTCTTTAAACTGACACGAACATACATTACCATACCATTACCATTATTTCTTCTCACATTCCCAGAAAATACCAAGATTTCTGAAATTTTAAAAATCAAAGATTTATGCTATTGTCTTATAAACTGGGACAAATATAAGTCCAAGAATATTATTACACAATGTTTCAAGTGCCAATCCTTCGGCCATCTATCCATTAATTGCCATAAGACACCGAAATGCTTAAAATGTAGTCAGTCACATTTTACCAGCAAATGTACCGCAGAGAATATTCAATGCGCTAATTGCAAAGGACCTCACACATCTCACTCAAAAGATTGCCCTCGTTATCTTCAACTTTGCCAGAGTAAAATAAAACCCAAACCTACGGAAGCAGTTTCCCCAAGAACTATAGGTACAGCCTCATATGCCCAGGTATTAACCAATAACCATCGCATCAATAACAGTAATAGCACTAATAGTTATAGTAGAAGTAATAAATAATAACAATACTAATACTACTAATAATAATAATGTACAGACTAATTTATCCGACCTGAATTCAGAAAATCTTTCATTTTAATTTTTCTAAGAACATTTAACAATAATAAAATAATGCTCTTCTTTAAAAAAGTAATAAATAAACTTAAAGAAACTCAAAATCTTGGTGTTTTCACTAAGATAGCATCAGTCGTAGAAATTGTAATAAATGATTTTGCTTAACAGTTAGTAAGCAAATAAAAGTAATAGCGTGGAACTCAAATTCCATCAGATACAAAATTCCTGAACTTAGCAACCTGGTGCATGAGAAGCGAATTGATATCGTTTGCCTCAGCGAAACAAAGATCACTGAGAATTTTACTTTAAATTGTCCAGGATACAAAGTATATAGGTGAGATCGAAATGAGAAAGGCGGTGGTGTAGCGCTAATGAGCCGCAAGCTACTCCACTACTCCCTACCTCCTTTGCTCCTAAGGAACATTAAGGCTGTAGGTGTCGCTCTTGAAATTGAGAATGACATAATTCACTTTTATTCGGTTTACTGCCCACCAAACAGCACTCACTTTGAACATGACATAGCATTGCTCATGCATTCAGCTAATAAAGTTATAGTCACAGAGGATTTTAATGCCAGAAACACCATTTGGAATTGTTATACCAATAATAAATTGGGCAAAATCTTACTAGATTTATCATTTAACAAAAATTTCACCGTCTTTCTCCAAAACATCCCACTTATATCCCATCTACCGATCAAATGAGGCCCAGTGTAATAGACCGTGTATTATGCAAGCAATTTCCTTATGTCACGAAACCTATATCTCTTTCATGTTTAAGCTCGAATCATAATCCAATTTACTTTGAAATTAATAAATCCTTTAAGCAGGCCCCTGAAAAATATGTGTATGACTTTAGGCATGCAGACTGGAATAATTACAGAAATTATATATACAACACTCTAAAGATACCTACACGTCCTCACTCTCACAACGAGATTAATAACTTAGTCTCATTTCTTAATGATGTTATCTTAAGATCCTCACAACTACACATTCCGCAGAAAGCTCCTGACACTAACTCCATGCCTATTCCTTATAGCATAAAAATGTTAATAAAAATCAAAAACCTTTTTCGTAAACAACACCAAAAACATGAAACAAGTCGTCTGAAAACAATCCTAAACTTTTTGACACGTTTAGTAAAAACTAAGCTCCTAGAACATCGTAATGATGTGTGGAATAATAAATTAAAATCATTGTCTACCACAGATAAAAGCCTCTGGAACATTACAAAAAATTTCGCGCATGTACATGTTAATATTCCGCCAATAACACACAATAAAAACATTGCATATTCTGATAAAGATAAAGCTGAATTCTTAGCTCAGCATTACTATCAAGTGCATAATCAAAACATAACCCTCTCCACCATATCTCATACAAAAAAAGTTGATCTCACTGTACGTAAATATTGTAGTGTTTCATCGGCGTCTGACTCATCAATTAAGCTCGCCACACCAAAAGAAATAAGTTATTTCATAAAAAGACTTAAATGCAAATCATCTACTGGGCAAGACTGAATACACAGTTAATGATCAAGAACTTGCCTAAAATAGCCGTAGTATACTTAACAAATATAATTAATGCTATCATAATCACTGGTCATTACCCTAAAATATGGAAAACTTCTACTGTTATTCCCATACCAAAAGTGGGGAAAGATAGCTCACTAGCCAAAAACATAAGACCTATTAGTTTAATCAGTAATATTAGTAAAATAGCTGAAAAAGTAATACTTCAAAGATTAAAAAATTTCTCAGATGAACATAATATTATAAACGAAACTCAGTTCGGATTCAGACCCCCAACTCTCAACCGTTATGCAACTAGCGCGCCTTAGTGATCACATACTGGATCAGTTTAATCTACATTAAATATAGAAGTGTAGACAAATATATGTGAAAGTATGAAGTTTTTCAGGTAAATAGTACAAAAGAAATTGCCGTTAGATTAGAATGCAGGTATTATAGAAAAGATGTCTGGTATTTATTTTTTGTTTTCGAATGATTTTAGTTATGGTTCACCAATGCCTCGAACTACGTGTTTTTTAAAAATGAAAATGTGAAGATCAGGGTGGAACAATTCGAACCCCCGAGTGAAGGGTAACACAATTCAGGTAGCAAATATATATGTATATATATATACAATAATAATAATAATAATAATTTTATATCGCAAGGTGTTATAAACACAATGGGTTCATGTGCAAAAATTAGTACCGGCAAATTCAGTAGTCCTGATGTTGTATCCGACAGGAAATGTTACAGAACTTCTTCAATCCTCGAAATTGCGACACAGTAGAACGATGTTTGGATTTGTAAACATGAATCATTAATACCTGGTATGATGTACCACTGAGGAAAGTATAATACTTACAAACGGTCGGGAAATGCAGACATATATGAAATTAATTTTATATTGGTGAAATTTAGACAATGGAACCAAGTGAAAAAATCAATCTCATATCCTGTGCAGATGTTGATACATATCACATCATGGTAATTATGAAAGCAAAATTTAAGGTTTTAAAAAATTTTTCAAGAAAAAAACAGTCATAAAAATGGAACCTCAACACCATCAAGAACGAGCAAATAATAGTGAAGTATCAACTGAGAAAAATTTATGTAATATCAAAACCTCGAATAAACATGGAACACGATTAAATTAACGTTGATAAGAGAGGTTATATACAAATCATGAATTACAGATGAAATATTGCAAATGATCTATGGTAAATAGAACTACAAAAAATGATTACAATGAAACTCGAAAAACAAAATACATACCTCTACAAAACCATACAGACAGAGTCTGTCAAAAGAAAACAGGAATTGTTGGACCTGAAATGTCAAAGATTTGAATCCAAGGAAAAAAAAAATATGAATAGAAAACACGATCGAATACATCATCATTAATGCATATGGGAATATTGTGTAATGTTGAACATTAATAAGAATATGTATGTATTTATTTATTTACGAAACATTACAGCGTACACAATAGCAAAACGCCAATCACAGTGTATGCATAGATTAATTATAAAATAAAAGTATGAACAAAAATAAAATTAGACCACTCACGCAACACGTCAATTAATATAAATTAAGTTAAAAAGGGGAAAACGAAATTACCAATACTGACAGAAAGTAATAATATTTCTGATGAAATATAGTACATATACACAGCACATATCCAAACACAACAAAAAATAGAAATATCAATAATACACACGTGTTCTCATGTAAACAAGCTCAAGGAATCTCTTACTCAAGTCACGCATGACACATACGAATTTATAATGGCAATAAACAAAATTTATGATGACCAAAATATGTTTTATTACATAAAACAAAACTGAAAAGTAAGAACTGAAATAAAACGGAATATATTAAAAAGAATAGAGTTTTAAAAAAAATGAATTATATATAAATTTACTATGAACATGCACATCCATCTGGGACGAATGTCTAATATGTTATTAGATAGACGCAAACTGGAAAAAAGTGAAAAATTATAACCTAGATTTGTACGAACGTGTGGTTCATAGAAAACACGCTAATGCTGGGGACCGTAGATAATATTGTATAATAGCGCGAGCGTTACAAAAATTATGCAGGAACCTCAGTTTACTTATCTTTCTTCTAGCCTTCAAGGATTTAATATTTAGGAAATCACATAAAATATTATAACTCAAAAGTGCAGGATAGACACCGGTCCGGCGATAATAAATATACCTCGAAAACTGAAATTGAACTTTTTCCACCATATGAATATATTTATTGTAGAAAGGATCCGAAACCACAGATCCGTATTCTAATTCTGATCTAACAAAAGTGTTAAATAGTAACAGCAGAGTTCTAGAATCACGAAATACACATGAATTTCTTATGAAGAAACCCATTAGTTCTATGAACATTTTCGGTAACATTTATCAGTCGTGTATTTAAGCTTGTTGTCAATATAAACCCCAAATTTTATCGATTATGTCAGAACATTTGACAATGTATCTTGGCACAAATATTTCCTTCTCCTAGAACAAAGAGGATATCCTCAACACATATTATGATTGATATGCAACTTATACAGAATACAGCAATTATTACAATAGATAAGGATCTGTCAGAATCGGAAAAAATGAAGTTATATGACAAGACTGCCTTTTATTACCATATTTGTTTAACATGTATGTAGAGGTTGTCATTAAAAATTGCATTGAAGATAATAGTTATATTCAGATTATAAAATTCGCAGATGATCAAGTCAAAATTGCAAGGTCTCCTAGTATACTAAAAAAAAAAAAAAGTTTCACATTACGAGTAACACAAGAAAAGAACTTGATTCAGAAATTAAAAATAATAGTGATCAATAAAAACCGCATTATTTCAATCTAAAAATCAATAACCAACAAATTAAACAAGTGCTATAACTTCAAATATCTTAAACAAGTACTTTATTGCGACACACGAATAAACATAAGAATTAAATGAAAGGAAAACAAAATATATGGAACAAAAAATGATTGTAAAAAGTTTTATTTCGGCGGAAGCACTTCATCGTGTTGAAATAAATAAACGAAACATACAGAAGCTAGAAACTTTTGTAATATAGTTCTAGAGAAAAATGAAGCAAATAAGTTATATTGAGGAAGTCACAAATAAATACTTTACAGAATTGATGATAAAATCACGATAAAAAAAAACAATTAATCTGGTTGGGACATGTTCTTGAACATATTACTACAAGGTGTACTTGAAGGGACAATCTAAGGAAAAAAGGACAAGGCTGACCAAGAAAGAAATTTATCAATATGTTAAAGGATATACAGCTGTGCACGCACATATAAATAAAAAGAGCTGCGTACAACCGGTCAAACTGGAAAGCACTTATCATAAAATAAAACCAAACCAGTCCTAAAATTGTAATACTGACGATGACGATTGATGTTGATGGGTGTTACTAAAATAATTGTTATCAAACGCTTTTATCATGTGGTTACTTTTTTATTGTAATGAATATATAAAAATAATAATAAAAATAATAGAACCGTAATAGTAATGTAAGTAATAAAAGTGAATGATATATTGGAAATCTATCGGTTATAAAATTAGTAATATATAAAATAATAATAAAACTTCTTAACTCTTAATCCATGTGGCATCATAGGGACAAACTAATTTAAAGATCGGTGTAAAGTTAAGTGATACCGTATGGAGGATAAAATTAAAAAGTTTTACTCTTTCCACACCCCTTAACCAGGCATAAGTCCAATATACATTACAATATATACCTTCACCATTCATCCACTCGTTGTCTGTATATGTAATACCATCCACTATTGATATGTCTCGAGGCGACTAATCCCGCAACATACCACTTACTATATATACCATATTTCAAGATGTCACTATTTTTGAAGTATGATTCTGTCGTGAGCCGCAAAACAGATTCATTTTTATAATTGGGGCGCATTTTTTGCGATTTTCATTAAAGAATAGTTCACAAAGAGCTCGAAGTTGAAATCTTTTAATGCAAATCATCGTCAAATTTACCAATTTCTAATGCAGTCTAATCGCTTTTAAATTTTTAAGAAACGAAAATAGCCACCTGTTTATTCCAAGGCTGGAGGTGTTTCAAGAATCACCGGATAAACTAGATCCCTTAAAAAAAGAAAAAAATTGTGTCAGATCGATTGTCATCATTACAATTAAGAGAGCAACGAATTATACGTGATAAACTTTCAAAAATTTGAAAACTTACCTCGTCAATTTTTTTTTTTTATTTCCTCCGGCACGTTTGCACTAAAACGTTCTAATATCTGTCGTGTAGAACTATCGATTATAATTACAAATTAATAAACAAAAATGCAAATTGTAAGAAGCACGGCAATTTAACAGATTACAATTATTGCAGCAATTCACGTAAAAACGCGGCATCGAAGAACTAAGTCCAAATAACACAGCTCATAAGTAGGTTTTGTTTTCATCTTAAACGATACATCACCCACCGATTATTTCATCATCCCAGCGAGATTTGTCTACGGCGAGTATAATCAATCACATTTTTATTTTTTCGTTTTTCAACCACGGAGGGCCTAAAACTCCTCGTACGACACGATATGTCGACAGCTATTTATTGGTGAGTGTCCGTTACTGTAGATATGTTAATAATTGTCAAAGTCGCCGTCGTATTGTATCCATAACACTTTATATTTTCCCCTCCTAGAAATCAATTAGCTTCATTGAGCTGTGGAGCTGTCAATTGTTATTTCACCTCCTAGTAGTGGACATCTGAACAAGTGTTTATGGTCTTGTTCCTCCCTGCACTCGCATCTTGAATCAGTATCTACTGCCCATTTTTTAAATTTTCCTTTGTACAGCCACATTTTGGTGTTTGATTATACCGTATCTTGCATCTGTTCCAGTAGACATTCAGTTTACATCTTGCCTTTCCATTGTTTAATGGAACACACACTTCTGTTTTTCCTGGATTGGGGTTTAAAGCATTTTCATTATACTAATCATCTAAGTTCTCCAATGCTCGTTGTAGATGCTCTTGAACTTCTGCATGGGTCCTGTCTTGAGCTGCAACTGCCAAGTCGTCCGCGAATATGAACCTTCTTGTTCCCAATGTCTTTGGCTGATCGTTAGTGTAGATATTAAAAAGTGTTGGGGGCCAATACGCTACCCTGTGGTAGGTCGTTTCTTTGTAGTCTCCAGCTGCTTTCTTTGTTCCCAAATTTCACTTTGAATCTTCTGTTTGTGAGGAATTCTCTGGAGATAGTGGTTAATTTATAATCTTCTGCCATATCATATATTTTTTTAAACAGTAAGCTGTGGTTCACTGTATCATAAGCGGCAGTTACATCAATAAACATTACTCCTGTGATTTGTTTATCTTAGAAACCTTTCTCAATATATTGAGTCACGTTCAGTATTTGATCGCTCCTGGCTCTTTCCTAGTCTGAAACCAGCTTGTTCTCTTATTAATTTACTTTCAATGATGGGTTGTATCCTGTTAAGAATGATTCTTTCAAATATTTTCATCACGTGACTTACTAGAGAAATAGGTCTATAGCTAGCAGGAGATTTTGGATCTTTACCAGGTTTCAATATCGCTATGATATTAAGTTTTTTTCCATATTGCTGGTATTTTTTCCTTCTTTTATTATATGGCTAAAACATTTTGCAGTCCAGACTATGGCCTCATTACTTAACTGTTTTAGTTGATCTGCCATAATTCCGCTGGGTACAGGGGTTTTTCGGTTCTTCATAATTTTTATAGCTTCTCGTATCTCATGTGCTGTAATTTGCTCCTTAAAATGGTTTTTATTTTTGGTTTCATCTTTGATGATTTTCACCTTTTTATTTTCTTCTTCAGTTTACCATTTACAATCAACTGACTGGGTATATTATTAGCCCAGTTTTATTTGTGCGTTCGCCATTTAAGTTTTTTAGGAGCCTCCAAGCTTTAGCACTATTTTGCTTCATATCCAGTGAGTTTATCAATTCAATCCATCTTTCTCTTTTTTGGTTTGCTGTCAACTCATTTACTTGTTCTGCGAGTTAGGGTTTCATTCAGCAGCTTTCTGAATTTATTCAAATTTGCCTTCTTAAAATTAAATCGATTCTTTGGCAAAAAGGTGCAGATTCAGGTCATAGTTTATTCCACCCATTCTGTAAGTTTAACATTTTTAGGTCGACCCATACACCGACTGGCAACATTAAAAATTGCGTCCTTACTATTGTTGTACCGTCAGATGACGGCAAACATTTAATGAAACTTCTTCTGTATCGACGAGCTGCTGCCACATTGACTGATAACAGGGAGTGACGGTTAAAAGAAGTTTTACTGTATTTATAATTGTTTAAACTATAATTATGATTACGACACCGCTAATAACCAATTTTTGTAGAAATTCATTTCATCAGAATTTTTGTTCTTTACGTAGTTTTCCTAAAGGATTCTTGCAGAAAATTTTAAATTAATTACGTAAAATTAAAAACTGAAGAACAAAACATCGAAAGGCAAACACGCGTGACGTGTACAATGAACGGTGTTTACGACAGATTAAAAATAAAGAAATACGTAGGACTCCAGACAACGACTACGGACAGGACACGATGGCTGTAACGATATTTCCTTTAGTTAATTAATGAATAAAAAAAAATATTTCGTACGCACCTTGAATAGAAAGTGTTTTGCTTTTGTGTATATATATATATATATATATATATATATATATATATATATATATATATATATATATATATATATATAATAGAGAGACACAAAATATTGAAATATTTATCAAGAATTTTATGATTACAGGTGGAGTAGTCGAAATAAAACAGCTGCTTATATATAGCAGCACACCAAGTGTCAGTTAAATAGATAGCGTTCAAAAATAAAATCTCCATTGAAAGTAATTTTTATACGCACCTACCATACGCACGCATTGATAGATTGATATATATATATATATATATATATATATATATATATATCATATATACATATACATTTCTACATGCACCATCATTACACATGGATCGAACAAAATATTGTTATTCGAGAAAAATTTAATATCAACGTGTTTTTCATTTTTTAAACAACTGTATCAATAATGCGTTAATACCAAAAATAAAGGAAACGTATAAAACACTTTAATCATTATTATTATTATTATTATTTTCATTTTTATTAAACTATTACAAGCCGTAAATATGAACAAATTTACTAAATAAATATGTGACACTAAATTTCGTCTTTAAAATTAGTTTTAATTTTACTATACTTTCTGTCTATTCGAATATTTTTTCCAGTACAAAATTAACCTACATTTAAAGCAGTTTTAATCGGTCGTCAAATTTCTCCAGGTAGCCTTTAAAACAAATCTATTGCGCGATATGAGCTTAAAAATCCCTCTCCCCCCAAAAAGTCGTCGTCGTATCGTATCCATAACATTTTATATTTTCCTTTTCCAAACATCAATTAGCTTCATCGCTTCGTCAGTTAGCTGTAGAACCCATTTGTTCTTCTTCGTATTCGCATCTAGAATCAGTACCTAGTCCCAATTTTTTGAAGTTTCCTTTGAACGGTCGCATCTTGAATCTACTTAGAGAGAACTAGCAGGAAATTCTGTATCTTTAACAGGTTTCAATATCGCTATGATATTAGCTTTTTCCATATTGCTGACATTTTTCTTTTTAATTATATCGCTAAAACATTTTGCAGTCCAAACTATGGTCTCATCACTTAACTGTTTTAATTGCTCTACCATGATTCCATCGGGTCCGGGGGCTTTCCGGATGTTCATAATTATTATAGATTCTTGTATCTCATGTGCTGTAATTTGCTCCTTAAAATGAGTTTTATTTTTGGTTTCATCTCTGATGATTTTCACCTTTTTTATTTTCTTCTTCGGTTTACCAATTGCAATCAACTGACTGGGTATATTATTAGCCGTGACATTTGCTACACCAGTTTTATTTGTGCATTCACCATTTAAGTTTTTAGGAACCTCCAGACTTTAGCACTGTTTTACTTCATATCCAGTGAGTTTATCAATTCAATCCATGTTTCTCTTTTTGGTTTGCTGTCAAATCATTTACCTGTTTTGCAAGTTCCATTGTCGTGTCACTAAAAGGAAATATTTCATAGATTTGGATGTACTCTTGTAGTTTTCGTCGAGTTTCATTAAACCTGGAATGAACTGTTTCCTATGCACTCGGGATGTTGCTTTAATTGAAAATTTATAGGTCGCTTCTGTAAGCTTATTATAATTTTCTACTACCGCGTCTATTTTGTTTAGGATTTCATTCAGCAGCTTTCTGAATTTATTCAAATTTGCCTTCTTAAAATTAAATCGATTCTTTGGCAAAGAGTTTATTCTCTGTATTATTGGGAATATTGTCAGCTGGATCGGTCTATGTTGGCTTTTAGGTATTGGATTCATAACATCTTTAGAACACATGGCAGCAATTTTTCCGAAAAAAATATTAAATCCGGATTGTAGCCTACAGCTGTTAAAGGCATGAAGTAACTTTGTATCATGCACCAACTCCATTTGTTTATTTATAGCCCATGAGACTACTCTTTCACAATTCACATCATTTGTATCATAACCTCATTCTGTTCCATGCCTGTTGAAGTCTCCAATAGTTCAAGTGTTATTACTTCCAAGTTATTTTCACAAGATTTGTAAACGGAGGAAACCTTTATGGCGTGAATTAACTGGCGCTCCCATGCTTTTTATGCGGTATATTTGCAACAAGGTTCATATCAAAAGTTTGAAACGCACTTACCCTAAGGGTTTCTTGCTGGGCAAGGATATCGCAATTTTGTTGTTTACATAAGTTCGATAATACATGCGTTAATCCTTTAACATTCACGGAGATGATCGTCAAAGCTGACCTTGAAAAATGCCTTTTCATGGGTATATTCTGTATGGTAATACAAGATTAAGACTAGCCTGCTCATTGTTAACTTTGCGATGTGAAGATATGACCAGCATAAAAGGAATCTCGTACGAGGCAATTCAGATTAAGTATTTTATATAAGATGTAAAAGAAAAAATGAATTTATTTTGAATGTATAGTTTCTTTTTAAAATTTGTATGAAAATCTTTTTATTACCATTTATACGAAATTTAGTTTTTACGTTAGGTTACAATAATCGAAATGTTCATTATATTACCCACTGTGTGTGCACAAATCGATTTACGACTCTATCTAAATTTTATTAATGATACGTCTTATTCGGAATTTTTACAATTTGATATTATATTATTTTACACAGATATATAGGCGCACACTGCAAGTATATCTCATGAATAAATTTTTCTAGAATGTAAAAATGTTTATTTTAGAAACTCGATTTTTTTTATATAGCGTTAACACTTTTGACTATCATTCGCAGCAAATATCCCTACAACGTCGTATACATCAATATTTATCTTTGCTGATGACACTTTGATTATTGTCGCTGATGAAAGTCTGGAAGTTACATCTCAATCTATTCAATTTCATTTACAATCAGTAGCAATAGGAAAGTGATGCACAAAATTGAGAATTAAAGTCAACACGGATAACTCGTCAAATGTAACTTTTACATTAAGGGGAGCCTCGTGACCTCTAATGTACAACGAACAACAACCAATTATTCGGACTAATACTGTACGGCATATTCACCTGCTTCCGCATTCTAAGAAGAAAAGACAAAACTTCGTTATAAAATAAGCTGCTAATCTACAATGTAGTTCTAACGGCGAATTGGAAATATGGAACTAAATTATGATTATGGGCAGCAAGTAGCATGTCAAACGTGTTCAACAATTTCAGTCTGAAGTTCTAAGATCAATATGCAATGATCCTTACTATGGCAGCGACGATACGTTACATCGTGATCTACAAATATCTACAGTCACACAGATTTATCTGGACAAATATCAACCGTTTTTTGGCAAATGATCCAAATCTTCAAATTTGTCGAATCTACATTTTGCCAGACAATTCGGTTCGAAAATTAAATAGACGAATGCTCATGCTATAAGATCTATTATCTTTGTCTGTTGTCGGATCCGTGTTTCGTTTAATCATTCTTGTGCACGTTGTGTCACAATAAGTCTTCACAGTATGGGACTGGTGAGGATCCACGTTCCCGCACCATACGTTAACACCAGCAGGAAACATTATTTGTATAATTTCCTTTTTAAGGAAATAAGGATTTTACATTGACATACACATTTTATTAACGAATAAAAACATCGACTGTTATTAATGAGATGATAAAAATATTTCGGAACATCGGTTGTTTTCTAATGCGTGAGGAGACGGTTTCCTAATTTATCAGTTAAAAAGAAACGTTCTGCAGTCATGTTTTATTTAATTCGTATACAAAATTAATTATTAATTTATTTACGCGAATTAATTTAAAGTTTGATACATATTTTACACAGAATTGTGAACCTAGTTTGAAACAGTAATTTTTAAATTTATTTATTTCTTAAAATTATAACCAAATTTCTATTTAAACAATAAACCATGCCCGACAGTTATTAGCTCGCATAGGATAAATTGTATTTACTAAAAATTTTATAATACAAATTACAGAATCATAATTGACCTCGATAATCGTCGTATTTAAAATATGTTTTACTCTTTCATGCCAATGTACATTTTTGGATAAACTATTTTCTAGATTGAATATCTCACAAACCATATGGTATCAATTAAAGTTGTTTTTATAAATAATTACTTCATAGTTTACTAATCACATATGCCCATTACATACCTAATTTTCGATACAACATAATTATCCTTTTACGTATTTAGTCGTTTTGAATAAAAAATTTGAAGAATGTGGAATGTAGTGATCTTTTATCGAAATAAACAACAAAAAAGAAGTTAACATTACTGAATTTTTTTCTTTATGAAACCAATAAACTTTAAAGCTACTGGTTTTTGTTTATTTATAAATTTTATATTGGACAACTGTTTTTTAACTGTTTCTTATTTTACTGGCTATTATATAAAAAATTTTATATTAATGATCATTGTGATTGTGTTGTTTACCACATTCGCTGTCAGATTGTTTTATTAATACTGTTTTTCATTTTACTGATTTTTGTGAATTGTAATCTTAAATTAAATTTTTTCATTTTATATTTTTATCTTTTTAAATATTCACTTGATAAATGGCCTAACAGCCGAATAGCTTTGTGATTTTTCATAAAGAAAAAAGTTTTAGTGATTTTAACTTTTTTTTTTTGTTATTTTAATAAAAAGCCTTCAAAAATATTTTAATTGGAACATTTTTAATTATCTAAAGTCCCAAAAAATTGTTATCGTTGTTTGGTATATGTGTGGGTGTGAAAGGACCGAAAGGGTTAACCGCCGAAAATGTATACACTTTATTTTATTACTTCGTACAAATTCCCTTATTTTTATCTCAAAATTTAAATGAAAACTATCAATACAGAAACGCCGGTAAGTTCAATCACTACGATATAAATAATGACTTAATTTAAACGTCATTAACTCGAGATAACGTAAGTATTTATAAATTACTGACCGAAATTTATTAATATACATAGAAAAAATAATAACCCGGTTATCGCGAAAATGATAATAGTTACGTATACTTGTGTATTATTTGACATTCATTAATTATTCTATAATTGTTCAAAGAGGAAAAACATTAGTTTACGTACGCGTGTTGCTATGCAAAATTTATTCTAGTTTAAAAATAAAATATAATTAATACCCATAACGACGTTAGCGAATTACTGGATCAATATAACACACCTGGCGAATAGTTGAGGAAATAGTGTAACTTTACCGGCACAAAAATTACATTTAATATTGCTACGCAAGAAAAGTGTGTTTTCTATTTTAAAACCATTTTTCTGTTATTAATTAGTTACTGTCAACATTTTTAGGTACAACAGACTGACCCCCAAACATGTATATATTCACATTTGTACGTGTTGTCATTTTCACTCTCAATTTAACTATTTCATACGAATATCATTCGGTATAATCTAAATGTGTACATTTGTCTTGTTTACATAAAAACCGTATACAAAAATGCGATTGTTTAAATTATAAATAATGGTTTTGCAGTTACCGTCAAATCTTGGGAAGCATAAAAAAAAAATGTTGAGCAGTATGATTATTTTCCAAGTTAAAATTATTAATATATTGCCTTATACGATCTAGGCTATGACATTCAAAAACCGTATTTCGAGAGTTTCTAACACACTTGTTATTCTTTAATATAATTATAATTCAAATTACCGGTTATTTATCATGCGAAATAAATATCCGGTTAAAGTTTGAATGTACGCCGGTTCAACGCAGGGAATTGGGCTATGGTTACATCGGCCAGCATCTTCTCATAATTTTTTTTCATAATTTCTAAATACTTTTCTTAAAAATTTTTCAATCATCATTTTATTGAATTTTATTACATATTTAGAAATTTCAATTAAAATTGAATGTTAGTTGTTAAAATATTGTGAAGAACAGCGCCGGCGGATCGGGCAGCACAAAAGCCCTAAAATGTTAAAATCAATTTATGCCGTTATGGGTCGGAAAATGTATCTATGAACTCAAAAAATATAATGTATATATATATATAAAATTATAATATGATAATGTACTATAAAATAATAATAAACATGTGAATTGAAGGGAAAACAAATGGAGCGCGGGCGCTAGTGGAAACGATTGAGTGAAGTTGCGCAGGCGCACATCAATTTTGCGTAGACTACCGTTCTAAGTTCTAAGGTTAAGATTAAAATAACAAAAACAAATATTAAAAAATATATATAGGAATAAAATTGATCAATAATTATTTACAATTAAAATATATATATATATATATGAAAATGACAAAATTAATACAAATTTAATAATTAAATCGATTTTCTTTAATAATGAAAACGCTGTTCAACAAGTCAAATACTAAAAGCCTAATGGCAGCCGTGGAAAGGAATCCTAGTTTTTGAAAATAAGCATCAGAGCTCTACCAAAGGATCGGGTTAATGGTGATTAATTAGAGCAACTACTAGCAATAACTGCATATGAAGATGAACTGTAAAAAATTATTCCGTAACCTCTACATGTGTTTATAAGAAATTTTCTTTACATGCTGAAAATTTGGTTTTTACTATTTTGTAGTTTTAAATAACTCAGTAAAATAGTTTGGCTGTAAATATGAAGTCATTAAAACCATTCATGTTATTTAATGTGCATTTCCGGGATTAAGTTATCAAAATGTATTTAAATACAAATTTGCTATCGATAATGATGTCTAAATTTTTTTTTTATTATTTTTTTTATTTGGCCTGGCTGTACATACCATTTGGCCACCAAAAGAACAAAAATAGAACACAAATAAATATAACGAATGAATTAACTTAAATGATAATTATAAAATATAAATATAAGAACAAAAATAAATCATAAATAAATATAACCAATGAATTAGATTAAACTAAAAGAAGAAAAATAACTATAAAATATGAATATAGCAAGAGAGGATAATCATAATAAAATGTATCATATAAAAAGAGGAAAGGAAAAATTACTCCCAAAACAAAAACCAACACTTAAATTAGAATATGACTGATAATAATGAATTTAAATGAAACTATCAAAACATGAACATCCAAACATATCAAGGATAGGATACAGTAAGGAGGAAAAACACCAAGGGAGAATAACTTCTCGAGCAAACCCGTACGTCTCTGTTCAAACCACCCACAGCTGAAAAATAAATGGTTGATATCTTCTCTAAAACTGACGCTACTATGATTGGTACAATGCATATAAGAAGGATTTACAAGATTGAAGTTCAACGCTACTCTAGGATGACCATAACGTAGCCTACATATGACAGTGATAAATCTGCGGATAGTAGAGATCGAGATACCAGGGGGAAGGTGTTTGAACCAGGGGACCTGGGGGAATTCAGTTTGAACCATACTATAGGTTTTACCTTTGTTTGAAGAATTAAGTATACTTTCAACCCAGTCAGTTTTAAAAGTTCTCCTAATCATGTCATAAAGGTCGCTAGAGGGAATATATGGAAAATGACCTCCAGAATTAATAGCACTTTTCGCCAAAGTGTCAACTCTATCGTTCATGGAGAATCCACAATGACTAGGTATCCATAAAAACTTCAGGTAACCTCGACGTTGAGAGATAATCAAGCATTTTTCCTTAATTTCTAAAACGAAGGGGTGAGATTTATAATTAAAACTACTGTTTTGAATAGGCAAAAGGGCACTAAGGCTAACGGAACAAATAACAAAATTACAGGTACAAGAAAGAAATTTTGTAATATATTCACAGGCCTTATCGATCGCTAAAAGCTCCGCTGTAAATATGGAGGTCTCCGGAGGTAAACAAAACTGCTGTATAAATAAATTTGGAATAAGAAACGCAGCACCCACATTCTCATTGGACCCTCATAACTTAGATCCATCGGTAAAAATCTGTATATATTCGGGATACATTGTTTCGGTGATAAAAACGCAAGAGAGATTGGCCTGTAGGAAGATGCGTGTGAGGAGGATTTACCAGACTTTAAAACTGGAACCACTAAAAACCTAGACCAATCATTCGAAACTAATCTAGAGTGGAGCAGGTTAGTAAAAATATCTACTAAAATAGTTTTAGCTTTAACGGGCAAGTTATTTATTATCTAAACAGGGAGCAGATTATTTTTTCTTATCAAGGGGATAATTCATCAAGAGTAATAGGTCGAAGCAAGAAATGCGATATAGAACAGGAAATATGTTCTATGTTATCGGCTTCTTCATAAGTTGGTACATAAGGGGGAACTACGTTATCTACAAATTCAGAAGAGCATGTATCATTTATAATACGAGAGATTGGGGAATTATTATTTTTAAAACGTCCAATTAATGACCAAACATCCCTTAAAGGAGTATTTCGAATGAACCCGAGACAAAAATGATACCAAGACTCCCTTTTCGAACGTTTAAGCAGTTGACGAGTTTCGGCAGCTAATTTTTTATATGAAAGATAGGACTCTATAGTCCCAACACGACGGAAAACTCTGAGAGCTAAGTTCCGTTCTTTCATTTTAGATTCACAGGCTTTGTTCCACCAAGGAACGGATCTTTTTCCCCTTATAGACAGTTGCTACTGGAATAGATTCTTGCAAGGCTGTGAAGATTAACTTATGGAAGAAGTCATACTTTTCAAGGGGAGAATTTATAAAATTAATATTTTGAAGTTTAATTGTTTAAATTAGACAATGATGTTATTCCTTTTTGATTTGAGAGGGAACAAAGTGAAAGAATATAATTTTTCTAGTGTTTGAATTCTCTGGTTTCTAATTCAACTTTCAGGTTGTCATAGATTATGAAAATTAAATTATCTGCGTGTGCACAAAGATTCGCATTTTCATTGCATGTTAATTTCAATACTTGCCTGATCTTATTAATGACGTAGTTTACTAAATGTTCGGTTGACAGACACTGAGTAAAATCAAGTTACTAAAAGCCTAGGTTTTCTTAATTTTATCTAAATGTGATTTAAAAATTTTCCACAACGTTTTCAAAGTATATTTAAAAAGAAATTTAGACGATATACACTGATATCCTTAGTATTTTTTTCTAATTTTTGTAAAATGATCCTTTCGCAGTCGGCTGCAATATGTAATATATGTAATCTTAATATGTCCATTAATCATATATTTACGGAAGGTCCTCAATTTAATTCTATTAGATCCGCAATAAACTTTCTTTCTTTAACTAAAATATTTACTGATGATCCTAACTCCTTGTCCAAATGATTCACATTCCATCACTCCAGTTTAATACAATTTAATATAAAAAATGTAGTAACCTATATTTATTCGTGCCTCTAGCCATTAGTAGTCGTTTATGACACGTAAATTTAAGAAATAACCAGAACAAATAAATAACACCTTTCCTATAATCCTGTTAGATGTCGTATATATATATATACGTGGTCATAACGGTAATACTTCGTGTTCTACTCAAACAGATGAATTTGAATCCGATCAAAATAAAGAATTTTTTAAAGTAAAAAGAAATTTAACTGGTCGGTAAATGAATGCCGGCTTACTAAAACGAAAAAATGGAATCCCGCAACTACATACTCAGTTAATAATTTGTCGTTTGAAAAGAATCATTTATCACGGGTTTACGGACTTCTTTATTTTTTTTTTAATAAATCGTCATACATTATTTTTATTAGACATTTGTCATGTAAAAATTGTAGCTATCATTTCATACGTGTTTAATTTCCAAATTTGCTGAGAAATGTATCATCACCGAACGGTATAACGTATATAACTTTCATGTGTTCACTTATTTTGCGAATATAAGTTAAACAATATCTGTCGCCACTGTGATCGCACTGAACGAATATAATATTCCAATCAAAAGTTTATATTCGAGAATATATTCATTTTTAAGAAAACGCTTAGATATTTTTTCTTATTTATTCCAAATAAAACGATTTTTTACTTAATAATCAAAGAAAAGGAAACCAAATTATTTACAAATTACTTTAAAATATCATAGTCACAAACCATTAATTTATTAATTTCAACTTAAATCTATCAGAGAAAAACTAGTATATTTCATACTAGAATGAAAATAAACTTCCATCATTTACTTTAATTCAGTGACTTTAAAAAAAAGGTTTAACTATTATTATTGTTCGACGAATTGAAGAAAGTCAATAATAATAAAAAAAAAAAAAAACTATTCACTTGTCAAAAATTTTAGTGGCTTCATTTAACAAGTGTTCATTCCGGGTTTCAATGTTAGTAATATGTATAAATTATGTCAAAAATGTTCAGTATTTATCGCTGAAAGCAGCAGTACTACAAGCCTTGTCAATTTTAATGGATTTAAATCTTCCCAGAAATTATCTTATTGCCAATTCGAAAAGCATGGTGACGGCTATAGACAATAAATGAAATGTATCGGATACATTAATTTGGATTCGTTTTGCCAAAACTTAATAATTTGGAATGTGTGGAAATATTTGTGTCTTTCTTGTGAGTGCCGGGTCATAAAGGTATTCCAATTGACTCATTAGCTAGACGCGTCATCTAATGACGTAGAACTCGTTTTAGTCTCTCTCAATGATATCATTCACTCTGTTCAGCGCTGGAACATGGAAACATCGAGAACTGATGTACACTGAGAACAGTAGTCAATCACCTACCCTATTACTATCAGCTTCAATCGTCTCTCTCCAAACTTTCATGATTATATTTCTTTAAGATTAATCGCACGGGAATTGTACCCATCAGTAGATTGCAATTTGGAAATCACTTGTTACCTGTCTTTTCCATATACAACTTAAAGAAAGTCCATACTGGATCAGTTTAATCTAAACAAACATACTGGGCTATTGCTATTAGACGTAGAAAAAGCATTTGACACTACCTGGCACCATGGCATAATATATAAAATGATCCATTATGGCTTCCCCAGGCAACTTATAATGATTATAAAATCGTATCTAGCCGATAGACAGTTCGCTGTTAAGATAAATGACACCTATTCGAGTAGTAAAATGTTATCTGCTGGAGTTCAGCAGGACAGTATCCTAGGACCTTTCTTATATATTTTATATATTGATTTGCCGCAATTGAGGAATGTTGATACTTCTCTTTACGCGGATGACACTGCTTTATTTACATCTTCCTATCGAATCGATACAATAACAAACAGACTCGCCAATAGTTACTATAAAATATATAAATACTACACAAAATGGAAAATTAAAATTAACACCGAAAAACCGGAAGCTATCCTCTTTACTAGACGTAGACCACAAGTAACTCATCACATTGAAATAAATAATACACGCCTATCTTGGAAATCCCGATTAACATATCTTCGTCTCACCATGGACAAACGATTGTCGTTTTACGATCACATCAAAGATATCGCGGACAAAGCACACTCCCGATTATACAAAATTTTCCCTATATTTAACAAACGTTCTAAATTCAGTGTTAAAAACAAGCTAATAATATACAAAGTGTACATATTGCCGATATTATTATATTCCTGCCCAATTTGGTCTGGTGTTAGTAAGTCTACCATTAATAAATTGCAAACTGTTCAAAATAAATGCCTTCGTATCATACTCAATGCTCCATACTACACTAAGATAACAGACATGCATACAGCTTTAAACCAGCCTTCTATCTGTGACCTTGTACAGGAAAAAGCTAACAGATTCTATAGCAAATGCCTGACTAGCCAGTACCATATCGTACAACGTATTGGAAATTATACTCGTGACTCACTGACCTGGAGATATAAAAAATATAAACACAAAAGGATTAAACATTGGCTGCTTTAGCACCAGGTTGTCTAACTATGCAGGTCGTTATAAATTAGTCTCGTTTCTAAATTAATGTATCATTATTTCTCTCTCTTTATTTCCTTATTTATTTAGTTACATTAATACATACTATTAATATCTAAACCATAATTAATTTCTTTATCTTTCGGCTATGCAGGGTTTTTTTAGTTGTATTTTTCCCTGTAAAAATATAGCATAATTTATAAACTAATGTATATGACCTCATTGTACGCTAACTTTAAGACGCGTAGTAAGAGCGTTAACGCTGCTCGGTATGCGCATTTTTATTTACTCGTCTTTTCTGTAACTGTACAAATTATCATAAATATACTTATTTGTATTTTTGTATTTAAAGAAAGTCCCCGAGCAGGTAGTCTGCAATCCTGATCATGTTTTTTTAATGATCTGCTTTGACATAGTTACGTTCTGAAATCTAATCTTATTACGTTCCCATGTATTACACCTCCATTCAATGTATCGTCTCTTCTCCATCTAGATGATCAAATTTCGAAATTTTTTAATTTTATAAATGTTCTTCGAAGTATTATAAAATTTACACGCTGTTCGTACTGGTAATATTCCTTGATTATTAATTTTTATTACAGATACAATACATAAAACTTGCGTTAAATGATTATCATACGCATTTTGTATACAATAACATTATGCAGCAAAGCAATTTTTTTTTATTGAGTAAGGCCTTAGTTACACGTGTACGGACGTAGTTGTACCACCATCGAATGTGAACAAAACTGGTTTGTTTTTCATCCGTTAATCGTACGACTTTACAATATATCAAGTAATATTGTAGTTAATAAAATACTGATTAGTAAAAAAAATTGGTATTAAGGTGTTTTCAAAATTTAAAGTAGATGGGGGAAAACTTTATTTTGCGTATAGAATCGGAAAGATATTTATAGGATCAGAAATGTAAAGATTATCATAATAGATTGGTTGTAAAAAAAATAATGTAAAGAAATTGCAAAAGAAGTGCGAGATAAAAGTATGTAAATAATTTACATCTTCATTAAGGATATAATTTCTAAATTATACAAATGACGAACCAGTCGTTATGAAGATGCAGGATTACGCCAAAAACCAAAATGGGCATATTTTGAAAGTATGTAGTTTTCAACAGAACACGCTTAACTGTCGTCGTGCAACCACCATCAATATAATGAATATAACGGGACAGAACGGGAAATAAATTCGAAAGCGGATGAAGACATTGAAACAATTTTTGATAGAGATGAAGTGATGGATGAAATTGATATTCCAGTCAATAGTAAAATAATAAATAATGTAGTAACGATGTACCAAAAATAAAAAATAAACGTAAAATTAATATACACGAGCAGCATCATTGAACAAAAAAAAAATTTAGAAACGTCATTATCGTCAACAAACAGTGGAAGTAGCAATTTTAATTATCTGCAATAATGTATAAAAATACATGATTTTCAAATTTATCCGAGTGTTACCATTAGTTCTTCTCTAGGTTCAATCCATTTTCGAAAACTAGAGTAGTTTTTCAATTTATTCAAATGTGGATGACAATAATCGAAAATATTCAAACAATTTTATTGGTTTTCTTTAATTCGTTGACAATTTTAGCATGTTCTGGTTTTTTAAAGATCATTTACCCAAAATTTTTGTCAAGCATCGTGAATTTTAAAACTCTATTTTCGACTAAATGAAACATTAACATTTTGGGGTCCATTTTAAAAATAATGTTATCGCAATATATTTGGGCATGTAATGTAACCACGGTCTTAATAACAAAAGCGTAACCTTGTATTTCTAAAAATTCTATTCAATTTCAAATTTCCCCAATTTATGTTTATTACCGTTTTATATTTCGTAATACACGTTCAAAATGAAAACTATTTTACAGAATTAACGTGCTATAATAGAAAATATTGAACCCATTCACAAAATTATTCTTGACCGAAAAAAAAAATAAAATAAAAAAATGATACCAGTTGTAATTTTAAGACTACGTCGAATATTTCAGGGATCCACGTTGACAATTTTCTCTAAACAGATTAAGCGTGAGAAAAATAAAGAACACTCCAAATTAAATTCACACGCGTACGACAAGTATAGTTCTCGATGGTAAATACGCTTTGTATATTGTTTTATAATCATGAAAACACAGTTATTTTTAATTAAATTACACCGCCAAAATGATTTTTTTTTTATAATCATATTTAAAAAATCGTAAATATAATATTATTTAATATTTCAAGATATTTCAAACATTACGCAAGCAACGAGTAAACGGAATTATATATATGCTGGAGGATACGAAATGTATGTAGTGCGATAGAAACTTTCGAAATACGCTTTTCGATCTTCGTAGTTATCCATTTTATAAGAATTATTATAAATTGCTGTTACAACGGATAAACCTCCAAAATTTCGAAATTAGAAAAAAAATTGTATAACTTTCAAATTATAATTCGTCAGGAAAACAATTAATTACGAAATAAAATAGTACCTGAAATAGTTCTATAGTCCTCAAACTTTTTCATATTCATTGAAATTCATTCACAGTATCAGTTTGTTTTGCGTATGAATCTAGTTTGAAGAATTCTGAATTTTATTATTGACTGAGGTCATTTTGTATGTGTTAAAAGGTAAAATTTCACCGTTTTCGTCAATACGAAAAATGATTTCTCGACGAAAAAAAAAATACAGCTAATGAAAATTGTGGAACGATAAACGATAAACAATTCAACCATAACCAACATCGATATCATTTACTGTACTTCTATTGAATTGAGAAATCATTCTTCGTACTGACGTTAAGAGTAAGTTTTACAAGTTAATGAAAATGCAACAATTACAAAATTACCCCGAAAGAAAGTAGCATTCACGTGGAAATTCATTATCAGTACGCAGTTTTGTGTATAGGACATATACAGTGAAATTCGACTATAACGATTCCGCATATAGCGATAATCCGGATATAACGATGTAAAACAGGTGGCTAGTTTGGTTTGCTATGTAAAAGTGAAGAAATAAATCCGGTTGTAGCGATGTTGGATATAACGGTATTGTGTCTATAACGATATAAACTAGGGTTTTTATTCCTTTTGTAACGATTTAACACAACAAAGAATTCGTGGAATTCCTAGTTATATTTTTAAACGTAAATAAGTCTTGTTTCTTTCCCGTCGTTACTCGTTGAATATGACTCATTGTTTTTTTCACCGAATGTTATCCTACTGTTCTCCTCAATTTTCTTCGAACACTCTTCGTCCAATTTACTGTGTAATATTCTTTCAAAATGCTGGTTTTAATTCAGTCTTCATTTTTTCTTTGTGCGGTATGGCGTCGAATAAACGTCGCGCGTTTTCAATTGAAGAAAAAGTCAAGATTATTCAAAGGATAGAGAAAGGAGAAACTATTAACAGTTTAGTTTCCGAGCTCAACATTTCACAATCAACAGTCTCAACAATTTGGAAATCAAAAGAAAAAATAAAAGAAATTTTTGAAAAAGACGTCAAATCGAAGAAAAAGCTTCGGAACAGCCAACACGAAGAGATTGAAGCAGCTCTTTTGGAGTGGTTTAAGATCCAACGAAGAAAAAACATTCCGATTAATGGGCCTATTTTACAAGCAAAAGGAAATGAGTTCGCTAGAATCATGGGTAAAGAAGATTTTCATTGCTCCATGTCTTGGATTACGCGGTTCAGAGCAAGACACAACATTGTGTTTGGTAAGATCAGCGGAGAATCTTCTAGTGTACCAGCCGGAGCGTCTGAAAACTGGCTACAGAGCCCTAAATGATGACGTAAATAAACCTCAAACTACAGCATCTTTAAAAGAACTTGACGAGTATGTAAGCAAAAATTTGTATTTAAAAAAGAACAAGCAAACTAAAATTACAGATTTTTTTATCAAAAATTAAAGAATGTACAGAATATAAAATTACATAGCAACTAATGCCGATTATTAGTTATTAGGTACGTTATGTGATTTTTTTATATGTGTGTACATATATTCATAATAATATGTATAAGGCATGTTTTTAACCGTTAAAAATTGAATTAGGTATGTACCTATGTACATACATGCATATTAAAACAATAAATATGTATAATATAAAACTGTTTTTTTCCGCCGCCCCCTCTCATTCCGGATATAACGATTTCCGGATATAACGATCAATTTTGTCTGGTCCCTTCAATATCGTTATAACCGAATTTCACTGTACTTTGTTTTCTTTAATGTTAAATTTGTTCAGATTTCGCTTTATTAAACTAATTCATAAAGTTTCTGTTAAAATTACATAAAATAATAAAGAGTACTGATGATCATCATCAAAAGCTCCCAACATGAAAAAATGTAAAAATCATGAAAACTGTTTTTAGAAGTCGATATCCTTCAATTTTTAATTCGAAATTATTATTTTTTTTTTTTTAAATTAAATCAATCTTGAATTCGTTATTTTATTAAAACAGCTGAGATTATTAACGTGATGGACAACCAACGGAAACACAAAATAATAATATAACAAATATATTTCTACATGAAAAATCTTTCCGAAATTTTCATATGCGTATAATGTTCTAAAAATTAAAGACACATTTACTAAACAATAGCTGTTGTAATTTGAATAATCCTTTAAGAACATTGAATATGATGTATATCATATAAGCGAATTTCAGGATTCAACTGAACATCAACTAAAAATACAATCCACTACAGTAAGAATTACTAGATGAAATACTTTTTAGATGGACCATAAGTTTTCACTAAAATATTTAAACTGATGAGAAGCTCAGTATAGTACAGTGTGGGACTACTTTATTAATAATTATAATTAAAATGCTACAATTAAAAAAAAGTCGTAAATTCACAATGAAAAATAGTTTTTATTCAATTACTTTATTAAGTAACACTGGAAATCAACAATTATTGCAAACTAATATACAATGTTCGATAGTTGTTTAAAAGATGAAAAAGTGTGTCTAGCTGGATATCCAGTGACTACTCCATGGAAATTGTGATTAAGAAATTAAACCATACCTGCAACATACAAAAATCACAATAAATATATCTATTGTATATCCTTACATATGAATATTATAAATAACGTACTCTATAACATCTACCGTTAATTTCGACTAAATAAATAAATTGTATTCATAAAACCGAATATATTAGACATATTTTATGCTTTATAGAAAATATTTCAGCAATCATATTATCAGTTTCGTGAATAATTATTTATCGATGATAAAAAAAAAACACAATTTTTTCCTACCACTCAAATTGTGCATCACGAAAAACTTGTGATAATGGACATTATTGTTATTCTAATTCCAATTGTTTCTTTGTTGTTGCTGAACATAAATATAAAAATAACAAACGTGATGCATCAAAACACAAACTTTATCTGAATTTGTGACCCATGCAGTTGCAATAATCATATTTATAATGTGGAATAAAACTTATTTTCAACAACGTAGTTATACAATGCATATTGACAGGCATAATGTAAGTATAAATTTATTATTTATAATTACAAATAATAAAAATTATATAAACAATTTCATAGTAAAATTTAAAAATTACTTACATTTTATCTAACCCATTAGATATATGCAGAATTAGAAAACATTCACAATTAATCGTTACGTGTGCTACATTACTTTTAAGAAAACTTACGATTCATTTCTTTACATTGACGGATAGCTTCATTAAATCCACTACATAATGACAGGTCATCCTGTTGTTGTGCGCACTGCAAAAATTGCTTTATTTCCCACGCACATAGACCAGTTGGTTCTGTTTGAGAAGCAGTTGCATACTGGGCAGGTGCTTCATACTGGGCACCAGCTGGAGCCATTGTTTGCCCATCAGATCCGCCGCTAAACATACCAGTCACAGCATGACCAACAGTGTGTCCCTAAAACGGATAAGAAGTCGCGAACTCGAATAAGTTGATACAAAATTCTCGGTTAGAATTTAACATAGAGAATATCTTTCGAATGAACATAGTTTAATTTAACTATATAATCATAAAATATAGAAATTTGGCAAATTACGTATTTTAGAGTACATTTACAACTTACAATAGCAGAACCAACGGCAACACCACCAGCTGTAGCAGCCATTTGTTTAAACATGCTTGGTTGCTGTTGTACAACAGCAGGAGCAGTTTGTTGCGGTTGAGTTCTGGCAGGAACTGCTGCCGGACCACGAGTAGGTGACCGGACAGGAGATCTACAAAATATATTTACAATTAAATTATGAATCATTTGTTGAATTATGACGGAACTTCCCATAGGTATAATTAAACAGCTGGAACGTAATATAAATTAATATCAACACGGCTGAACTAATCAAAATATTTTATAACTGATCGATGTATCTTGCTTTCATAAACGCGATAAAAAAAAAAAATAGGTACGTTTACAACCACGAAATAAATCGAAGTTTCTCCGTTATAGAGGTAGTGTCTATTAGGTAATTATAGTTATTGTTTCAGTTCAAGTTATTTTAGTATAATAAATAATCAACAAAATCATGTATTTTAAAACTTATTTTTAATAATAAATAGTTATATTATTATAATCATATTTTAAAAACTGACAGTCACGTTCGCCATTCTTATCCTCAGAGTTGGTGTTATGCTTTCTGTCGATGTTTTCGCTATAAATTTATTAATCATTTTACTTGTTTTAAAATTTATTTACTAATTTAGTTGTTTAAAATATGTGTATCATTAATATATTGTTTTAGACAACTTTGTACGAGGATAAACATCGCTTATTAGTTAGGTTTGAAGAAATACATGAAAACCAACATTAGAAGTATCATTTATGGAAAATGGGAGAATAGCACACCACTTGACAATGTTAAAAAGCAAAAATTACATTCTGATAGAAATTCCAAATAATCTGCTATTCAACGGATGGGTAGTTCATCAGTTGGAAACAATCGTCTTATAAATAATTTTACAATTGTTTTACCTTTTTTTTTCATATCAACTTTTATTTACTTCCTTTTCTCCTCCTTATGTCTAAATTTTTACGTTATTTCGCTATTTTCCCTTATTCTAGTTATATCCATATTTCATTTCTTCCTGTAAAACCTTAGAAAGTGGTTTTCGCAGATTTTTAATTTCATAACTCGTTAAAAATAGCCATTATTATTTCTTAAAAATTGCAAAAATTGGGGTTATTAACATAAAATAGGCGTATAAAACATCTCAAAGACAAGTAAAACGAATGCATTCAAATAAAAATTAACTTATAAATTATTTTTGAGATTTTTATATTACAAAAACTTATTGCACAAATATGATCATGTAAATGTTTTAATTTTTAAATAAGCCATGGTAAAACCAACATACCTGGAACTGGGAGAAGCAGACCGACCACGTCTTGCCATTTTTAACAAATTTAATTAAATATTCAAAATGAAAATATTAATAATTCACAAAACGAGCAGCAAGTAAATTACAGAACGAAAAATGGCAATAACAAATAAGCATGTGCAATTAGCTGCAATTTATAACCTTAAATCGTATGGCCTATCAAAGTATCACATTGGTAATAGTAAATTACGCCATGTAATAAGGTTAATTGTTGAAGGTCGACTGGCTAAAACATGAGTTTATACAATTTTTATTTTAAATAATTTTTCTGAAATGTAATCAGATAATTACAAGAAGGCTAGCTAATTTTAAAAATTTAAAAGCATTTGTTGAATGTATTAAAAAAATACATTTGTTAAACCTGAATAATATAGAATATATTAGCGTATTCTGACATACTACATGCTTTATTTTGCAATTTTAATACGTTTTGGGAAAATTTTAATCTTTTAAAATTGTATTATCCTTTTTATAAAATTTTTGGCTACATTTATCAACCATAAAGCTAATAAAGAATAAATAATGTAGAAATTTAAATGTTTTAATGTAAGTTTTGTAATTATAATAGAAGTTGTAAATTCCTTGGTTTTTTATTATTATTTTTAATAGATTTATAATTTAGTTCTGTAAACGTTCCAGGTATTTCTATTCATTCGTTATTAGTTGAACTGATTTTAGTTGTGTCAATATGTTGGTCTAAGAACGGATATTAACCCAGTATATAATGAGATATATTTTAATTTTAATCTATGTCGGATTGTTAGGAGGTACATTAAATGTCAGTAATTTCGAAAATTGCATAATCTAGCGGTTATGAATAATATCATTGATATGGGTACAGAGCTGTCTGATGAAAATGGTATGTGTTGTTCTTTGTAATTTAAGATATTTTTTAGCGCATTTAATTAACTTTTGATTTTTCTATAAAATGTACTGCTTTAAATTAATGCATTAAAAAATAAATGGATTATGGAAAATTTGTTACAGTTATGAGCATATTTGTTGTAAAATAAAAATAGCTTAATTCGCCACTTTTTGAATATTTTTACGTTGCATGCGGGGATATTTTCGCTAAAACGCAATTTTAAAACTTTCGTGTTTTTACAATCGAAAGTTTGGTGTTAACGTTATGGAACATCCATTAAAAATATCAAAACTATATTATTGTTTTATTAGGAAGACTATGTTGTTTAATGATAACTGAGCGCTTAGGGATAGACAACTAAAATAATCCCAATTTTATATATATTTTTTTTAATATCAAAAATGTCTATTTTTAACGAGTTATTAAAAATAACCCTTTCAATCACAATGCCCACTATATGGGACATGACATTTTAATGTCAATAAACATTTTTATACATGAAATGTCTCAATTTTAAAAATATTTATATGAATACATCGAAAATTATCTACGGTTCACTCAAGAAGTAGTATTGTATAATAAATAGTCCTATAAAGTTTATAATTTAATGTTAAGGTTTTATGATGTATGACTGAAATAGTTAACCAAAATCAGTTTTAAGTTGCATAAGAATAAAATGAAACACCGACATGACTAGGATGAAGCAAAAAATTAAAATAAGCAACTTGTCCTCAAAATATTAATAGATAATGAGCACTTGTAAAATTGTTGTAATAAGACATTAATTAATAAATAAGTTACAACATTGAGATGACCCGTGAGCAGTAGATACGCCATGTTAAATAATAAATAGAAAAAATAATATAAAGAGAACTGTAAATATATTGAAAAATTATTCACAAGGTATATATTTCTAAAACCGCTCGTCTTACTCGCTATGTTTAAATTATTAAATACATTTAATGTTGTACGTATTTGTTTTTATGGAACATACTACCTTCACGATATTCGCTCTTCCGCTGTGTCATTATTTTTTTGATACGCTATTTTATGGTGCATGAAGCATGTTAATCTGTTATATGTTTGAAATTTCAAGATAAATGTCTATTTCTCAATTTTTGTGTGTTTATTTATTTTTTAATAATTTTATTTGTGTCTCTTGCTTGGTAAACCATTGCATTTTCTTCTCTAGATTTACTTGATAAAACCGAACATTTAACTAAAACTATCCATCAACTGAAATCGGATAAAAAAAAAATTGAAGAAGAGTTTGGCGTTCAACGAGCTAAAATGAAAGAATTATTTATTCAGAAAGAAGGTATATCTCTATTCTAAATATATGGATAAAATTAGTATCGAGGAAAAGATTTATTTATTGTAGTTTTTTTGCGTGTCATTTTTTAGCTTCGGGATACAATATATTTTTTATAAATATTCAACTAATCAGTGTGCTCTGGTTTATAAAATGCACTTACGGTATGCATGAAACAATAATGATAATATAATAGATTAGCATTACAGTTTAATCTCGAATTAAGTTATTACCTCGCTACTGAATAAATATAATTTGTAACCTGTTACATGTAAATTACGATTGTATTTCTAATAATAGATTTCGCATAATATCTACTTCTAAATAATTCGATGTATATATAAATCTATTGAAACACACCGTTTTTTAAGTACATTAGTCGTAAGTCTTTGAAAATATTTTTTTTTACTTAGTGTAATTATTTAATGTAATTTGCATTTATCGTAGCTTTACTATTAATGCGGTTGTAAGAATTTCTTTTTCTTAAATGATTTATTGTATCTATATCAAAAATTGAAACTGATTTATTTTAATGCAGTTATACGTTTGACGTTTGTATAAATTTGTATAATATAATAGTATAAAAAAATAATTAAAAAGTAATTCCTAAAAATGTATTTAAAGATATAAAACGGAACTTGGAAATATTATCTATAAAATTAAAACTGAGAAATCATTAACTCTCCTTATTTTAATTTTCCGCCATTTTAGTCTTCGTTTCAAAAATAGTATAATTTTTTATATATATAAAAATGCATTACAAAAATTTCTTTCGATATCTGTGATTAATGTGTATGATAAAACTAGGCAACATAAAACATGAACTGTATCTCAATAGACAATAGTTATTTAAAAAATAAAGTATAAACGTATGTATGTATATATAGTAATTGTGGTGTATGGCTTTTACGCTATTAACTAATGTTTATTTTGTTTTCATTGTTATGTATCAAATACTTGACTCCAATAGCTAGCAGCATATTTATAGTACGCGTAAAATATGAAATTTTTATCCAATTTCAAAAATAATTTTACCTACTCAATTATTTTGGTTTACAAGTTTTAATGTTTAAGCATCATTTCCATTTTTAAAAATCAATTATATTGATATTTGCAATATATTAATAATATCAAGTTTAAGTGAAAAATTCTTATATGTGGAAGAAAATAATGACATTTTATTTTTCGTAACAATATTCAACCTTGATCTTGTCTTTGTCATTTTTGGTAACGTCATGTATTATACATCTGGTCGGATAATTTTCAGCATATTATTTTATATATATATATATATATATATATATATATATATATATATAATATTGCCTGATGGTCTCTGCATGGTCACTTTAGAGCCTTTCGTTATATCTTACTTCATCATTCTTGGAAATATAGGTGTACATCATGTATATCATGTTTATATTTCATCTATTGTGTGATTTATCGGTCATTTCTTTCGGGCCCTAATAGTTCTCATGGTTTTTTGAGATTTTTTACTCTAGTTTATCCGTTTTTTTTTTTCAGGTTGCAATCATAATTAATTGATAGTTTTCGCAAACCTACTTGATTAAGACTGTACTTTAACTCGGTCTAACTATACATTGGATGTCTCCCATCACCACATTTAACAGTCATTTCTTTATCAGTTATAATTGTGTCGTGAGACTATACAGTTTAGTAAATAAAGTTCATTACTTTTTACAATATTCTGTTATTAATTCGTACGCTTCGTTCAAAGCAATATTCACTAATTTCGCATGCGCGTACTTCACTGTCATAAAACATAACATCGAGCCTTTGATACTCAAGACCGTAGCATTTACAATCCCATTTTGAGGATATATAAGTTTCATTAAAATTCTATTTCGAGTATAGATCTTTTACTTTGTACTTTTATAGTGTTATTTGTTAATGTAGTATTCATCTAGGGGTTTTCTAAGTATTGTATACAATTATTATATTCAATTATATAGATGTGTGTGTGTGTGCGTGTGCGTGTGTGTGTGGAAAAATTATTACCGCGAACGGGAAAAGAAGAATTCGATTTTATAGACATATGTAAAGGATGGAGGCCAGCAGACTCATCGGAAGATGTTTAAATACATGCGAAAACTAAAAATGAATGGTACATGGTACACATAGACTAAAAATAACATTGGCAGGATCAATTGATAACGTAGTCCATCAGTGGCTAATTCGAAATAATAATAATTATATATATATAATGGGTACAGGATCTTTTTACCCAGCTTGGATGTTCAAGTTTTATACTTGGTAATATTGTAATTTGACATTCCATTTTTTAAATAAAATACATATTTTAGTTGTATTTTGTTTTGTTATGGCATTTTCTAAATATAATATTTATTCGCTATATTTCATTTTTTCGATAGATCAATTTAAAAAATTCATATACATAATTTTTTTTTTATCAACAAGATATAATTTCAACCGTGTTTAAATTTCGTTCAATATTTCCGATCTACCGTACAAGAACTATAACTGCAAACAAAACATTTAACTTTTAAAATATCCTAAAGTGTTGTTGTTGTTTTTTTTGCCACACCGGACAATCGTGGTCATAATTGGCATCTCTCACTTTTAAAATAAATAAAATAGATATTGCCTCTTCTCCCAGTGGATAGGAGACAATCAATAGATAGACTGAATGTTAACCCTTAGCTAATACTAATTAATGCTAAAATAATTCTGTTTACTTCAAAATGTACTTTACTTTGTGGCTAATTCTAAGAATCTGTTTCGTTAAAACGTTAACCTGAATTTGTAACGCCGAACTAAGTTAATTTTTAGATTTTACCGAATTACGGCCGTGAAATGTTTGTTAAAAATGATGAAAATAACGATGTAGTAGTAGATTAGATTTTTCAAGTAGTAGATGATTTTTTTTTAACTAAATATTTATTTATTTGATTTTTAGAAGAACTTAAAAAACAGATTATCGACCAGAATAGTTTGAAATCAGAAATTGATCGTCTACAAACCGAATTAAATGATACTAGAAGTCAATTAATGGTGACGAAGCTAGATTTTCAATCGAAACTAGATGATCAGAAATCGAAATCAAACGAAGAACTATCTTCGCTTCAAAGTATTATATCCGGTATGTTTTCCTGGTAATCGAGATTTTTTAAAACACGTTACCTTTCATACGAGAATTTTTTTAAAATCTATAACTAATCTTTGTGGACTATCAATAACAGTTGTACAATGACATGAAATGGTACACCTTCCAACGAAGAGGTAACGAAAAAGAAATACACTTAATCAATTACATATAAATGTTTAAAAAATCATTAAAAAATAAATAAATACATTTTCCAAATATATTTATATTATGAAACATCGTATATCCAAATACACTTGTTCATTTTTTAAATAGTAAGTATTAACATTCTGTTTGTTTCGAGGGGGGAAAAATATCTATCTTTTAAAAAAAATTACAACTACAAAATTGCAAATTTGAGAGAAATGAAATATTAATATTATACTAAACGAACAAGAAACTCTGAATGCTTTCTTTGCTTTTACTAATATGTAGTTATTGAAGTATATAGCAATGGTCTGTGTTTACTTTACTCTATTTCTCCCTTATTACAGTTATAACATACATTTATTTAAAAAGTTATAATGGCATGAAATAAATGTACTGGAACAAATGTCTTTTTCATTCGTGAAAGTAAAAACTTTGCTGTAATAAATAATAAACAGATTCTTATGGTATAAACTTAATAAATAATAAACGTGTAAGATATAAATCGTAATAATGGAAAAAATTTTAAAAAACATTGTAAAAGAAAAACAAGGTAATTAAAACCAGAGTAATTATAAGTTTTTATTTATAAAGCGAATATATACTGTAATTTATAAGTAGTGGAAAAGAAAAGAAACAAAACGTTAGGTGAACAATAAATTAAGACCACTGTGCATATTTGAAATTTTAGTATATACGTAGAACATTAAGGATACTCCTAAGGCATTGGCTTTGAAGTAATTGCAGTCTATTAAAACTAGTATTTGAGATTGAAAATGGGATAAATAGAACAGGTTGCTTTGTTTGTCTTCAAAGACGCATGGTCTATATGCTCAGAAAACATTAGTCTCTTGTCCATAATGACACTAACGTAGTGTACCTGGCCACACCACTCTATATCAACACCACTGCACGAAGTCTGGTCGGTAGACATGGTCTTCAACGAGTGAAAAAAATTGCTTCAGTTTTAGAAGAGTTAAGAGCAATTTATTAGAAAAATACTTGATTACACGATCAACGTCGGATTGTAACCTATTGCTGGTAGTACTTGGTCTGTAAGAAATACAGAACAACACCGTGTCGTCCCTCAGTATTATTTATATGCGGAAAATCACGCATAAAAGAATAAATAGTAATAGTCTCGATACGGCATTGAGGTACGCCTACAGAACGGGACTTTCTACTTGATCTTCTCGTGTTATTTGTAATAATATAACAGAGTCCATCGCTTGAAAATTATGAATGAGTTTAATTAGATAATGAGGAAACCTGGTAGAAATCACTTTATAAATAGGCAATATCGTCGTGTCAGGTTGTGTCGAAATCTTTCGCCACATCAAATAACACCATCCCGATATATTGATTGAAGTTAAACTTTTGAATTGTGAGAAATCTACTACTAGCTATTAAATTATACGAATTAGCTAAGTCCCTTAATCTTATTTTTTCAACCATTACTGAGATTGCTAAGTAAGCTGATTGGACCTGACAGAAATTTTTACCATGTTTTGGCAATAGAATTATTTTCCCACTTTCCAACTAGAAGAGAAGTGTCCAAATTTGAACATCGTATTAATCAAATTAATTAACTTGGTAGATACCATTTCGATGACAGTAGAGGGTATATCACGTGACCTACTGAGTTTTTATTCTTTGTTGATTTTACATATGGAAAAACTTTTTTCGAAGAAATTAATTTACCCCTTTCAGTCATATATTATAAAATTGTAACATATTTTATGCATATGTTTACTGTACTACGATGCTGCTTCTTAGGTAAACTGTAGATAATTTTCAATGTAAACAATCATATAGGGATTAGAAAACGCCGGAACCCTCATATTTTTTGCTAGGTTTGTTTTATGTAGTCTGCCAATATATATATGTAAGGCATGTTTTATAGTTGGAAGTGTGGTTTCTCTTGCAGTTTGCATAAACAAAAGTTTCTGAAGTTGCAACTGTACAATGGCTGCTTAGATATGACCAACCTATACGTTAAGTGTGTGATTGATTTATTACTGATATTGAACAAAAGTTTTTTTCTTGTATTTATCCCATCTAACAAGAGAAAAATTCGAGCTTTAAATTTTCATAACTTATTACGAGGTAAGCTGAGAAGTGAAAGTTACGAGATAAATGTTAAGTAATGTTAAAGTAGAATCGGAGTTCTTTTCAAATTGTACAATTTTATCTATATCGATTTTAGCCTTTAATTCGGCGCATATTTCGTAAAATATTATTTGATAAACCGTTCGACATCATCATGAACTGTTTGCATTCTTTGGGAGTATAAGAAAAAATTGGGATTTTTGTTCTTTTAATATGTTGTTAAGTTTTTCAACGTAATTAACACTAGGGTGCGTATAGAATACTGTTTTATTGGGTTCCGATTTTAATATTACGTTAGTACTTCATGCTTTATTTCAGTTACCGTCTATTTATTATTCGTTAACTGATCATCGACAATAATCGTCTGAATAGGTTTATTTTATTTACCGTTACTGATATCTGAGATGTTGACGAAGGTAGACGAAATATTAATTGAAGTTTACGGTGTCAATTAGCGTGTAGCCGTACATTTTGGACGGTTGTAGTAGCCTCGTCAATTGACACTTCCGTTACCAATTGATTACTGCTGTATCTTCCGATATCAATATGACATTATCGTCGTCTGCAGCCATTCTACGCGATTTTAACGGGCTCTGCGAGGTGTCGAAGGGATTGCTTCCTCTATTGTAAACTACGAAACAGTGGTAGTTACACGGGGGAAAATGAGAAATAAAAGCACACACAATAATTAAACGTAAACTAGAAACGAACGCATAAATAAAATTACAGATAATATAATGAAATAATCTGAGTAGTTTATGCCAAGAAGTAAAAAAAAAAAAATTACACTTATTCCATAAATATTTTTAATCATTATTTAGATTTGATCATTCCTTCGGAACCGACTTGTAGTAGTTTTATTTATCATGTTGTAGCAGTTCGCAGTGGTTAATTTATTTTTTCAATTTTAATACTTAGAAACGATGGAAGAAATAAGCAAGTACGAAAACGAAATCAAAAGGCTACATTTCACAAACGAAAAGCTGGTCTCCGAAATAAACGAATTGAAAGGAAGTATACATCATCGTGTTAATAATCCCAGCAGTAACACGGGCGCCGATATGCCGCAATTATTAGCAGTACCGAGCACCGTTATCTCCACAATTGCTCGTACTGTTAAAAGTCAGATAAGTACACAATTAGGCGGTAGCGACTCCAGTCATAATAATAGTAGCAATACCAGCCATTCGACTGTATTAGATACGCAAGGTTCAGTCGATACCTTAGACGAATGTATGCGGAAGGTAAACAAATATGTACGTGCGCTTTATGTTTTACGTTGTTCGCGTATATTGCTTTTTACTAATCGTTTTGTGTCTATAAATGCTTTTCATTAACGTGTATCCATCATCAAAATATTCTCATTAAATTACTGATAGTGTACCTCTACTAATTACTTCAGCTTAAATAATTTCGTTATTTTACAGCATATTCACTTATAAAAAAAAATTGAATTTTTAATATTTTCGCGGTAAGATGTTGAACGCCGAAATTTACGAGCTGCTGTTTTCCGAATAAAATTATTTTTGTCACCACTGTAAAATTCTGATACGAAATTTATGTATACTACTGAAAGTGTCACGATGGAACTAATCGAATTATATGAAGCTATATACAAAGGCAATGAACATTGATTATATTTCAATTTGGGGCTTCATTTATTTTTCTTTATTATTATTATTGCTATTACTATTATAATGAGGATTTACAATCTGTCCAACATGATACGGCAGATGTGATCTAACTCACATTTCTATAAACGTGGACAACTCTGGAAATATCGTTATGTTCAGATGATTTGTAAATTCTCAAGATGGATAAGGGACGATGCATTATATATGAAGGGCTATTACGTGATAAGTGCAGTAATTTAAGCTTTAGTTCAGAACGTAGTGTTAATAAAAAGGGCACCCGAAGAACAAATAATCCGAATTGTAAATTACACGTCCAGTACATATTTTTGGTCTCCTGTTGCTAGGTTCAAATTTATATGAATAATAAGAAGAAATGTACCGAATCGGTCAATAAACTGCCACAAAATTTTTGTTTTAACGGAGTAATAGGAGAAAAAGCACTATCTTAGTTTCTTTTATTAAGTCTATGTTTGCTATTTTAACATTTTTCGTGCAAAAAGCGAAAGTTCATCGATTGTAACATCGATCAGAATGTCCTTTCCAACACTACGTTGAAGGAATATTGTTTGTGGTATAAAACAATGTACATTAATATTTCCATGAATAGTTTCTGACGAGAGAAATATGTTAGTTTCGATTATCGAATTGAAAACTAATCTAACCTAATGCCTTGTCATGCATTTTTAGGCCCTTAACTTTATTAGAAAGTAGTTTAAGACATAAGATTCGTTTTCTATATTATTATTGTTTCCTTCTCTCGGAACTATGGGAGACACTTGAATAATCCTCTGAAAACATACATACGATGGAGAGTATATTGCGGCTTATTGACATCTTTCATAATTTTTTAATACTAATTTTTCGTCAATATTCTAATATTATTACTAATAATGGTAACGTAACTTATTCTTGTTCGAGAACAAAATTAAATTTATTTATTTATAATAAGACAAAATATCAAGTGTGTTTCGTAATTATCTCGATAATCGCTAAACTCGGGTGAAAGTAACATTTTAATATTCTCGTTTTGTGTTTTTCGACAAATAAATCCGCATTTTATGTTGCACGGGATATGTTTAAATAATAATTAACACTTATATTGAATATAAATTTAATCGCGCGTGGAATAATTTCCCTTTAACGTATATGAACTAATTTACGGTTTAAATATACTATAGAAATCCTAACATGACAGAATCGCAATAGAAAACTAAATTTTAAAGTAATGTACACATATAAAAATTGTAATGAGAAAATAATATTATAGATGTATTTATGTGCAAAGATTTTAATTGTTGCTGTCCTTGAATAACGCAGGCATCGATGTTAATAAATATGTTTTAGATATATTAGTTTTGATAAAATGCGAATTAATATTTTAATAATCAATATTTTTTTATTAATTTTTGAAATCTAGCCGTAGAATATAGTAAAATAAAGTATTCCCGTAGTCTTATTGTAAATGAGCGAACAATTTTATCTAAAGTATCTTCTAAGACTCATGAACGAAAATATATGAAAAATCTATTTTTAGAAAATTTATTTGATTAAGAAAATAATTATAATTTTATCGTTCCAGTTTTTATTCGTGGACACAAAAAGAGGAAATAAAATTGAATTTAAATTTAAAAAAAAAAAAAAACTGCGAAATGCACAAATATTAAGTAAAAATATTATGCTGGTTTTAAATTATCTCAATAATTTTATAATCAAAAAAATTTCGTGATTTTAAAGCTAATTAACGCGTCTAATTTTGTATATGTAATTAAAGTAAAAAAAAAAAAACGATCTGAAGTAATTATATAAGGTATAATGAAATGGGTCAGTAACAATATTTTTTTAATAAGCTTTAGATATATATATATATATATATAATATTAATGTGAAATGTTTTAATTGTTTTCGTAATAAGTTTAATATTTTTAAGGCTCAAGAAGATGCCGAAGTTCTACGATCGGTTGTAGTTCCTTTAGAAGAAGAAATAGAAGCTTTAAAAGATAAATTACGTTTAATGGACGAAGAATTAAATAAATATCGCAGGACAGAGACTGTAAGTAAGGAATGGACAAATTTTGTCTGCTGTAAAAATTTATTTTTAATTTTTGTTCGCGGGAAGTATTCACTTGTAAGCATATGACATCATCGTAATAATTACATTAACTATATTATTACTGTTTCGTGCTTTCAATTTACCGGGAGGGAAAAAAACAACAAAACACTTTAACGGCGAATTCGTCACCAATATGCGAGTTTAAAATCGCCGCTTACTGACAAGTTGTCCAGTAAATATTCAGTTTTTTTAATCATTGAACTTTCATCTAGTTTACCCATATCTACATAGTATTGAATATTATAAGATGAATTGACTATTTATAATGCGAATAAAAAGTAGGCAGACTAAAAGGAATATGCGAAGATGAGTAAGTGTAAATATTAATACCGGAATTTAAAATATAGGAATATAGAGTAGATATCCGGAAGAGCTAAGAGTAATGCAATATTTATAGGAAAGGTAACGTTAACAGGAAGAAGAACACGAAAATTACTATAATGAGAACATTCAAGGGCAGCATGGTCTGCCCACTAAATGGGCATCAATGGGATGTGAGCAATTCGGAGAACTAACGAGTTTCAACTTATGTAAGCAGTTAGGCGACTACTACTGCCGAGTCTATAAATGGTTGTAATAAAACCAACCGCAATTTGATCGTTTCAACTTTGGATTAACAGGTATGTGTCGGGTTGGATAGATTTACAATACTTTGCTGTTAGTAGATCCGGACTACGGATTTTTCCAGTACTCCTTTATGCGCAAACTAGTACATAGTTAAACGAAACTGAATCATTTACCACAAATTTTATAAGAATTGTTACATATGGTTACGTGAAATTAGTTTGAAAATTGCGCCAGCATTAAAATACTTAATTTTCAACTGTATGCAAAATCGATTTTATAATCATTCTTCGAGAAACGATGACGATAAATCAAATTCACCACGATGTAGGTGTCGAAAGTTTGAAACATTTATAGTCGGTATAATACATTTTTTGCGTGGTAAAAATAATCCGAATTTGAACATTTCCTTATTACTCAAAACGCATTATTTTTTTATTATAATGAACTTTATTATTCTTTTTATATCATAAAATTACGTGTAATTTCAGATAGATCATAAAGAAAACTTAGTAAATATATTATCGGATACTATTACAGAACCGACTAGCTATTCGGAAAACGAAGGTAATTTTTTTCGGCTTATCGCAAAAATTACATTCGTTTATTTATTTTTAAAATGATAAATTAAAAGAGTTAATAATATTTCAAGCGTGATTACCGTTTTAAAATCGGAAACGATTTTATAAGTACGATTTGTTATTCGAAAATATTTAACCCATTACGTGTAAAAATTAAAATATGAAAGAGATCGATTAAATTTAAGTTAGTTTCGCATTAATGATAATTAAAATAAGTTCGAGTTAAATCGGAATAATATACGTGTGTGTGTGTTCGTTTTTCGTTGCTGATATCGAGATAACAGTGAAAGACCAACATTCATCATCCGCGTTAAATATTTCATTTACACTTCATTCGTGTTTCGCATTTAAAATTATCTAATCGACGATGATAATAAAACTAAAATTAATCCGTTTATCGCCAGTACGCTTAAATAATCGTAATAATTACGAAGTTTTCGTACGTCATAATATAATGTGGTGTCTAGGTTGTCGTACGACTGAAAATTTTAGTCAGTATAACTTCACGTCGTCAAACGATATTTCTCAAATTACGGAAGCGAAAGGTATTGTTTATGTATTAATTTATTCGATCATATTGCACATTTCAATGTGCGCTTATATATTATAATTAAAAGTGTAGTGATTTTTATTAAGAAATAAACAACAAAAAAGTGAGTTCAACTAAACTTTAACAAAAATCACCACGCTCTTCGCTATTAAGCTATTATCGAGTGAATATAGAAAATAAAATGTTGAAAATATATACAATTTATAGAAAAAATGTAAAAAATAAAACGTTAATTTAAATATACAATTCACAAAATACCGTTTTTTACTTGCAAATGTTTGTGGTTGTATATTTAAATTAGTATTTTTTTAATATTTTATTATATTGTATTTTTGTATTCTCTTGATAATGGCTTAATAGCCGAAAAATTTCATGACTTTTCATAAAAAAATTGTCGTGATTTTAAATAATTTTTTATTGTTTATTTGTTCATATTATATTTGGATTAATTCTTTTATGTATTTTGTCGCAAATACATTTAAACTTCTAAAGAGGACTTTTTATAAATAATTAAAAAAAAATTGCGATTTTTTGTCCTACATATGTTCGTACGCTATATATAGTACGCGCGTGGATGATGAATAGAGAGAAAAATAAGTCCGTGGTAAACGAATAGATAGATGTGTGTGAATGCACATACGTGCAACACGTATAGATGTGTATTTTTATATATTTGTTAATTTTTATTTTCTATTCACATAAATAATTTCGTTCGTGTTCCTATTTATAAACAAACCTATTATCATAAATATAAATAATAATAATTCTATTTTAACTTGACATACATACGCACACGCTGGCCATACAATTCCAACAATTTATTTATATATATATATATATATATATATATATATGAATAAAATATTGGCTGAAATAGAAAAAAGGCTCCTTCAAAGCCTCATTCTCTTCAACATATACAGCGAATGGATAAAAAGAAGAACAATGAAGATGTTATAGGGGGGACGATTATTAATTCGCTTTATGCAGTTAATATTGTAATAATCGTCTCGTCACGACAAAAAACTAGATCGTCTTTTCCAAAAATTAGTGTAAAGAAGCTTGTCTGTTAATAAAGAGAGATCAAACTAATGCAATCAAAAACAGAAGTTTCTCAAATGGCCTGCAAATTGTTGCTAAATATACCCATGGCTACTGGTCAAGTTACCAAAATGAGATAATTATAGAACCATTTCATTAATCCCGCATGCAAGTAAAATAATGCTCCGAATTTTGCATTAGCAGGATTTGCGTCCAGACAGATTCCGGATAAGCAAACAGGATTCGTAAAAGGAAGAAGGTCACGAGAGCATATATTAAACATACGACAGCTAATAGAAGAAGCCGGAGAACATAATATTCCAGTATTATACGAATGCTTTTGATACTGTTCTCTGGAAAAGTTACGCCCTTCACTTCTTGAAATAGGAATTTCAAAGCATCTCGTATATTTAATAAATCAATTATATGAAAATAATATAAACATTGTGCGTACTACTGAAGGTCAAACGGAGTCAAAACAATTCAACGCGGAAAAAAGGTGTAAGGCAGGGAAGTGTCTTATCACCCGTTACTGTAGACAAGTTCTGAATGGTTGCAACGTTGGTGTATCCGTTGGTGGAAGAAAAATCAATCATATACGCTTTGCAGATAACGCTTATAACCAGCTCAATTGATGATATGAAAATATTACTAGACAGACTGATTAAGATAGTCGCAAAATATTGATTTAAAAAAGTAGAAATAAAACAAAACTGATTTTAGTTGATCTACGAGAGGTAATACCTGATACTGATAAACAAATCGAAAGATATGAAACATTACAAAGTTATATATATTTGAGATCTGTACTCGAGGATTAAGACGCTTCAACTGGTGAAATAAAAAGTCGAATTCATTTGGCTCGAAATATCACATACACACATATATATATATATATATATATATAACCTCGTTTTGTTGCATTAGCTGTGTAAACGAAATAACGAACATATATATATATATATATATATATATATATATATATATATATATCTATATATATATATATATACACTGCAATACCATCACCCGTGTTTTAGACCAAGTTTTGTTAGTGTTAGGCACGTAGACTTATTCTTATATATACATATATATGTGTGTGTGTACTTCCGCGTAAAAATTTAAAAAAAAATTGTCGAATTTAGTTAAAACGTCTTTAAGTTTCACTTCTTCCTTGGCCTCCGAGGCACAGATTTTTTTTTTATAGTTTTAATTTTTAACGAAACATCTAGCGAGAACTCATTTTCGTTATCTGATTTCAGATATAAAAGAAATTATGACGCGTACAGACATGGAAGGCAAGTTTACTCCAATTCCATGTACCGCTTGTTTCAACTACGAAACACAACTAATCAATGCTCAACAGAAAATTAACGACTTAGAAAAACATATTTGCGGCTTAGAACGATATAAACAGGAATTGAATAAAGAAACTGCATTTCGAAAGCAAATGGAAGAAACGTGGAATGAGAAAAAAGAAGAGTATAAGGAACAAGTATGTATGTATGTATAAGTTTTGTGTATATATTATATAATCCAAATATTTATATATATATATATATGTATTTCATTTCGAATTACGTAATTGATGAGCTTGCAATTATATTTTGATACATATCTATCGGATTTCGATTTAAATGAAATGTCTACGAACCATTTAACGTAGAGATATCGTGTAAACTCGCGAAATTATTCGATCGGGGATGCATGCACTAACGACCTCTTTCCTATATTAATTTTTTAGAAATTATAGTATAATTCCGTGTAAAGACCATTTTTATTTGATATTCCCGTTTGTAAGGTCTTTCATTTTGAGATATGTAGATGATACTACGTTTAGTTGCAAAATCAGAAAAAGAAATAACCGAATTAATTACACGTGTGAAAGAAGTTTGCGAGATACATAGATTGCTAAATCTAAAACCAAGATTATGAATATAAGATCGTCCTTAATGACACCGATTTCCTACCAAAATATGAAACAGTAGTGGATTCTTTGGTTTATTTAAGATCTTCGATTATTACCGATAGAGTTTGCTCGAATGAAATAAAAAGAGGAGTTGTTCTAGGCATGCCCGCGGTAATACGATTGAATCGTATAATTTGTAACCAAAAGTGGCCATTAAAATTACGGAAGAAGCTAATAAAAAAATTAATTCTCCAAATTTTCTTTTAAGCGCCTGGTGCAAGAAATGAGGAAGAGACGGGCGGATACTTGGGGTGCGGAAACAATTTGATACGGTAGCAACAACGGTTACTACAGCTCAGAATCGGAATTGATGGAGAATACTCGCAGGTTATAACGGTTAGAATTGAATGTGGAAATTCCTTATAAATTCACTTAGTCCCAAAAGCAATAGCGAATATTAGATTTATGCGGTGTACATTTTTCGATAATAAATTTATCTAGTCTTATATTACATTGTGTAGTAAATTACGTGTAAATTATTATTCACGATCATACGTAATTCTCTCGGTTGCACCTTTCAGAACTATTAATTATTCATTATAATTATTACAATTTAAGGCTGTTTAGTACATTTGTATATAATATCTTGTGTTCTAAAACTGACTATCGTACTTTATGCGATTCTATTAGCGTCCTTGTTAAATGCTCGAGCAAAAAATATTTTACAGTTCGAACATCCTTGAATATTTTTGTATAAAAATGTTTATATAGGAGTGCTACGTGAATGTTTCTGATCTGTAAACTTATTTTATGCTATATATAAATATATGTTTAAGAAAAAAAAAAAAGAAAAAATAGAAGAAAAGTATTACAAATAATTATTTTTGATTATTTTTTTCAAGGTTAGCACCCTTCAAGGTAAAATAAAAAAAGCCGATGAAACGCTAAAGGAACTACATATCACGTTCACGAATACATCGTTAGAATTTACGCAAGAGCTTGAAAGGTTACGTCGTGAAAGAGAAGAAACCCAAATTCAATTAAATAGGTATTCTTTTTCTAATAACTATTATCTTATAAACGTTATTATACTTTGTCGAAAGTGACTGCGATATCCCAATTGTTGATTTGGATTGCCGAGATGACGGCAGAGTAATATAATACAAATTAAATATAAACGTATTAAATAATTATAAAAGCGATAAATAATTACTTCTACTTATATGAATTTTTATTTATTTATCTTATATAATTTTTGAGGAGAAAATTTATATTTACAGAAGAGAAAAAATTTCGAATTATTAATAGTTTTCTTTTAATGCGTACGATTAATGAATTATTATTATATTATATATATATATGTATATATATATGCTTCTTAAACGTAATATTCTACTTTCCTATGTGTGCCAAACCATAATAAAATTGGTTGATTATTCGTGTTCTGCACGCTAGAAATTTTTTCATTTTATTCATTTCTCCCTCTATGATGATCGGCTCATTATATTACTGTTATATAAATTTTCAAGAAATATATAAATTTATTACTAAATATAATAATTCGATTTTAAACGTCAAATAACGAATTGGAAAAAAGCAAGAATGGCAAATACAAACAGAAAACAATATTGTTATGAAAACTTACTTATTATAAAATAACATTGTATTTAAAAATGTGTTCGAATCAATTAGCAGTATCATATTCAGCTAGGTTTATGAATATGAAAAATAATACTACAAACAGATTAATTAATGTCGAATTTTTATACGTTCTACCTCACTTTTGTTCAGACTAATATTATATATATATATATATATATATATATCACGATATGCCTTTATCCACTCCTGGGTGAAGGCTTTCCCCAATGTTTTCCATTCATTTCTGTTCTGTGCCTTTCGTAACCATTGCTTCCCGGCTACCTTCGATATATCATCGTGCCAACGTGTCCTCGGTTTATCCTGGGATCTTCTTTTATTTATCGGTCACCATTGTATTACTCGCTTTGACCATCTGTTGTCATCTCTTCGGGCTACGTGGCCAGTCCAATTTCACTTTATTCTAGCAATTCGTTCCACTGCGTCATCTAATTTCGTTAATTCACGTATCTGTGCGTTTCTGTATCGATCCGATAATCTGATGTTGAGCATCATTCTGTCATGTGCAGTTTGAGTCTTTCTTATTTTCTGTATATTTGTTTTTGTATATGGCCATGTTTCTGCAGCATATATAAGGACTGGGAGTACACACTGATTATATAATCTCCTTTTCAGATTAATTGGCATTTGCTTGTTTCAAAGTATTCCGCTTAACTTCCCGAACGCAACCCGAGACAAAGATATTCTTTTGGCTATTTCTGTTGTCGTCATCATTTCTTTATTTGTTGTTATTTTTTGACCTAAATATATATAATAATCTACCTATTCTGTTTCCTCTGAATTTATTGTTATTTTTATTGTTTTCCCTATGTGAGTCATTATTTTTGTTTTTTGAACGTTTACTTTTAACCCTATCTTGCTGGAATGTAGATTTAGGTCTGTTATCATCTGCAAATCGGAGATGGTTTGGATATTCATAATCAATTTTAATACCTTTCGCATTCCAATTTAAATTTTTAAACACATTTTCTAATGCGGAAATAGACAATTTCGGTGAAATTGTATCATCTCGTCTTACTCCTCTTTTTATTGAAATCTTTTTTGTTTTCTTCCATAAGTTTACTTGTATTGTAGCAGAGCTTTAAATGTAATTAATAATCTTCATATATTTGTCACTAATTCCAGCATCATTTAACGAATTTATCACTGGCCAAACCTCTACTGAATCAAACGATTTTTCGTAGTCTATAAAGGCCATGTATAAATCTATGTCGTATTCATCGCACTTTTGTATGAACATTGTGATCGTTAACAAATGTTGTATTAAACCCTGATCTGAAACCGGCCTGTTCTCTCGGTTGACAGAAGTCAATTCGTTGTGTTATTCAATTTGTGATTACGCGAGTGAACAGCTTATATATTTGCGATAATAAGCTAATCGATCTATAGTTGTTCAGGTTCTGCATGATTTACATCGGGATCTGCAGCTGAAGAAAGTGGATGAAACAATTAACGATTTTGCATTTGCGCACGAACGCCTATAGAAGCGAAGAAATTGTTGAATACAGAAATGCGTAGGCTGCATCGCCTTAAACCGCATGATTTATTTAATTTATAGTATATATCCTACGTATTAGTAGTGTATACCATTGAGCTATGCTTCTACATTATTATGTTTTCGTGTATATATAATGTATCTATAATTATTACTTATTTAAGATTTTATTTTTCTTAAGATTGTAATATAAATATAAAATGAATAAAAAAAAAAAAAGGTTCTGCATATAGCCTTTTTTATGAATGAGAGCTACTTCCGCTTCCGTCCATGTAGTTGGTATTGTAGTCGATTGAAAAGTTGACAAATCGTACTTATGATCGGCTTCCATCGTGTCTAATCATCTCTACTAGAATTCCATCTGGTGCCGGTGCTTTGTTATTTTTTAACGATCGGAGTGCATTTGTTACCTCGTCATCTCTTCGGTGTTTTCTTCTTGAGTTTTCTTGTAGACGTTTGCCATTACATCTGGTTGTATCTTTGTGTTGTCTATCTTCGTAAAATAGTTTTCTACTTCTATTATTTTATATTTATTCGTTATGATTTTTCTATTAACATTTTTTATTTTTACCAATATTTTATTCCCGCATGACAATGTTTTTTTAAAATATTTTTGGGTCTTTATTATATATATATATATATGTGTGTGTAAAAGAATTATTTTTTGTCGGCGTCGATTAAGAGTTATCTTGATTGATGTCGCTATAATTCCCCAAAACCTAAATTAAGATATTTCCGTAAGTTGATTACCTTTTATTGAAATTTATTTATCCAACATCAATCGGAATAAATTCAAATTTATTCTTGACACATAAGATAAAATTATCTACTAACACCTTAATTTGTTCTCAAATTCCAGATTACAACTAGAAAATGATGATTTACTGAGAAGACATAGTAAACATTCAGAACAGTTACAAAATGAACCTATCAATATTCCAGATACCGTGGAGGTAATAATTATAGTGAACAATAATACAAATTCAAATACGATCTCGTACTGATATATCAATTATGTTCAAAATTTTTATTTTTTTAACTTTTCAGAACTACGTAAAATAAACATAAAAGTGAATTTCTCTTAGTTGTGAAAAAAATGTTTCTTTACTTAAGTAACGAATGTCTGTGCTATTAGTCGTTTAAAAATATACATTTTAAAACATTTAAAAAAAAAAAAAAAATTGACCCGAGTGCACTTTCTTTTTCGGTACCATTTAGTGAACACTAAATCTTATAAAGATTTGTGCCACTAAACGAACCCAGTCTAGATTTTCAAAACTACACCAATTCAACGCGGGGACTGTCCGAAAGGGAACAATTAGTACTGATACAATTTTGCACTGGTTACTCTAGATTAACACTCACTGTTACATATTAAGACTAATCTTCCTACCTTTTCCACTTAATACTCGCTTTGTTTCACTCTTAACCGATTAACAAAATATTCTTCGATTAAAAGAAATAATAATAATAAATCACTCAAAAATAATCCAGCTATTGTAATAACTTATTTTATATTTATCTAAACAATATATAGTTTAATTTTTAAATCACGCTATAAATATTTTTTTTATAAAATTTGTCATCATCGTCCTACTCTTCGTTGCCGTGACTAGCTATTGTACATTTATTTTTTCGTACAAAATGAGCTAGCGTTCAAGGTACTATTTATATGCGATGCAGATGCGTGAACATATTATACGGAGTGGGGTGCCACTGTCTTGTCCGTGATAATTTAGAATGAAATAATGATGAAAAACTTTCTATGTCGCGTGTTAGTTTCTAACCACCGACCGTCGAGTTGACAGTCGAGCACTTATATAATTTGTGCTTATTAGAAATATAATTTCCGTTATTATTATTTTAAAATGAAATTCTTTCAATTTATCTTTATATATATATATATATAAAATTTGTCAGTTTCATATTTTTTCTTTTTTTAATTTACAGAATACCAAAAATAAGTAGCTACTTAGTTTATTCCCTCAACTTATCTTTTACAGTCCAGCCCTCTGAATGTGACTTTATTCACTTATCTTTTTAATTTAGATAATCGTAATAATGTTAATTTAAATATAAAACAAAATATGTTCTTAATCGAAATATAAGTAATAATAACTGTATTTAAAAACGAGACGAAATTTAATTTAACAAAATATTTTTGAAACAAACTTCGCAAAATCTATCAATTTCACGTAGAAAATGGTATATTTTTTTGTTTTTGTTGAGTCCTGTCTAAATAAACTTATGAATTTTTTAAAGCGGAATAACTTTACACACACTATCATCGTTCATTGATCTCCGTGTAAGAATTAATTTTTGTTAATAACTATTGTTGAAAGTTGGCTAGCGAGTTCATTTAGCAATAGGTTTATGGTACGGGAGCACGAAGGGAGGTGCACGGTGCTTACTCGGTAAGTTGTGAGAAATGACGCAACAAAATAAATACAAATTAGAACATTTTGGTACTAATAATTTTCTTCGACAATTAATATTTTTTTTTTAAATTATGACAATTTTACTTACATAAATTAATAATTGCAGGAACTACAAGAAATGGTTTTAAATTATCAAGAAGAGCTAATCGCGACGAAAGTTTTTAAAGAAATAACGGACAATCAAGTTGGTTCTTTACAACGCAAAATTACCGAATTAACCAAGCAAACGGACGTACTTAAAGATGTTGGAGAAGAATTAGATAAATTGCAGTAAGCAATTATACATTACGTAAAAATATAATTTCGTATGTTTCTCTTAAACTTAAATATTCGATTTTTTTTTTAATAAATCGATATTATATAAATCGCGATTAAAATTACGAAAATGAAGAAATAAATAAAATATTTTACTTAAATGATGAACAAATTCTGTCGGGAATTTAGATGAATATATAAAAAATAAATAAATAACGTAATGTAATTTAAATTCGATACACTAATAATCAGTACTAACGTCGTGCTAATAAATATTTTTTTGTAAAATTTTCTAATTCGGTGCGGAGGCGGTGTTTTTTTTTTTTTAAACGGCAAATAAGAAAAATATGGCTGGAATATATTACAGTGATTTAAAAAAAAAAAAAACGTCATCGCAAATATACAATAAAACAGAAGAAGAGACACCAATGATAAAAATGTTTGAATTAGAAAATGCAGTTTAGAAAACCAGAAACAATAAAGCAACAGGAGACCAGATACGAGCAGAGATTTTGAAGAATATAGCACCAAGATGTAAACAAAACTTGCTGGCATTACTTAATAGAATATGTGATGAAGGAAAACTTCTTCAAGATTTTAAGATCGTAACGTTTATTCCAATTCCTCCTAAAAAAAAAACGCAAATCGGGAAGTAATAGCCATAGATTATGAAAATTCTTTCGACCGGATTAAACATACGAAATTGATAAGAACACAACATAGATAATAAAAATTTACAATAATTAAAAGTATATATTGGAATCAGACAGCGAATATTATAAAGGTTAGAGAAAAATTTGATGATAATAGATGTTAAATTAAAAAATAGACGAGGTTAAAGAAGTAAAAATTTATAACTATGGATTCAAAATAAACTGATGTTCAAAATAGGTCTTTGCAAATGATCGGCTATTACTGCCAGGATCAACTAAGAAATGCAGATGATGCTTTAGGAAAACGAAGGCCATAAAATTCCCGAAGACGAACAATATAGATTTCGAGTTAAAAATCGGAAAAGAAATGACGGAAACTATGCATTTCAATAATTAAACGTATTACTAACAAGTGATGGTCGAGGTATAAAAAAAATTAGAAATCGTATCGGCGTAGCCAAACAAGCGTTCTGAAATTTAGAAACCATGCTGAAAGACAGGAAAGTAAAAATGAAAATAAAGATGAATACCAGTGTTATGTCATGTCCGTCCTGAAATACGCCGCTGAAAAGTGGACACCAAACCTGGGAAAGTGTAAAAAGATTAAACGTGTTTAATGTGTGGACGCTTAGAAGAATATGGCGGATACCAAAAGTAACGAATTCAGAGTTATTATAATGGAGGAGCCAACGTCGTCGAAGAAATCGAGAGGAGAAAATTAAAATAATAGCTTGCGCATAAGAAGGGATATCTACCGTTCGAGGAAAACTCCTAGGAAAGGAAATGCAAAGAATGAAAAGACTCGAAATAATTAATAATAGCTTTAAAAACAAGAAAATTTACGAAGTAATAAAATGAGCCAGGGAACGAGAAATATAGAACATGTTCTGACAAGAAGATAAATGGAATATAAAATAATACAATTTGAAAATATTAAAAATTATCGGATTTTAATGATTTTCTTACTTTCCAAATTTAAAGATATTTAATCCTAAACAATATTTTAAACGTAACTATGCCAAAATTGTTAAATTTAAACGAACTTTGTCTAGCTTCAAATTGAAGAATCTATTCATTAATCTCAATATTAAGGTAGATAGCCCCAGATTTGCATAAATGCCTTTAAAAAAAAAAAGTAAAATAAAAAGCTAACGATTACGCGTTACGTTTACATGGACACAATTAAAATTTATTGTTTTTTGTAACTAAACACAACGTTTAAATTATTGTTTTTAACATATTTCTATCACGAGAATACAAAAAATTATCATGAGTAGTGTGAGTTGACGTTTTGTAATGTAATGATAATATATAAATGTATGTATTATGTATATGTGTGTGTGTATGTATGTATATACGTTTACCTGTAAAGATACATTCATATCATACTTAACGATTTATTATTGCTTATTAAATTAGATTTACGTACCGTGCGCAGCAACTATAATCACAGAAGGAGAAGGATGTTTAGATTAAACGAGTAGTGTGAACGAAATATGTCTCTAAAAATGAGAGGGAATAGAAGAAGATAGATTGGGTGACTATTTTTCCGAGGACTATGAAGGAAAATTCAATAATAATAGAGTGAATGGTGAGAATAACACTGCAGTTGGCACATTATTAGACTTCAGTTCTGTTTAAGATATATCCATTTATTAGCCGTGTGTGACTCAATCGGAATCTCGTGATTACTACTACAATATATATATATATATATATATATATATATATATATATATATATATATATACATCGCGATAACACTGAGACTTTCATCGATCGAAACTTACACGTTTGTGATATTTATAGCTGCCTTGAGATCTATTGTTAGAACAACTGCCAGTTCGTTTCCTTAAATACCGCCGTGGGCAGTAATCCACAACAACGTGAAGTGTCCGACTTGGCCTCGACGATAATAATATAATTATTGCTTCCGAAATTTTTTTGCTGCAGAATTATAGGCAAATCATCTAACTAATCATTTGTTCATTTCGATAAATATCTTACAGTATAATTGTATCGTTTAATACGATGGCCAAAAATGCAATTAAATATGAATAACCTATAAAATATATTTAAGAAAATAAATAAAAATTATTAGCGCTATTTTAATATTTACACTGTTTTTCGGTAGTATCACGTCGTCTCACTAATTTGACAAATTTTAACGTTTTGCCCAATGAAATATTTCCCATTTTAAGAAATATTTGAACGTGAAAAAAAATTTCAAATGAGTTTTTGTCCTAAATTATCTCCAATTTGAAAAAAATTGAAAAAACTACTTATTGCGTAAATTTACATACATATGTCTCAAACTATTTCATATTAATTGGGTTTTATTTTTTTTTATTTTTTTTGTGCATAGAAGAGATATAGATACGCTTAATGGAACGAGTTATTCTAAAGAGTTGCAAGCAAATAGATCAGTGTCGTCGTCAGATATTAAGCAATTATGTTCTCAAATAAATATCGCCGTCCAAAATAAAGTGAGTTTAATTTTATATTTGCGCAAGTTTATATATTAAATAACAATAACTTTTATTGTAAATTATAAGAATTTTATAATATCGTAATTACCGACTTCGTGGCGTAGCTTAATACTATGATTTCGATTTCTATCGGGAAAGAGATGTTTTAATGTTAAAAAGTTCTTTAGTCGACACATCTGTCCGTTCAATTGGTCGGTAAATAAGTATCAGTTTGTTGGAAAAATAATGAAATCAGAGAAGGCAATGACATCCACCCCGTATTGGCTTTTCCAGAATGTTTTGTTCGTTTGGTCCAAATTCCATCTTCGTGTCGATATGGATCGTTCAGGTCGATTTACGCTAATAAGTTTCAGTTTGATGAAACATTACTTTTTAACATTTTTCAAGATACACACGAAATCGCCGATTCTGCTACTGATTAACTTTATAAATAAACAATAAAAAACCAGTTATAATCACTAAACTTTTTTTAAATGAAAAATCAGAGCTATTATCAAGTGAACATGAAAAATAATATATAAAAATATATACAATTTATACAAAATTAAAATGTAGAAAATCCTAATTTATACAATTTACGAAAGTTAGCAAGCTAAAAAAACAATATTTATAAAATAATCTGATTAAACAGCACACGATCAACAATCAGCTATATAAAATTTATAAACAATAGTACAATAGCCAGTAAAATGAAAAATAAGTAAAAAATAGTTGTCCAATATAAAAAAAAAATGATGAAATTTACAATATACTTATAGAAATAATTTATCAAAATTGATCATTGAATTTAATAAATTATTTTTATCATCTACCTTTTATTATTTACATTTTTTTCTAGTAGTTTTCTAATTTTTTTAAAATGTTTTACTGTCTGTAAAATTCAAAATAATGATTTTTCAATATTGTTTATATATGGAACTATTCCTACATCAGAATTAAAGATTGAATTTAATAAATTATTTTTATCTCTTTCTTTTATTATTTCATTTTTTTTTGTAGTTTTCCTTTTTATGATGTTTTTCTGTATGCCAAGTTTTATAATTTTGGTTAATATTATTGATTTTATCTTTTAATTCTTTAAATCTCATTGCGAATTGTCTGCCTGTTTGTCCTATGTATTCATTTTCACGTTGATTACAATTTAAATTATATACTGAATTCTCTAATATATTTTCGTCCTCTATTGTGTTGTTACTAATTGATTTCAATAATGTATTATTATTTCTTAAATATTTTTATTATTTTACATGTATGACTTTTTACATAATTTATTGAACCTAAATAATTCTTAATATCTTTTTATCTATATTTATTGATGTAAGATTTTTTCCATATTTTATCAACTGTAGTAGAATTATATGTGTTATTTATTGCTATTTGTTATATTAATTGTTCTTTCTCTGTTGCTAAGAATTCTTAAGCTGGATAATTTATCCATTTTGGGTAGAATGAAACTGTAGGTGTTAATATGGTTTTCATTTTTTGGTTAATAGTGTTAATTTTTAAATACAGAAAACTGATTGTTTTGCCTCTTATTTATAATATAAGTTGAATGTTTTTAATGTAGTCATTTAGATTAGATACAAAATTGTTAAAAATATTATCTTTATCAATTATTATTCCATATTATTAGGATATCATCTTCCATAATTTAACGTTATTTTTAAACCTATTATTATTTTCAATATTATTCTTTAAAGTTGAGTGATTTTATTCTTTTTTTTTTGTATTGTTTATTTTTAAAAAATCATTACATTCCATGATTTTCAAAAATGATTAACTTAAAGTTTTACTATATGTATATTCCTTAAGCTAATAATTTATAAAACAGACTCCAGCGCAATTTCTTGTTCAGTACGATCCAATTACATACTAAATCTTCTAAAGAATTGTGCCACTAAACGAGCCAAGTCTAGTGAATTAATTAGTGTTATATTTTTGATTACTCGTGTTCGATGTTTTTTCACAGCTTCAAAAACGAAACCAATCATAAAAAGTTGTAATATATATATATATTTATTATACAATTTGAGCTCGTTGCTCAAATTCTAAACAGTATAAATAATTTCCGAACTTCTTTAACATCGTTTTTCGTTTAGACTATATTATTCGAAATTCGAAATAATTTATTTTCCAACTGTTTATTAAAACGTTTAAATTAATTACGGAGTAAATAATCATAAAATAAATACGTTAATCGCTTATTGTTAATCAAACGTGTTTTTTATTTGCTTAAAGGAGACGAATTATCGGACAACCTCTTCGTAATATAAATAAATTTTATGTATTTATTCTTTTATTTTATTTGTTAGCGTAAAGGGGAAAATGTGAATAATGAGTTACGGACACGAGTTTCATCCTTACAAACGGAACTAAATAATAGTGAAACGGTTCAGAAAGATTTCGTTCTACTATCTCAGTCACTTCAACAAGAACTAGAACGAATCAGAGCAGTTGACAGTCAGGTAATTTACATCGAACAAATTGTGTTTATACATACATATATATATATATAAAGTTATCCTTAATCATATTATTTTATTATTATTGCTAACATTAATAGGAATTCTCTTTTTAACTACAATCAATATTAATACGTACGAAACCTATCATTTGTCTCCTAATGCGGCCGTCAAAAATTTACATAGTAAATTTAGATTTTAAAATCTAGACCAATACTGAGATCTAGCAGGTAACTCTAAAGCAAGTTGTCCATTTTTCAACTTTAGCCGTTGACTATAAACATAAAGCGTACGAATGTACATGCGGCTTGCCTGGTGTTGAAGCGCAAAAGCGTACTATTAACGTTATATTATCCTTGTTAAATGCCATAAGAATTAACTGAATGATTCGAGACAATAAACTTAAAATTCGTTCTTACTTTTGTAACGATTTAATTTCGAATTATATAAAGCACATTGTTTTCTTCTACATTAATATTTTTAATATTTTCTTTTCCAGTGTTTATTTTTCCTTGTACATTCTATTTCGAAGTGGTTTAAAATTTATCTTTCGCTAAAGGATATACATATATATGTTATGTACTTCGTACTGTTTTAAATATTTTGCCGAAATGTTTTCGTTCAGCTTGCTTCTTAATTACGTTTATTTTTGCCGTGTTCGATAATTGGTTCATATCAGCTCGTGTTCGCTATGATGAAAATAACACGAATAATATAGAGATTGTTAAAAAAAAAGAAATAATAAATAAAATGAACAATTGCATACAAATAATTAAAACAGGAATGATATTGATCTTTATCGGTAAAAATACTCTAACGTTATTATTATTAATTTTCTTTAGGTGCGATGGGAACACGATGATGATGTGAACGAATGTCCAAGATGTAAAAGTGGATTTTCTGCCTCGAAGAAGAAGGTAACGCGGTGATTTTTTTATTTTCATTGTAATTTTATCAATTTATTTCTCATATTCAGTTAAGAACTTTTGGTCATTTCAAACTGCGTCGCATATTATATTAATCCTGTACAAATTTCTGGCGTTGCAATTTTCTGTTTAATTTTTTTTTTAGGATGAAAGTACGTAATAAAAAAAAAAAAAAAAAAAAAAAAAAAACTTGAAAAACTACAATGCTCACAGCCAGTTATTTCATAAATTTTGTTAACCAGCGTCAGAATTTCCATTATTAAAAATAAACTCGATATAATTTTTTCTTAGTCTAATAATATCGTATCGAATTTTTTAATCTGTTTTTTTCTAAGTGTGTTACTCTGAAAGTGCCTAAATATTGTTTCTTTTCATTATCCCGCCTTGTCACTTTGATCCAATCGTCGCTACGAAGATTACGTTAATTTTATATACTCATCGTTGTACTAGTATGCATTTTAGCACTATATTATAATACTAATAGCGTCGTATTGATATTTATTGTGCTGAAGGTTTTCTAAGCCAACGGAGTGACGATGTCAACATGCGATTATTTCGTTCCAAATTAAAATGTCTAACCTACCTGATTGAGAATAATTAAACCCGGAAAACTATGTCGAAATTTAAACTAATTTTAACGAAACCATTGCCAACATAATTCAATATAACCAACTCGTAGGCCGTAAGATCGTTAATATAAAAATCGCATAGGTACGGATCCTTGCAATCAAATCAACAATACTTTTTCTATCGACATTTGAGATCGAGCGTTTTTTCCAACTAGTTTTCGTGACGTATTATGTACTTGATAGTTTGTTACGATAGACGGAGATTTTGTCAATGGTAATGAATTTCGTTCTTGGTCGGGCGTTAATAAAGTAATTAGGTAACACGTTATGTTCATTTAAAAATGTCGGAGCGGTTTTTACGGATGCGTTTTCATGTTTAAAGTTTTATCGCTCATTTTTGAATGCAACATCGCAGCTGAAGAAATTAAAAATGGGATTTCTCAACTTCGTACGATGATAGTAATGTAATTTTCTGGTTGTTGCATTAAAAATACTACGTATTTAATTTGACTTTCTCATATAATTTGAAACTTCTCCTACGCTCATACCTTGGGGGAAAAATGACTCTCACTTAAAATGGATTATTTTTCCTCTCGTAACATTAAAAAAAAAAATGCCGCGTAATACTAAATAAACGTTTTTGTCTTTTTTTGTTTTTTTTTCTTCTGTTTAATAGCAACACTGCAGACATTGCGGTCGTATATTTTGTTCGCCCTGTTTATCGCATATCGTGCACAGTGGTCCAAATAATCGACCGTCTCAAGTATGCGATGTCTGTCATACACTTTTGGTACGCAATACAGCTCCATATTTCAGTACCAGCGTTTTACCTCATTCCAGTTAATGCGTCATCTCCTATAAATTAACGTGTAAATGATGTTTTCGTCACTACTGATTCTAATTTTAATTGTATTATTATTTAGTTTTATTAATTTCGAATTCTCCGTACCATCGTTAGGTGTACTGTTCTATCCTTACTATCGTTATTTACCGTAATATAATCAAACTAGGTCTTTTGGCTTCAATACTATAATACCGATTACTATTATTTTTATAAAGTTGCTGTTTTATATTTTAAATTAAATCATAAAGATACAAAAATTAAATTTCATTAAATCTGTTTAAATAATGATCTCTTTACGTTTTATCGTCAATATTCAGAAGCGATTTTTATTGTCACTTCTGATAATATATTCATTACCTGTTCATTTCATGATACCAGATACAGCTTTATATATATATAGATATATATATTTGTACGTGTGCGTTGTTACTACTGAATATACGTTTCATTTATTTAAATTTTAATTATTATAAAATAATTAATTCTGAAAAAAATGAAAGAAATTAAAAGAATACAAATTGACTTCTAGTATTTTTAGAATTGTGTTAATTTCATGAAGTGAAGTTCGTATAAGGTGTATTAAAACCAACCTGGTGTTTTGTAATCTAATTTTAATAATATTATGCGCTAATTGCTTCTTTGACATCATTAAGCTTCGACGTTTATTTTAACCGAAATAATAGAGTTGTGTATGTTTATTAAAATAAATATATTTTAAATTGTTTTTCTAAACACACTAAAATTTAGTTGTTTTATTTTGTCGCCCCGATCATAATCACATATTTTCGAAACGGTGAATTAAATCAAAACCAATTAAATATGACGGTTGTATACTTTTCTTACTGACTTAAATTGTAATGATTTACTTTTTTTTTTTTTTTTTTAATCATAAAAGATAATTTTTACTAAACTTTTTAAATATGAATAAATGTAGATAGTAGATATACATTCGAAAAACAAATTTAAAATATGCTAAATTATAAAATTTATATTTCGCTTTAATGGCCATAAGCAAGAATTCAAAATTTATTAATAAAATTTCTTGGCAAATTTTTCCTTTTAATTGAATATATTTTTTATAATTTACAAATAAATCCAATTACTTCGAAAAATTGTGAAAAGTTAAGGTTTTTTATTAGGGACATTTAGCTGAAGTATTCCGTGCGCATAATATTCAATCTTCAACAATTTATCACATAAATTTCTTACATTTCGTCAGGTGCAGCTGTCGAAAGTGACAGTATGAACCCCAAAAGATTGTACATAAAATATCACCTGATCTATTAAAACAACTTTGAAATACACTGCATTGTAACTCGCATTTATCAACGCACTCTTCCGTCTAAAATACGTAACTTTTAGAGATCGTGTAAATAATCATACTGAAGGAAGATTGGATCGCGTACCAATTTTTATTATTTATTAAAATAATTAAATCGCCAGCAATGATCAAGTCAGCATTACGCGTACATCATATAACAACAATACTAGATAATCTACGTGAAAAATACCAGTAATTCTCCACAACGTTCTTGAAGTTTTAATTTGGTTTATCATCATTTCCAAGGTTAGTCATCGACTGCAGATTTTCGAAATCACACCTGTGCGCAGGTAGTTTCGAGTTGCACATAAACAAAATTAAACCTTTACTCAGTACAAGTGTGTCAGTAACTTCAACAGAGCTCTAGGTTTAATTAGGTTTTATACGTTTATCTCAGCTGATTTACAATATCTCAGTTGCTTTCAATTAACCGGTAAGCCTGCATGTTGAGTAACTACGTAATCTATTCTCATGATGGATTAAAAAAATCTCGAATGACATCATTTGCCGACAGCAGTTTTAAGTAAGTACGTAAATTTTTTTGTACGCCTGCGCCTGACTATCTTCGAATGACTAATCAAGTAGCTTGTTTAGTGAATTACCTTGATTATCGATCGATTAATCGCTTAACGGTTCTTAAATCAGCGTACTTGGACGAGATTTTAATTGAGCAGTGTATTTTGTAAAATCGATTTACAGTTTCGTACGTAACTAATGTTGAGATCACTGCGAAGCGTTGCGTTAGAAACTAACTAGAGAACCTCGATTATTAGTAAAATTTTATTCCAAACTGAATTATTTAAAACTGATTATTTTTTCGAAACACCACGGTTGATACCACAGGTGTACGCAGGTTTAAGAATAACCTTGTATTTTAGTAGATAAGGGTCGGCTACTCTTTTTACCCAGTAACCAGTTTATGTAATAGAATTTTTCTGTTGATAAACTGAAGACTGATCGATTTATTTAATTTTTCATTAGTTTAGCCATTTTTCAACTTCGTTTAATGTCGTTTGTAGTTTACTGCTGGCTAATTGTAAATCGTCGCAATATATGTACTTCGTCGAATGCAGAAAAGTCTGCAGTATACACTAAATACATCGTGGATGCAAGTACTGACCCTTGAAGGACGCCTAGTAGTGTTTGATAAATTCCAAAAAAATGTTTAAGTAGCGATATTGGAAATATCAATGAATGCACCTGTACAAATCTGTTTCCGATAATATTTACCACCACTTTTTTTTTAACTGATTTACTGTGGAACGTGTTTGGAAAAACTAAATTGACGATATTGGTCGATAGAAGAAAAACTGTGTGAATCTTTTCGGATCGTAGTAATTTGCGCAAATTTCCATTACACTGAAGAACAATACATTCGGAAAACATATATAAGTAAGTAACACGATAACCTTTTGCAGTAATTAAAAATTATTATTAAGTCATAGGCTGGGCTATTTTATTTTGTATCGATTTGATAATGCATTTTACTTCTTGTAGCGAAGCATAGTCAGCAGTGATAGTTTCAACACAAACTGCTGGCATTTTTGACGTAGAGGTAGATTTAAAGACGTCCGCCAAATGACTAGCATATCGGAAGTTTCTTTTCCTCGCCCAAGATTCATTAGATTTCCTCAACGGTATATAAATCGTTTTAAATTTTTACATCTCCATAAAGAATTATCATCAATGTATAATAGAGACAGCGTATTCAAGTACTCCTTAAATGTTTCATTTATTAATTTTTTTAACGTTTTAGTTTTAAGGTTTCATCAGTCGGAAGTTTTGTTTGGAATCATTTTTTTCTAGGACAAAACGAAATCTTTAATTTACGATAGTCTAGTACATAAAATAGCTACATTTTGAATGTTGCAATTTCGATACTGTACAGTATTATCGATTTCTTAGATTAAAGATGAAATCGACACGCTGTTAAACAATCAGTTTTCATTCATTTTTTAACCTTTATGAAAAATTAAAAATTCTCGGTTACGTGCTACGAATATGGCTCTTTTTAAATAAAAAATCAACCTACTTTGTGATAATTTTACATCATTACAGATTTCAACGCACATTTATTATGAATACCTAAAGTATTCGATTTTTATGGAGAAAATGTAAAATGAACAAAATTTTGTATCGTTTGTTAAAATAAAGAAATGCCATTTTTAAACAATTTACAAAAATTTGACTCACTGCCGGTTTCGCACACGAAATATGTATTTTTATATTTGAAAAGTTGGTTTCGCATTCCACATAGTAAAATTATTGTTATAGCTATAATAAGAAATTATTTTTTTTATTGAACAGCCACAAGTAAGCAGGGTTAGGTAAACAACATGTTGATTTATTTAATTTTATATACAAAAATATAGATTCAAATTAATACTTAAAATAAGATCAGCTTTAAAAATCCATGAAACATAACATATAGTGATGGCACAATTCAAACCTCTCCACACGGTTCACAGATCCACAATATACTAAAACCATACAGGTTAGCTGAGCTCTATTTCTTCCGGCAAATGACCAATCTGCGTAAAAAAAATGCTGTGTCGTTTATAAAAAAAATTATAAAAAAACAAAAAGTATACGTATATAAATTGATAGTGCGACAGCCGTTTACAAAGAAAATAATTGAGTTGTCTTCAATGATTATTTTAGTATTTAAACATTTCCATGTATATTTATGTTTTAGTATCTAAACTACTTCCACATAATTAATTTATAATTAATTTTACAACGTATGATATTAATATTATCATTTTCAACGTATTTTTGTTAGTAGTTATGCGAATAAAATAAAATTCCATCAGTCAACACTGTCAGCAGTAGATAGTATTATTAAAGAAGCGGTGTAAAAGTTCCAAATTAATATGGCTAAAAGAACAAATATAAAAGTTGTTTGCTTTGAAAAGGTGAAGTTATAATATTCTGAAAATATTCCAATTGAAAATTACATTTTTATACGTAAAGTCGAAGTGAGTATGTCTTCTGAAATTTTTCATTAATAGAACTTTAAATAATATTTTGTTTACAAATTGTATAATCATAAGCACCTAAATTCATTATGGAATCATCAGTCATTGATTTCGTATACATACTATTGCCTTATATTACAAAATAAAAAATATACAAGTCGAAGTAAAATTATTATAGGTAGTACTGATCAATATTTTAACTCTGATGCGACGTATATGTTATTAAATTGCATAATAGTAGTCATTTTAATACATAAAATTCGAAACATCGCAATTATTAATGCAAATTATTTTTTTAATATTTATTTTTGTAACCTACTGTTGATATATTTATTTCCCCCGAGTCAACATATACAGCGGTATGATATTCAATATTAACATATTGCTGTTAATCATTAAATTTGTCATCAGTTATTGTTCAATGTTTTTATTATTACCGTGTCTAATCATACTGTAAACAAGAACGGGTAAAATGTAACATATTTACTTATATTTAAACAAATTACTGAAAACAATATTACGATATTTTGAAACTAGTCATGTTCGTCAAGATGAAAAATCGGAAAAATTTTGCAAAACCTGCAATAAAGTATAAATTAAAAATGCGGAAGAAAAAGAAATTTATGAAAAAGAAAGAGATGGATGGGACAGTTTATAAAGATTGGTTGGCGAATGTTAATAGTAAATCGATTTTATCGAAGGGTGTTCAACCAAGGTACATATCAGTTACGTTTAACCGGTTATATTTCGTGAATCGCTACTATTCATTTAAAAGCGTATAAAAGATTTACAGTAAAATATATCATTTGTGCTAATAATAGAAATTATAATATTCTGCTAGCGTAAATCTAGCGCAATAATGACGTTACACCGGAGCGTGTAGACCACTTTCGGACTAACGCCCTCAAAGGAAGCTGTTGTTTGTTACAAAGAAAATAATTATAAATAGATTAATAAGTTCCATTAAATTTCCAACAATTCGCAGTACGCCGCTTTCCTAACAATTTACAGCATTATTTTCTAGTGGAGAGATTTTTTCTAAAAACCATGAGGTACAAACAATACTTTTATATTATAAATCAGAGCGCGTAATAACAAAATATAATGTACGATGTAATTAATTTTTAAAATGAAAGCAGGTATAAGTTATTTTATACTCCCGGATATTTGTAATTATATGTGTATATTAGTTATTTGTTTACTTTAATGGCATGATTTCAACATATACGATAATTAGATTAAATTGTTATTGATTAATATTTCTGAAATTTTGTTAGCGATATTATAATAATTTTTAATTAAAAAAATAATAATATACGAATGTTAACACCGCTGTAGTGTACGTCGTCGAAGTATTAAAAAGAGGAACCGAATCTTTGAACATGCATGTTTGAACGTACATGAAGATGCTATTACAAATCAAGCAAATAGCGCTGAAACTACAATTACGAAGAAAAGAAGAAAAAAGAAAAAGAAGCGAAAGAAATCGAATCAAAGTTTAATCACAAATTACTTTCAAAAAAAAAAGTAGGATATTGTAATTTTTTAAAGTTTAATTGAAAAAATGAATTAATGTTTAACGTTAAAATTCGCAATTATTATTGGGTTTACATAGTGTATATATTATTTTAAATATATAATTTAATAATACATTTAATTGTTTGATTTTATAAATGAATAATTTTGTAACAATTTCTTGAATTGTATAAGTAACACCGGGTTTTTTTTCCAAAATATATCATTCCAATTGGATAATACATTTAAGTAATTTTTTTTGTCGAAGATAATTACATTTGTCTAGGACGATAAAATTTCAGATATAATATATATTACAATATGATGTAGTTTATAAAACGGGATCCGTTATAAGCGCGCGTCGATAAATATATAGTTGGAACTGATGAAATAAACATAATGGGAGATACTGGAGTCGACGAATTACATTCATTACGTAATTCTGTATGGAACTCTGGAATATGTCCTAGAGAATGATGGTATACATACTACTACATAAAAAAAAAGGGAAAAGTACAAAATGTCAAAACTGTATAGAACTATTTCACTTGTACCACGCGCAAGCAAGATAATACTTCGCATAATATACAAACATATAGAGGAGTTAATAAATATGCAGATTCCTGTAAAACAAACTTGTTTCATGAAAGGACGCGGAACACGTGAGCAAGTGCTGAACTTAAGACAAATAATAGAAAAATGTCGAGAGTATAATATACCAGCAGTTCCATGTTTTATAAACTACCATAAAACGTTCGATAATGTAATATGGAGTAAATTATGACCAGTACTAAGATGGGTGTTCCGGAACATATTGTACTAATGATAAAGAATCTATATAGAAATAATAACAGTGTAATTCGAGTGGATAAAACAGTACAATCTGCTGAATTCTGCACTAAGAAAAGTGTAAAGCAGAGATGTATCCTATCGTTCGTTCTATTTAACATCTATGGAGAATACATTATAAGAATGGTACCGCATAAATGGAATGGAGGCGTATCTAGAGACGGATGCAAGATATCTAACTTTTTATTACATGTGACCATGGCGAAATGAAAATACTTCTAAAAAAGGTCGAACACATTAATGGGGAATATGAGCTTAAAATAAATAAGACCAAAACAAAAGTAATGATTATAAAAGACGATTAAAATTCAGTGACAAAGTCCTCGCAGGATATGAAGTAATAAACGACTTTGTGTATCTAGGATCGCTGACCAAAAGCGAAATGAGCGCAAAAAAATAAATTGAAATGGGTTGCTGTGTTATGGTAAAACTGAGCAAGATATGGAAGAACGGCTCTTTTAATAAGAATGTTAAAGTAAAATTGGTAAAGACGCTTATATTTTCGATAGTGCTATATGGAGCAGAAACCCGGACATTAAAACTATCATAAATGTGGCGTTCCGCATATCATGGACCGTGAAACGAACAAATGCTTTTATAGTACAAGAACTTAACCTGGCGCAGTGGTTAGCTAATCCAAAAATGCGTTTAAAGTTCATTGTCGCGAGAGAACTAATCGACGTTTGTGATATAGTTGTAATTTGAAGGATGAATTGTTCTGATAAAATATCTTCGGCATATTGTAGATAGTAAGCGGAACTTAGATATGTTAATAGTGCAAGCGAAGATTCAAAGAAACAGACCGAAGGGCCACCACCGCAACGATAGACAGATATAATGAGAAAATAGATCAGACTAGCACTACATCAGTGCGTGCGACGAGCACGCGACAGAGAAGCATAGCACAAAATGACGCAGTTACTGTATGATCACGATACTCCTTAGGGTAACCAAATTAAAATGTATATATAATATATATGTACGTGATTTTTTGTATTAGAATTTTTTGTTATATATTTTAATATTAAAAAAAGTGCCTCTATTTCCTAATTTTTTATCTCCTTTAAAATTAAAATGAATCGGAAAAGGTATACTCATATATATATATATATATATAATATATAATATATAAGTGATTAATCCATAAATGTACCTGACATTATAAAAAAACCTACTAAACCGAACCTTATATAGTTACATTATATGGAAATATTAGTAAGGAATGAACTAAAGAATAGTTATTTAAACTTTTATTATTAAAGCTTTACAATTTGTTTTGAATAATATTTGACTTATTATTATTTCAGTGAACCGGCTTCGTCTGACTTTCTAGCCATTCCTACAACGGTGAATAAAATTAAATCAATCAAGAATAAAAGACGGAGGTGTAAAAGATCTAAAATAATGTCACAAGTGGCTGATGAGGAAATAACTGACGAGACCGGGTAATTTATGATTTGTAAAAAAAGTTTTCAGAAAATTAAATGCGAAAAATTAAATTGAGACCCGTATATAATGAAATGGTTTTATTCTATTTGTTTTCACTGTTAAAATATATTTCATTGAACGCGTTCTTTAATCACGTTCATGTACGTTCACCATAGATACAACAGATCCGATTAAAAATTCCCCTCGCCAAATTACATTTAAAATTACATTTATTCTATTTTATACGTAACTTTTAGGAAACCGTGTCCGGATTGTTTAAAAAAAGTTCAGAATGAAGAAATAAGTTCATCTGATAAACTACCTGTTAACGCATACAGTAAACAGTAAGTAAATATTTATTAAAATAGGAGATCAAGCAACAGTCAACTTATTATTTAAACATTATATTTAACAGATTGTATTTGTTATTAATATGCAAATGAAAAATTAGATATAGATTGAAAAAGTTTTCCATTGTTTATAGAAAGTTTGTTCCTACGCCAATTTTATGATTATCGTATATATTTTCAATGATTGTTTGACGAAGAAGTTCATTTAATATCCGTTGCATTTAACGATTTAACGCTAATATGTTCTCCCTGTTCATTTGAAATTTAGGTTCGTACAATATTTTAAAGGAAATGATACGTTAATTATAGTAGGGGAAACGGGTGCTGGGAAAAGCACTCAAATTCCGCAGATAATTTATAAAGACTTATTGAATGAAAACGGTCGTGTAGCAATCACACAGGTAATTCTCTTCCGTAACTTAGATGTTTAAAAATTGAATAAAAAAAAAACATTTACTTATATATGAAAACATTAATTTTAAAATAATTATAAGAAAAATTGATTTTTCTAACAAAAACTAGATGTAATTCTGTAATTGATTATCCATTTATAACAAGCAATTTAACTAATTACATTTTTATTAGCTCCGTAATAATGAAAATATTTCCTCGAAAACATTTTTCTAAAGATAAGTTATTAACGCAGCGTTACAATTAATGAAATTAAAACCTTTCCATTTTTATTAATTTGTCAACTACGTTATCAAACTGATTATACATGATTCCGCGTTTTCATTACAGCTTTTACAATTTAAAATTTACTGACCTAAAATGATATTATCTTCTTTTTTTTTCTAGCAGAATAATACATTTAATGCCGACTAATTTTTGGTATGTGTTTTTTTTTTACACGGATTATAATAATTACAGCAATAAACAAACGTTTTTTTAATTTTTAATTACGCATAATATTTTGTAAATAGGATATTTCTTTTATACTTTTTAGTATAGTATTTTAAATAGAATGCTTTTCATTTTCCTGTTTATAGCCCAGACGTGTGGCTGTATTATCTATTTCTTCGAGAGTAGCTCATGAATTAAACTCTCAAATTGGAGACACTGTTGGTTATTGCATGCGTTTCGAAAATGTTAGATATCAAAAGACTAATATAATTTTTTTTACCGACGGTATGTTAATTCGCGAATTTTTCAATGGTAAGTACTTATAAAATTTTAAGATATTTCGCTACATAACATTTGTTCACTTTATTTTTAATTGTTTTGTTAAAAAAAAAAAAAAGTGTCACGACGTATAAAACAAAAAGATCAACATTTTTGAAATTATAAAAAACATTTGATTTTTATGCAATTTCCAAAAATGCGTTTAAAGTTCATTGTCACGAGAGAACTAATCGACGTTTGTGATATAGTTTGTAATTTGAAGGATGAATTATTCTGACCAAAGAAACTTGTTATATAATATTTAATTTTTTATATTTATACACGTTGTTCGATATTTAAACATCGAATTCTACAGGTTATTTCTATTTATTCGCTTAAAAAATTGTAAAACTTGAAAAGAAATATATTTAGTATCGAGAAGAAAATGTATTTTAATATTATTTATTCGTGCTTTTTATCGTTTCTGATTAGTTGATGATAATTTTCTTGAAGCGAATAAAATTAATTTCTAAAAATCGATAGTATTGTTAGTATGTTGGCCTGTAAGTTCTATTTCCATGTAAATGCCGGTTCTAGCTTAAATGTGCAGATGTAACCCTTCTTTAGGAAGAAATAAATTTATTTTTTGGAATATTATATCCGCATTATTAAAGGGCTGGTCACATGATTCATCGAAATGGGCTGGCCGCCGATGTGACTGGGTGGATCTCTGTTTACAGCAAAAGAAGTGGAGGTAAGCAACCGTGTCAGGATGAGCGAACGAATTTTAAACAGCGGATTCTGCTTGACTGTGATTAATTCCAGACTGACGGCTTAGAGAAAAATCTGCGAACGTGGCATGGATATTGATAGTTTCAAAAAAATTAGCTAACATATAAACATAACTATAGGCCTATGTGTGCTGGATCGACATATTTAAAGGCTAATTTATTTATTTATATCCGCATTATTATTGATCGATTCATCTGGTTTCCTCGCGGATCTTTATTACATATCCATCTTACGCTAATAATATTTGTGGTTTTCTTTTCTTAATTATTTTATTTAGCTTATCACTTTGCTCTATTTTCAAGCTTTCCATCCATTTTTTTTCGTCCTGTCTCTGATTTGAATAACATCATTATGTATATTTTATTTTTCTTCGACTCTTTCAACGATTTCTCTATGTTTTATTTCTCTTACGCGTGTTTTTGAAGTTTCTGAATGTATTATTCTTTATCATCGGTATTTCAATATATGAATACCATTACATTTTATCTGTTCATAAAGTGACTTTTAACTTGTTCTTATATAGTAATATTCAACAAACTTTTTAACATCGTGAAACAGTCTGAATATCTTATCAGCAATTATCCGAAGCAAGCTACTGTTCTATATAATTTGTTTATATTATAATTGAACGGCGACATTAATGATTCGTGTTCATTTTGGAGAGTTATAACCGAGAAGTAATCTCATATTTTTATCTAACGCGTTATAATCATGAAAATGATGTTGGGAATTCTCTACTTAAATGTGTACAATTTAGCACACGTGTATTCACTGATATTAGAATTGTACGTATATTTTATACCGGGCATATAAAAATTATTAATATTCCTTTAAAAAAAAATCGAAATATCCTAAATAATTTTTTTTTTTACTTAGGTATAAATTCAGAGACATAAAGAAATTATTAAATAATTCAAAATATGTCCATTGTATACATTTTATGAGTGTGATTTATTTAAAATTAAGTATTTAATATTTATTCAGATGAATTGTTACTATCATACGATTACGTTATTTTGGATGAGGCTCACGAACGAACCATTCACACGGATATATTATTCGGACTTGTGAAACGTGCCCAAAGACGCCGTCGTAAAAGTGGCAATAAACCATTAAAGGCGAGTAAATAATTTTTAAAACTATATTTTTTTTCTTTTCAGTTAACTTATTCGTAAATCGGGTTTTAATTGTCACTGTATGAACATAAATAACGCGAAACAACGTATTTTCATCGAAACTTTAAAAAGTTTTACTATCATTAGGTATTCAGAATATTTTGAAAATTAGATCTAAAGTAAAATGTTGACACAAACGTAATTATTAATAACTGACGATTTAAATTCGACAAAATTTCACCTAAACAACCATTTTATTTACGAACATAATTATTTGAGAGTGATTATTATCAAATTCAAATTTAACATTAACTTATTTCTTATTATTGAGAGTTCACCTATATAAGATTTATAGTCGTGCGTTATCGCGTTTCGGATAAAATTTGATAAACCAGTGTAGCAACAATTTAACGGAGTGTTATAACTTGATTTAATGGTAAATTTAATTTAGTAGTATAATTTAATTTAGTGGTATTTATCAATACGGGAAAATGGATAATAAGGTAATAGACAAACTGTAAAGAAATCAATGAAATTAAATCGGTATGTAATGATACTGAAATTGATAATATCAATATAGAGTTAACGTTGTTAAAAGACGAAAACGAGGTTTTTAGGAAAGAGATAGACCAGATAAAAAAAGGAAAACGAAGCATTACGATGGGAAATATCGATAATAAATCAGTATTCGAAAAGAGATAATGTCATTATTCAAGGTGTAGCTTACGAAGAAAACGAAAATAGCTCAGAAACTCTATGTACAGTTGACAGATTTCGATGTGAAGGCGGTACATCGACTTCCCGCACATGGAAATAAAACGGCCGCGGTAATTGTTAAATTAAACGACAAACAATAACGGATAAAGCTGGTTGATATTGTAAGATAGAGACAGGAGTATCCACTTTCACCGATATTGTTTAACGCAACATTAGAGGAAGTGTTCAGAAGATTAGAGTGGGAAAATAAAGGCATTGAAATAAATGGTGCGTTCTTAAACTATCTCAGATTTGCAGACGACGTTACATTGATATCGGAAAACATAGATGATTTACAGATTATGTTAAATGAACTGAACGAGGTGGGGAATGAAGCAGGACTAAGTATAAATGTAGGTAAAACGATTAACCCTTGATGAAACTTGGAACTAAATGTTAAGAAAATACAAAAATTAGAAAATATTATTTATTTAAGCCAGCTAATATCGTGAAACAACAGTACAATGAAGGAGATAGAGTGCAGAATTCCTCTTACTTGGAAGAAATACTGGTTTTTGAAGCACATCTTTAAGGGACAGTATAGTAGCAGAGTTCAAAATGAAATAATGAACACCTGTATCTTGCCCACTCTCATATATGGTTGTCAGACATTGACTTTATCAGCTAACAACAAAAAATAAAATAGAACAAACTCAAAACGCCTTGAAGAGATCGTTGTTAAGCATGAAGTTAAGAGATGGAATAAATTTAAGAACCATTAGAAATAGGATGAAATTTATTTATAATTTTAACAGAGTAATAAATAGATTAAAGTGGGACTGGGCGGGACATATAACGAGAGCAAAAAGTTGAAAATAGACTAAAACAGTAACGGAATCGTGTGGTTACAATAAAAGGAAACGAGGTTAGAATGGGAGGACGATATTATTAAAATGCTGGGAAATAAACAATATCATAAGGTAGCTTGGGACCGGCTTGAATGGGTCCGTTTAAAGGGAGGCCTTTGCCCGTTATCAGGGCTAGATAATAAGATGTATATGTGTATATTTGCAAATATGTGTTTAGATGTATGTATGTGTGCATGTATATGCACGTATTATGTACATATATAGAATAAGTTGTTTTAATTGTTGGTATCATTATAAATGAACATGGCTAAATAAATAAATAAATTTGTTATTATTATTACTGTTACTATTTCATCGAAGTTAAACATTTTTTAAATGTTGCTCTCTAAGCTACGCTAATAGAATTTTAACATCACAAATCCAAACACATCATTTAGTTTTTTTTTCCACATTAGCCGATTCTTTTGTGTCATAATTTTTGCCAGATCTTTCAATAATATTTTATAGACAAAATTTTCCAATATGTGAAACCTTTTATTACATCATTACTTCGTACTAGTGATCTGAAATATCAAACAATAATATGAGAAATTTATCGCACCCGTGCACGTCAAATTGTAAGAAATTTTTTTGCTTTGTGTGAGTTGACCATTTATTCGCATGACCAACAGTATATGATCACTACCATATTCTGCTCCAGCATAAACCACTGGGTCTCTACATGAAGTTCTTCGTCGTTCGCTGATTAAGACAATTTATTTGATTTCTGTACCGATCACCTAGTGACCTTCACGTACTAAATCTTCGTATATGATATTTAAATATGATATTACTTATCGTTCGCTGATTGTCAATAGCAAACAGAATTAATATTTCTGCTCTTTCATTGCGTTGACCCATTTCAAAATATCACACATATGGTCGTCATCGATACCTTCCTTACTTTATCGTTCATATCACCATGATTAATATTTCTCATCTAAATACTGTATTTATCTTCTCCTGTAATTGTGTACAAAAAATTCATATACATTTTCACATGTTATATTTTGGTAATGAGTCTCATATATCAATATCATAACATTGAATTTCTATTTCAGTAATATTCAGTTTTCCTATGTTCCATTAGCATGTTTTTCATAAGATAACTAGTGTAAGGCTTTCACAGCGACCTAAACTTGTCGGGGACAGAAGCAATCGTAGGATTCATGCAGATTTTTAAGGATAATTCCTCAAGTTGTCAGTCTACATCCTCATGCTTCATGACTGTTTGAAATGAGAATAATACTTACGTAATGAAAAATAATTAAAGACATAGCGTATTTAAGTTTTTCATTCGTGTTATGTTCATTATAGATAGTAGTGATGTCTGCTACCATGAATGTCGATCATTATAGCGAATATTTTAATAAAGCCACGGTTATTTATTTAGAAGGAAGAAATTTTCCCATTCGTGTACTTCACATTGCAAAGGAAGAAGAAGATTATGTAACAACTTGTATAACGCTATTGTTTAAAGTACATAGAAGTGCTCCTGCAAAGTGAGTATTATTAATTTTTTGTCTTCTTCAATAATTAAATCAATTTTGAGAAACGCTTATGTTTAAATTCTCCTCGCATAATCAATTTTAAGTGTTTTTTTCATAAGCACAAATAATAGTTCTTATCCATTATTTCGATAAAATTAGATAACTAAACTAAAATTAACTAAAATCATCAGAAAAACACTACTGTTAGAGGAGACTTGTCAACTCGATTTAAGTTATCGAAGGAAAAAAAAATAAAACAGGATTAAGTAGTTAATATTTCAGAAGAACAAATGAACTTTTCGATTATTTTTAATAATAAAATGCCTAGAATGGTATGATCACTTAGGTTTATTCGAGATATTTATAAATGTAAATTTTGAAGTTTAATATAAGTAATTTATGTAATGAAAGTTAGAATAATAAGATAAATCAAGTTTATGTGTATCATATTTTCGTTCCATCGTTTTTTTTTTCAGCCACGACGTATTAATGATTTTAACAGGTCAAAATGAAATAGAAACTGCCGCCGCGACAATCAGAAAAATAGCTAACGTAAGTATTAAAATTAATTATATCGTCGTTTAAACCAAAACATAATTAATGTGAGCTTTTATGTGATATTAATGATTGTATAAATAATTTAATTATCAAATTATTTCGAACGATAAAAAAATTAATTAAATTACTTAAACCATCATATTCTGTTATAGGCCGTCAAAAAATAATAATTATTATTATTACACTCTTTTACTCGATTATTTGTAATCGTTCATTAATTAGTTCACTATGAAGGATATTATAACAGCAAATCTGTAACATTTATAGTGCCGTATTGAAGTATTGCTTTCGATTAATTTAAGGGAGTTAAAAGCTACAAGCTATTTTCAATAACGTAGGATATACAGAAACGATAAAACAAGATACATTTCAAGTGGATACCATCGCATACAGGGATATTTGGAAATTAAGTAGTGGACACATTAACCAGGGGGTCAGATATATGAAATTGAATGGACGGAATACATTTCTTGGATTAAACAAGAAGCGTATGATACATGGAATAAGAAATATAAATTGATATCTACAACCAAAGGAAATAATAATTACTTCAATATACAGTCGAATATTCCAAAGCTGGTAACTTAGGAAGCAGCTTCATTAAAACCATGTTAAGAATGAGAATGGGTCACATGCGAACTACAGATCATCTAGTTAGAATGAAAATTATTGATTCGAGCCTCCGTCAATTCTGCGGGCAAGAACGAAGATCTTTGACACATATTTGATTTGGACCTGTTCAAGTAAGGTCGTGAACGATTTTTTTTTTTCGATGTGCATATGCCATTTGCAATTCGTCACATATTAACAGAACCGTGTTCACCTGCAGCAAAAGTGTTATATAGATTTTATTCAAGAACATCTGTATTTAACATTATAAATAGACATATGTGTATAATTATATAAAAACTAAGAACCTAGAATTAGAGTGTTCAGACAGTATGATAGCTGGACCAAAAAAAAAAAAAAAAAAACTCAAATGTATACAATTTTAATTATGTATGTATTATATTGTTAAACATACGTGCCGTTAATATATCATATAAATGAAATAAATTTGACACCAGTTTCTTTGCGGATGCGGTAATACGAAGTTTATTCGATGTCTGTTTTTATTTTTAGAACATATACTTTTGTAGAATCTCATTCCATATTTTGATATTTCATCTATGCTTTAAATATGAAATACAACGAACCGTAGGCAGGTTGATCTGATACGCGTAGAATAATTTTTCTTGGTTTGAGCAATGTGAAAATACCACATGCGCTCATTTGCATATCAAGATATGTAATTCTATCAACTTTAATATTTCAGAATTATAAATTGTACAGTAATAAATTTAGTAATTGACTTTATTCGGTATTATTCCGAATTTCGTCATAATTTAAATTACAGTTATGTCACCTCCAAAACTGTTCAGAAATGTTTTATTTTTGTTAACGTGTAAGATAGGTCAATTTTTTCCGATAGTATAATTAATCAGACAACGTGATTAAAAACTATTAAAAATTTAAAAGTTGAAGAGTGTGGCTGGGTTTCATATATTATTATTATTATTGTATTTCATTCTTAAATCATAACAATCTTCATGGTTTATTCTTTTGTATCGAATTTTAATTATTGTTTATTCTAATCATAAAAATCTATATCTTAGTGAAAAAAAAGCTATACTGTTACAAAATTCTATAAATTGATGCTTCTGTTTCTGTAGTTTTTACCTCAGATCGTTCTGTTTCAATTTGTTATTTTATTATTAAAATTTTGTAGTTAGGATTTTCCCAAAATTTTTCAGTGTATTAATTATTTTATAACATTGCTAAACTTTCGCTAAAATCGACATATTCTCCAAATATTATTCTGTAAAAATACCTATTTACGATCAGCTGAATGTTTTTTCAATCGTGCATTCGCTTGATTAATAGATTATTTACACAAGCAAGGGCCCGTGACAGTGGTTCCGGAATTTCGTCTTTTGTTTCAAAAAATATTTTCTATCTTAAGATCCGGAAACACTATAAAACTGATAAATATACTTCGTCAAAGCTATAGATGATAAAAAATTTCATTTATTTGCTTATAGTCGCTTGAAGTTCACTATACCTATGTAATTTTGTCCGAATTCATTTCATTTTTTACAGAGTTATTTTATGATCGCATCAACCAAATTTCTCGGTTTCTTAAATTTATAATAGTTTTCCTCTCGACCTATTTAAAAGTGATTTTGTTATTTTGCTATTTAAACACAAAAACCAATTTTTCACGCGTTAAAAAGAACGAGTTATTAACGATGTCGTATAATATATAAATAGAAGTTAATTTTAAAATCAAATCGTTTTTTAAACGCCTAATTCTAATTCGAAATGTATACTAATCTTTGCATACTATTTAATTTTATATTCGTTATTTACCGTTATTAAAATTAATCTATAATTGTTACGACGTAAAGGATTAAATAACGTTATTCCGGAAGTAACACTTTTTATTCTAATGTGTTTTAATGTCGGAATTTTTATCAAATATTTGAACTGCATTTTTTCAATATTGTAGGGATTGAAAAATTATCCGAAAATGATCGTTCACACGTTATACGCCTCAATGGATCCGAACAAACAGCGTAATGTGTTCTTGACAACGCCGTCCGGTTGTAGGAAGGTTATCGTAAGCACGAATATCGCCGAAACGTCATTGACGATAAAAGGAATTAAATACGTTATAGACAGCGGCAAAGTAAAAATGAAGTAATTATGGCGGAATTTAATAATTATAAAATAAATAAAAATGTTTATTAAACGTTGACGTTATTCTGGGACGCGAAATTAGCGTTCGCTTGAAATAGTAAACATTAATGACTTTTAACAAAAATTTACAATCTATTAATTACTTTAGAAAAATGATCTTCTAAGTTTCCTATAAAAATTGCTATATTGATTTACCTCTTTCTGCAATCCGGGTAATGACTTAATATTCGCATATTATGCATACATAAGTTTTCAGCGATTTATTTTTCAAATATTACTTTCCTCGTTCATATGTTTATTTAAAGGGGAAAAAAAAAGATCTGAACACTGGAACGTGTTTTTAGTTTCTAAATAATATATAAATTTTATCATCATTAATTTGTGGATTAATATAATTAACTGCTGCAATTGATGTATATCGCCAGAAATTTATTTTTCGGCCATTGCTGTTAAATTTCTCGTTTACACTATGTATTTTAAACAGTTTTATTAATAAACGCGAATTTACCTTTTTTAGATCTTACGATAATATCACTGGGATTGAGACGTTAAAAGTACAGGCAATCTCTCAGGCTCAAGCTTTTCAAAGGGCCGGTCGGGCCGGTAGAGAGAGCGAAGGTTTTGTTTATCGGACGTATACTATCGAAGTGAGTTTTATTTCTTATCTCGCTCGTTTATCATCATTATTATTATTAGGATTTCTTTTTTGTTCTTTTTCCAATAAAATATAATAATCGACTAATATTATATAATAGACAATTACGTGGAGTCCCTATAATAAACGAGAAAAATTTCAACCAAGCATAAATAAGGATGAAAAATAATAAATTACGAATTGAAAAATTCTCGATATAATAATTTATTGTTCCAGTGACTACACGTCGTTCGCTTCTTTATAATAATTAATTATTCGGAATGGTGCATATTGTGAAATTGAAACTAAATTAATTGATTTTTTTTATAATGCGGAATGTAGTGATTTGTAACTTTTGCAGAATCCAGAAAACAATATCGAAAAAATTAATAAAAAAAAAAAAAAAAAAAAATCAGTAAACAAATATATTGAAGTTTATATATTCAATTTTAAAAATAAACAGAACAGACAAGCAGAATAAAAATTTCACGGAATATAGTTTCACCGTCAACATCAAAAATATTTTTTAGTAATTATTTTTAATTTATACTTTTAAAATTATGATTTTTTTTTAAATTTTTGTTCACTTGATAATGGCGTAAATGCCGAAAAGCTTTGTGTGTTTTTCGCAAGAAAATAAATGTTTGTGATTTAACTAATTTTTCAATTGATTTTTTAAATTAATCGGGGAAATTTTATCGGAACCCTACATGAAATTATGAATAAAATTTTAAACGCGTGATCGCGTATTTATATATCAAATATTACAGCATACGCTATTTTTAAACGGAACCAACTTAACATTTACGATCAAAGATCTCTCTTCGTTAGTAACATAGGAATAAGACTTGATACACATACTCTGCTGTAAGAATATATATATTAATATACATATATAAACATTGGTTAACCGGACTTAATTTTGTTTAGTTTATGAGAAAATTAAAATTTTAAAATTGCGTACTTTTAGGGGGTGTAATAAACACCCGATGGACGTAAATGTATTCTTTAAATTTGGCACGATAGAATACAACGAGATATCTTACTTGGTATTTTTAAAATGTGAAAACTTGTATAAAACCAAATAAGAATGCATCTTTATTTTATATGCATATATATTCAGCTAATGTATTTATTATTTTATTTATTTTTAAATATTTTAATTGATTCTCTAACGTGTCCCTCTACTCCAAGCACGCAATAATATATATGTACGCATATAATTGATTGATCGATTTTTAATTAGATGCTAGTAATTAAATTATTTTTGTAGCAATATAATAAAATGGACAATTTTACTACCCCCGAATTATTGCGATGCAATTTATCTTCTGTAATATTGAACTTGTTACATATGAAGATTAATCCGTACGTTTTCGATTTTATGGACAAACCATCGAGAGAGGTACGTAATTTATTTTTTAATCGGATATAATAATTTCTATCGTTCTTACATTTAACTCGGTTTATAATAAAAATCAGTAATATCGAAGAAGAAATTTGCTATATCAAATTATTTTAATTATAAAACCTTTGTTTATCTATGTTACAAATTAAAATATTTATCTGGATCGATTTACGTTCTGTGTATATTTAAATATTCACCCGACTGAAATAAGTGTAAATGTAAATTAATCGTTTAGGTTTTTTTTTCTTCTACGGGTTACATTTTTCGTTTTTCTGATTAATATATTTTCTAAATATAACTTACGCTTTTCTTTCGCTTCGTAAAATGAGAATTGATTTATTATTTTTAATTATTGTATTAGAAAGTAGAATCATTTTTACATGATATTCTAAAAAAATTCTACAAAAAAAAAAAAGATAAATATAAATTAATATTCATTTAAAATCGTTAGTTGACGTTTCGATCAGATACAGCTAGAATTTATAACTTCCTCTTTTAAAAATAGAAATAGTATTTCGGTCATTCCAAAAAAAAAAAAAAAAAAAAAATGTATACATGTTTTTTCACGTCGAAAAAAGAATTCAATAAATTAAGTAAAACCAATTTATTCCCAAACTTATTTATGAAAATATTTAGAAGAAATTTCACGGAGATAATCAATTTTTTTTTTTAAATGATGTTGCAGGATATTACGGAATCTATAACTCAGTTAACAGAATTGGGCGCAGTACGTATGGAAGAAGATAAACCTTATATTCTGAAACTTGGGCATCAAATGGCTCTTTTACCTTTGGATCCGAAATACAGTAAAATTCTAATTTCAGCTCCGTCTTACGGTTGTTTGTAAGTTGAGCATTTTTTTACAAATTATTATTCCTATTAATTATTCATTAATATTTAAAACATCTTAATTATGTTTTAATTTAAATATTCGTTTTATAAATCAGTGTTGACGTGTTTTTTTTTTTTTTTTAGTTTTTATCGCTAATTTATCAGTTCAATTTCAAAATGACAACGATTTTATATGATAGCAAATATTTATAATATACTATTCTTGTTTAAATTTTAAAAAATATATGCTTTTAAGAAAAAATAAAAAATATTTTAAATTTAATCGTGTTCATTGAAATTAAATTAGAAAAAGACAAACTGTCCATTTGCTAATGAATACTGACAGGATTTAGTATCTGGTTTAAATTAATGCCACTGTCAGTATATGCATATTGTCTACTTGTACACGTATATGTATGAAGAAAATAAAGTTAAATTTGAAAATTATATATATATATATATATATATATATATATATATATATATATATATATATATATATATATATATTATATATATAATTATTAATAATTTTAACTTGTGTTTTTATTTAGGTTCAACTAGTTTTTGTTAGACATTTTCTATGTATTAAAATTTGTCGCCAATTTAAAAAAATAACATACTTATCGGCAGTTTTAATGTTTTTTTTTTTAATTTTATATGATATTCGTTTTCATTATTTTTATTTAATTTACTTGTCACCAAAGTTATAACGATTAAACAAAAAACAAAAAAAAAGTTAAAAGTACTAAATTTTGTATAAAGAACACAAAGCTTTTCGAATTTTCAAGTGGACATAAATAGAAATAAATAAAATAATAATACATTAAAAAATAAAATAGAAGATATTTAATCTAGATGTAAAATGTTACAAAGTAAAGTAATGTGAAATGACAAAAACACCTGATGATGAATGTGATTACTTTTTTTATTACATTCCGGGCCAGTTCAAAATCGTTTATATATACTTTTTAAATTGAACTTTTTCAACAATTAATTTAAATATATCATTATGCTCTCCGGTAAAAAAAACTAAATTTTCAGGACTGAAATAATCACCATAATAGCATTTCTGTCCGCCGATTCGATTTTCATTAATCCTACCACCGATAATTTTACTTGCGCTACGTTAGAAAAAAGAAGCCAACTTTCGTCGCCTCATGGAGATCTCATTACGTTTCTTAATGTTTATAAAGCGTATACATCGCTTTGCGAAAATAAAGAAGTAAGTATAGCAACCGTTTATTTAAATTATTTAATGTATATTGCGATATTTCGGTGAAAAAATTTGTATATTTTCGAAAATAAAATATCGATGTTTAATATTATCGTAGCGTTGTAAAAATTAAAAAAAAAATGAAAATACGATAAAACAACAATTTTAAAAATTTTCGATGATGATAGTAAATTTAAAATTAGTTAAGTCTTATTCTAATGATTAGCATACCGTGATGAAGTAAGAAATTTTAAAAGAAAGTTACACGTACTGGTAACTTTTAACTTATAACAACTTTTTTTTTTTAAATATCAGGACCCGTCACACTCGTTTGATTCAAACTTATATCCTATCCAAAACCGATCCACATACTTGCTCAACCTGTAAAGTTCAAATCACTATAATATCTTACTCCACTGTTCTCTGCATAACTTTATTTGTTCTTCGTATTACACTTTTATAATACACTTAATGAAAATACTCTTATAATTTATTCACACCAAACTATCTCAAACTAAAGGAATGATGTGGTAAAAAGAAAAAGGCAACGGTACTTTGCTGCCGAATTAAGAAGAAAAAGAAAAACATGTTTCATATATACTGCTATTGTAATTAATGGATCAATATTACATCTAATATATATATATATATATAAATTATGAAGTTCTTACATTTGCAACGTACTAACTTTTTGAATATTGCGCATTAGTAGTAGTAGTATAGTATATTTCAATACAAAATTTTATAAATCATGAAGAATTTATATGTACATATACATATGCCAAGTCTCCTTAAAGTTACCTTAGCAGTTAAATACAATCAAATGACTTTATACAAAACTAAAAATAATAAAATAACAAAGGGAAAATTAAAAAAAAAAACTATTAACTTGTATATTAAATTTAGTTTAACTTGTATATAAATAAATAAAAATAAAAAATTGTAACACAGATCGGATCGTATAAAGTGTAACGCATGCTGAAATGAAGCATACTATAATTCCCGATTATCTGAATTAAGTTATTGTCATGATACTTTTATCATAAAATTTCTTTGATAATTTATAAATATGAGGAATATGTAGCGTGGAATGTGCGTATTAAAATACATCAGTTGGGTGTATTATTTTGGGTTAAATGATATAATGTGCGTTTTGACAAAAATAAAAACTAATGAGCGAAAGTTTGCCCGTTTAATAATTTTCATTTGTTCGTTTCTTATTAGAGTGTGCAGCGTTATAATCGTCAATAATTTCGTAATTCTAAATTTCTATTTAGGAATGGTGTCGAAAATATTATTTGAATAAATTCAATATTAATTACGCGCTCAAGGTAAGAAAACAGCTGTTTACTATGTGCCGAGATATACTGCATTTAGAAATAAGTTCGTGCGATCAGGACTTTGAATCTGTTTGTAAATGTCTTCTATCCGGATTGTATAGAAATGTGGCCACTTTGAAATCAAACAGAACGTATGTTGCTGTAAGTGGTTTATATTCGTATGTTTTTTTTTTGTTTTTTTTTATCTGAAACGTTACTTAATTGTCGTTATTTTAATCTGTTTTAAAAAAAAAAAAAAAAAAAAAAAAAAAAACGGTACAACATATTTGAAAAGCTATTAAAAATTATTTGTATCATAATATTTTTTCCCGCTGTATAAATTTCCGACAACTTTGTTCCTAGCCGTTTACATCAAGTTTATTTCTCTGAATTATTACAAACTATGGGGTGACCCAGAGAAGACGAACGGTTTTGTTTTTTGAATAGCGCAGTTTACACTCGAGAGAATCGTTTTTGTCCAGCTTCAATTATCATGGTGTCCTATAACAAGAAGGAGCGCTCGTTTTGCGTAGAACGTTATTTTCGGCGTGTATTGATCACGACAGTGCAAAAAGAGTTTCAAAATTAATTCAAAGTTATGTAAAAATTTTTTTTGTGACGATACTTTAAGAGCCGCCTTTACGAAACACGTCCACGAAATCTGGAAGACCTGAAAACTCGTATTTCTGAAGAAATTTCAAAAATTCAGCGACCTGTGTTCGAAAATTTTGTAAAATCACTGAATGAATGTATTGTAAATGGCGGTCATATGAACGATATTATGTTCCACAAATAATTGTAAATCTCTCGTTTCATTACTATTTTAAAATAAAATTTTATTCAAAAATTTTTGGTCGAGTAGACAACAAAACCGTCCATCTTCTCTGTGTCAGCCAATAGTTATCAAATTGTAATTTATTTCACGTAAAATTTATTATTTTTACACATTCGCCGGGTAATTTAGCAAATCAACTAAACATTTCTAAGTTCGTGTTAAAGTATAGTAATATTTTGTTTCTAGATTATATTTATTTGTCGAATAATGTCATTTAAATTATGTGCTATTTTTACATTAGGGTAATTCAACGCGAGTCGCAAAAATCCATCCTGCGTCGGTAATATATCATAATTCACCATCGACTATTTTATTTTGTGAAATGATTCAGTTAAATGAAACGTATTTAAAGAACGTAACCGTTATCGACGTCAATTGGATTTCAGAAGTTATGCCCGATTTGAAAAAGAATTACAAGAGAATAAATTCCGAACGATGAAGAATTATAATACTTTAACACATACCTTATATATGTAATTATAATCGTTACTTCATTTGTACTATCATTGCCATAGTAAGTATCATCACCATAATATTATAATTCACTTTAATTGTTCCGTGTAATTGATCGATCCCTGTCCTGGGCACATCTAACCATTTGCTGTAGTGAACTAGGTATCATTTTGACATTGTCCACACATCGCGTTGGTGGCCTTCCTCTTCGACTGCGATCTTCAACCATACCTAATATTATCAGTTTTTCTAGATTGTTCCGTCGCATAATATGGCCAAAGAAAGTGTATATGCGTTTTTTAACGATATCTCGTAATCGAGCATCCGGAATTAACTTCTTCCAATATCGACACGTTTGTCCTCCTCGCTGTCCACGTTACTCTCAGCATTCGCCGCCGGCAATACATTTCGAAAGCATCGATTCTTCGAACGTCTGTCCCTTTCAGTGTCCAACACTCGGATGCATATAAGAATACAGACTAACGTTTTCATTAGGCGCATTTTGGTGGTCATCGTTATGTCATGGCTTTTCCAAATCCTTCTTGATTGAGTTAAAGCAACCTTCGCTGTTATTATTCGCCTTTTAATTTCATCTGTTGAGCCACCATTATTTGTGATAAGTGAGCCCCCCAATAAACAAATTTATCAACTACTTGGAGCCCGCCTAAGCTTTGTGGATTATCTGTTTTATTTTTATCATCGACGATCATTACTTTAGTTTTATCTTTATTAATTAATAAACCTGCTTCCTTATACTATCCAGCCTTTAAAATAAATGGAGCAATTTTTCTTTCGTCGAAGTGATTATCATAATATCATCGGGATATTGCAGGTTATTAATCTTTCCAGCGACTTTAACGCCATCATTCGTCCATTGATTTTCTTAGTATCAATTCACTGTATATGTTGAAAAGGATTGGACTTAATATGCATCCTCGATGGACTCGTTTTTCTGACTTAAATTCATCTGTCAGGCTGTAATTAATGTTTACCTCGCCGTTGTTAGATGCGTACAAGGGTTTTATTAAATCAATTAAGTGACGTGGGATTCCAAATTCACTTAGCATCTGCCCTAGTCTTTGCCATCGTACTGGGTCAAATGCTTTCGCATAGTCTATAAATCAGAAATATACATTAACATTAAACTCCCTGCATTTTTCAATTATTTACTTTATGTTTAGGATCCTCTCCCTGAAACGAACCCGCTTGTTCTGTCGATAGCTGTGGTAATAAATACAGTTTCAACCGTTCGTGTATAATGTGGAGCATAATCTTGCTTACCATTGGCATAAATAACGCGCTACTTTTTTGTAAATTGTTACATAAATGGATTGGACGTATTCCAAATTCTCTGACACAGTGTGTGTAGAATTTTGGTCATGTTATCGCCTAGATTCATGAGCATGTCCATGACTATTTGATCCTCTCCAGCCGCCTTGTATTTCTTTAGCTTATATACCGGGGGGGCGGGGCGAATCCTTTCGTTATTTGTTTTATGTTGCGGCGAAACATATATCTTGTTTCATTTTTGTTTTTATTCCGTTCAATATTTTTACAAATGTTATTTAGGAACTTGTTTTTGTCATTTCTGCATTTTTGTTTAATCTGTTTACTTAGGTCATTTGTATTTGCGTACTGCTTCATCACCATCCAAACCTTTCCTCTTAATTTGCTTCCTTTCGTGTATTACGCCTCACATTTCATTAGTGATCCGTATTTTCTTCTTGTGTCACCACAGGGTTCATTAAGGATTTTCACCGTTTTTGTTCTAGAATGTTTTTTGTTCTGTTCCATATGGATTGAGCGTCTGCTGTGTTGTTTATGATTTCGCCATATCAGCTATTCGTTTGCTTACTTCTTGATGATATCTTTTATGAGTGCCTAGGGTACCATCTGTTTCGACACAATGTTTTTGTTTGGTATTTTCTCAGTTTTATTTTTACTTCGGCAGCTAATAGCAGATGGTCGCTATCACAATCTTTACTCGGGTATGTTTCCACGTCTTTAATTGATGTTCTCCACGTGTTAATCAGTATATAATCTACCTGATTTCGATATCTGTCACCAGGTGACCGCCATGTGTACAAACGCCTAGGATGGTGTTCGAACCCAGAGTTGCATATAAACATATTGACGCTGGAGCAAAACTGCATTAAGCGTTCGACTGTATCATTCCTAATACCGAGGCTAAATTTTCCTACAATATGACCTAATTCATTATCATGAATAGTTTCACCAATTTTGGCGTTAAAATCGCCTATTACCATAGTGATTTCTCGGCTCGGCACTTTTCTCACGATCTCTTCCAGTGTTGCATAAAAAGTTTCTACACATTCTTGATCAGCTTCCGCGGTTGGAGCATAAACTTGTATTATGTTTATATTTCTTTCATTTTTAGAACCAAAATCCGATCACTAATGGATTCATACCCAATTACTTTGTCACGATATTTGTCTTTTATAATAATCGCTGCTCCATTGTTTCATTGATTTTCATTTCCGGAATAGTATATTGCATTATTATTATTGTTTAAGAAATGTCCTTTATCTTCCAGTGTGTTTCTGAAGGGCCCACATCAACGTAATTCATTGTTTCCTTTTCTACAATACATAACTTGCCGGCTTCTTTTAGCCCGCGTACATTCCACGTTCCTACTTTAATAGCTTTTCATATTTTTATTCCAGTCGCCAATTTTCCATTGGTTACCTGGTTTCCTACAACACCACGGCCGGCCGCATATTTCACACTACCAAGCCCGATACCTGAGTAGCGCCGATTGCTAATCGGGTCACATGGCACAGCATCCAGATTAAAATACTGCATTATTATTACTGATAAAATATTATTTTCCTTATCAGTGGGTTTCTGATATTTCTACTGCCACAAAATCTGAAATTTCAGGTTCGACAATGACTAATTACCTCGTTTAAATCACCTACATTCTATGCGTCGATTCGTACAGTTTTCATATTTTGACTCCAGTAGCATAATTTCCGTGTGTTGTGTCACTAATTTAATGAGCTAGGACCCCAACAGCGTCGATTGCTAGTTATATGACGTGATATAACATTATTACGTTATCTGCAAAGTTTTATTTAGAAAAAATACACTGCTGGTTTTCCATTTAATTTCAGCGGATTTTCTTTTAAGGTTCATTCCCTTAACATTTGAATGTACATCTTGACCACAAGATAACGGCTTGTTTTCTGTCAAGGATATCCTATTAATGAAAGAAAAAGTAGTCTTGACAGATCTTGTCTGAAGGACAATATCGTTTATAAAAGTAGCGTGAAGAGCCAAAACAATTTAGGAAATTGCAACAGTAATTATTAGAAGACACGTAGGTAGAAATAAATACACGCAAAAACATGAAGACAAAAGGTTTTTAAAAAAAAAGGAATCAGAAGTACATAGGTTTCGAGACATATATAAATCAAGAAAAAATCTAGAAGGGATAAAAATTAATTTCTGAACGACAAATGTAAAGATGTGGAAGAGAATAAAACTACAAATAATGTAAAAAAATAATTGGACGTTTCACACCTTAGCACCTAGGAATTAAAAGTAAAGACAGGAGAACACTTTCTGTTCTGACTGAAAAAACATTACAAAAATCTAATGAGAGAACTTGATGAACATAAAGAAAGTACTACAATGTCTCGTAGAACAGTTGGAAAAAACTTCCATTATTAAAACACGAAGTATGCATTGTTTTATAAAAACTAAAAGTACTCCAAGACAGTAGAAAAAGACGGTGTTGTATTTAAAAAAAAAATTTCTGTCAGTTGGCCAGTATGGTGGAATATCATCTGATAGGGCGCGATAATTATGTTTTTGGATACGTGTGGTGTATAACTCGATTTTGTCAATCGTACCAAATTAAAGTCGCCACCGGGTATTAATTTATTTCTTATGCTTCTGAAAAATTCCTCAAAGTGAGCTTGTTCAATATTATGTTTTGGAGGACAGCGAACAGACGATAGTGCTCCCGAACGGACCAGACATGGTGTCAATTTTTACAGTAGTAGCCTAAGTATTCTTTTGAATATTTATTCATCTCGTGGTGGTTCATAGACAGTTTTTTTATAATAATTCCTCCTCGCGCTTTACCACTTTGGCGCAGTAATGGTATATATCGGGGAATTTTAACGCAACTTTTATTAGTGAAGTGTTTCAGATAACATTAATACGTCTATTTTGTTGGTAGCTAAGAATATTTCTACTTCGTGGCGGTGATTATCAAATTTTTTAAAAAACTATATCAATTTTTTTAAACCCTCACTTTCATAATTTTAAATATATAAACAAGATATGAGAAGATAAACTCATATTTGTTATTAAATAATAAGCGTGTAGAGATAGTAAAAATTTCTTTCTATAAGACAAAGTTTAAAATCATAGCCCTGTACTATTACTATTACTAAACTATATTTCATTTTTTTAAATTTATGTCCGTTGACTATAAAAAATACGAAATTATTATGAATGTATAATATAAAAAAATTATTCGCGATCTTCTTCTTCGTGTCAGGAAAATGATCTTTATGCGTGATATTTGCCCAGTACTCTGCGAACGCGACGCTGTTCCAGCCAGTTGTGTAGTAGGTCACTGAAACCGCACCTATGTGGGCAGCTGCTGCAGATGAAATGGTGTTGGATAGATTGCTCCTCGGCACATATAGAGGAAGAGCTGTCAAAGATTCTCCGCTTCTTCATGTCGTCTCCTGTTCAACCAACCATTATTCTCAATCTGTTTATTGAACGCCATTATTAGGTAAATATTTTTGCCGAAATTAAATCGAATCCAGGCGGTTTCTGTTCATATTCTTTTTTATTTCATGATGTATTTCGCCATATTTAAAATATCTCAAGGATCCATCTTACCTCTGGTTGATCTACGATGTTTTCATTAATATCTCTTGTATCGAGCATAAATACTTGTTTTAAGTAATTCTCGAATGACTTTGTCTTTATGCCGTCCTATCCATTCGTTTTTATCACTTTGGATAGGAAAATTCTGTTTGCTGTGATCTTTAACACGTTTCATAACTTTCCATAATGAATAACTCGTCTCTTCTGTAGGGGATAGATTCACTATTTAAATTTAATAACTAATCTTTTGATACCCTGATTTATTTTGTTCAACTTAGATTTATCTGTGTTTTGTGAAAAATTTTCCTGAATTTTTTCTAAAATACACAATGGTAAGTTTTATTATTTATTATTATAGTTTTTCATAAAAGCCAAATTCCATGCAATTGTTGAACTGCATCATTCAGTTGCATAATGGCAATATCAATCTCAGATTTAGTCTTCAGCGATAATTTTAATCTTTTCATTCAACATCTTTCTGAACGTACCTTAATCAGTTTTACTATTAATCTTCGGCGTGTGCCTGATAATGTTTTACCAATAAAACGGCTAAGAATATGGGAATCAGTTGACCAATTCGGCAACGACCCTCCTAAACTCCATCTAGGAGCTGTCATATAAATTCCAAAATAAACTGTTAAGTGGTTAATGAACAAGATTTCACGGTTGTCCTTTATATTATTGTTATTATTATTTCTAGCGAGTCATTCCTCCTTAACAATTCAACAAGTGCGTATTATATACATTAATATATATGCATATATTAGGATGAAACAAAACGAATATGTGTAAGAAAAGGACAACATGCATACTCGGATGGGTCAGAAAATATTACACGTTGGCTGTAAATTGAAAAGAAACGAAATAATATAACGGGTTTATACTAGAGAGCTATGAAAATTCTATTCGAACGTACACAGTAAGAAATAAAATGTGTTCTTATCCAAAAAATAATAATGAAGAGAATAAATATAATGACAATAATAATACTTTTTCTATGATGAAAACAACACGTATAATACTTTCTTTTTTTTTTCAAAAAGCGTATATTTATTATAAAATAAAAATACAATAAGTAAACCCAATCACACACACACATATATATACCCATTCTGTACTCAGATAATATATGTCCCGTCATACGCTTGTCGACGGATCTACACCATTTTACAATATGTACATCTAAACTATTATTACATACATACATCGTTATTTTTAATTTAAGTTACATTTATAGTACTCACACATTCCCAATTACACTCTCACAGTAACTATTTTTATTTACCATATTGCCATTACTTCATTAGTAGTAGCAGACGCTATATTAACTTACTGCTCTCACTTGTTCGAATTCACAATTTTTCTTTCTTATTATTTTGTTTATATTATCCCTATATCTTGTAACTACTCTTTTCAACTGCTGTTTTAGTTTCCACATCTTTTTTTCTTTCAATATTTCTTCCGGTATATTATTTAATCATCATCACGTTTTTATTAGTTTGTTCACCAAACCTTGACCGTGCTACCGAACAGACGTACCTGTTCGTTTTCCTTAGTTTATATTTTATTTGCTTATTTTCGTTTAAATCGATACTTTTATTTTTTATTAAATAATTCCAAACTGGTAAATAAATACAGTTCCGCTATATTTAATACATTATGATGACGTAACAGATCTTTTAGTGGTTTGTTCTGATTTCTACATTTATACTCGTTTATTAGGTTCAAACTTTTCCTTTGCAAACGATCAATTTTTCCCACGTAATATTTAGACGCCGATATGCTTCTATGCCATATATCAATCTGGATTCGACTAACGCAAAGTATACCATTCTCATTGTCTCCTGACCTACATAATTTCTTAATGTATATAATGTTGGTATTATTGATTTCAATTTATTTTCCAATTTTTGTATTTGTAAGTTCCACCTTAAGAGTCTATCTATTGTTACACCTAGATATTTATATTCACTTACCAGTTCTATTATGTTACAACCCAAATTTGAACATCTATGTTTGTCCGATCAGTAATGCACTTGTTAGTGTGCATTTTAATTTTTGGCTTATACAGATCATTATCGCTCATCAATTTCATCAGCATACATTTCGTTTTTGTTCTATTAATTATAAGATTGCTTACTTTTAATAAATCCGTACTCGTATACTTTTCTGCCACTTCAGTTTTACTACTAATAATAATAATTCTAATTAAAGTTATAATTTATTTAAAATTCCGGTTTTATTCGCAATAAATTATGATAAATAAAATTAAACGCCTATAAGAAATAATGTGTAAGTGGCGAAATACATACCGCCGCTTATTCACGACATAAATACGTCATTACATTCCGAAACACGCACGCGGGCAGATCCTCATGTGCACGTCACACGAGAAATATTTGTTAAATTAATTTATTATTCGAATGATAATTATTAACATCCATTTACCATTAATATTTATATGTGCAATATTTAACGAATAATTCTGAGATTTTTTTATTTTTGTGTACGCATTTACAGATGGAAGTATATGAATTAATATGATTTTTAAACGTTTCTTTACACAATTTTTTCATGCGCGTAAGAACGGAATTAATAATTTCGTACATTCAGTTCCTTTATATGAACGACAAATGATCAAATTAAAATTTCATATAAATCTTATTATTTATATTTTATTCATCTATGTATGTTTCCTTTTTACAGCATCTTATTTCATGTTTGTTCTAGGCAGAGACATTTTTGATAAACTAAAACCAAATATCTGTCTATGCACAAAGAAAGGAAAAAAAAAGTTGGAATATATCCGCCTAGATAAGATGAAATATAAATGATTTAAAAAAATAAAAAAGGAGACAAAACGTTTCCTGTTCATTCGGTTCATCAAACTCTGATCATTTTTCTGAACTGAACTATAATTTAAAATCTGATTTCGTGTAACTGCATACAGATGTTTATTACTTATTTAATAGTTTTATGCACACGAACAAATATTTAATTTTGTACATTTAATCTTATTTGTGTGTATCTGCGCTAAATATTTTGGGAGGAAATCAAATTCATAATACATACATACATTGTAAAGTGTATGAAGAGATACATTTCACAGTCCGACTTTTTTAGTAAACGTCTACTGGCTATTTATTTTTTTATAACCTAAATCGTAAAAATTACGTTCTTTGGGCAGAAGAAAATCAGAAAAATTTTCAAAAACCGAATAGATTCAGGCCCATTCGTTGTTCTTAGATTTGTGGATGGTGCAGTAGCCAACATCTAAGGACTAAGGCGACGTATAAGTAACACAGTTTTTGAACATATAATCTGCAAAATCTTTAACTGAAGCATTTGATGGTTGTCTAGCAATTTGTCAAAAATTGTAGTAAACCAAATTTGTAGGCAGAAATGCTAGCCCGAAAAATCGTCTCACATCCGAATCCGACATATCTTAAAATTTCCAATACCAATTATTTTTCGATACTATGATTGACCCAAATGAAACCGACAACCGAATACTTCGCACTCCGTAAAAACTGCAGTAATGGCATTTTGTGCCGTTTTTTCAAAATCTAGCTTAATTTTTCTAATATTTAAGTCTATATTAATCGACTCCTGCCTTTTTCCTAGTAGGAAGCAATAAACCAAGGGAAGGGAATATATAAATAATTTTTATATTCGTGAATTGTATAGAATTGTTGAAAAAATTTCGGCTGATAGACGTACCATCAGCAAAAATATTTATTATAGAATGAACGAGAACTGTCATATTTAAATAACTAGTCACCACGGAAATTTGTTGATTATCGTCAACGTACAGAAATCTAATTTTTATAAGCTGTAAATGTTTCTTGTATATTACGCAAATGATATATCGCGTACATTGATGAAGTTTTATGTAAAGCTAATTTTATAGATTTAAAAGAATAATGCGTATACTGTAATTTTTAAATTAATGAACACATAAATAACAAAAATGATATATTGTAAGATTAATGTTATAACTACTTGAAACATTCAGCGATAGTACTTACTCATGTTTATATTTCGTTTACTAACTGCAAAAATTTGATTCATTTATTTATATGACTAGTAACGCGAATAATAAATTAATTTATGTTCATGTTTTCCTTAAGTTTCATTGCTCATTTTTGGATTTATTGATATATCTACAAACACGTGCATTTAATATGATTTCTAATCGATTTATTTTCAACGTGAATATTTTAATTTTTTCCCTAATACGTTGCTCGAAAATATAAGAACGAATTTTTACGTTATTAAAATCTGTGAATATTTTAAAACTGTTATGAAAGATAAACTTATTATGTAGAAAGCAATGTAGGAAAATAATAGCAATATAAATAATAATATATTTGATGAAATAAAACAAAGAATGTTTCAGGATTTCGTAATTATCTACACTGATGGCTCCCTGGATAAATCCAAAGAGTGGTGTATGTAGCAGCTTTCTACATACCAATTCAAAATATAAGTAAAGCATATAAACTGCCATATGCTAATTCATCTTGTACAGTAGTATAGCCATACTCAAAGCATTAGTGTATATTAAAAGATATTAAAAAAAAAAAATACTAATTGTTAGTGACTCCATGAGTGCATTACAACAATTACAAGTAAGAAACGAAAAGATGTTGAATCATATATCTTGCCAGATTAGAAAAACAATAGTGAACTTAAAGAAACAAGAAAACGAGATACACTTCAAGTGGATACCTTCACACACAGGAATACTCGGAAATGAAGTAATAGACACATTAACAAGAAGTCTGATATATGATATAGAAGACAAACCGATTGAATGGACGGAATATATTACTTGGATTAAGGAAAAAGCGTATGATGCGTGGAACAAGAAGTATAAATTGTTATCCATAACCAAAGGAAAAAATTACCATAATATACAGCCGAATATTCCAAAACTACTTTGGTATCAAATTGATAACATGAAAAGCTGCTATATTAAAACCATGTTAAGAATTAGAAACAGACCATCTAGCTAGAATGAACATTATTGATTCGAGCTTTTGTCAATTATGCGGACAAGAAGAGGGATCGTGTTGACACATCACATTTGGACCTGTTCAAGCTGTGTAGAAGGTCGTGAACTTTTTTTTTCGGTCTGCCTTGCACAGTATGGAACAATGCCATTTGCAATTAATGAAATACTAGCAGAACCATGTTTTCCAGCGGCAAAAATGCTGTATAAATTTATTAAAGATAACAAGATTTGTATTTAATAGACATATGTATATAAATTATATTAAAAATTAAGAACTTAGAATTAGACTGGTCAAAGAGTGTTATAACTGGATCAATAAAAAAAAATTAAAAAAAAATAGCCTTAACATATGAGCACAAGATGACGAGAAAAGTAGCATTAAACATATACTCCCAAATAAGTATTTTCATGTTCATTTCTTGGGTTTCAAAAAACTTTTTAGTTCATTGAATTCTGTAATTTCATTTTAGCGAGAAAAAAATTATAAAAATATTAAAATATGAAGAATACAAATTATCATTTACATACTCTGCTCTAATTAATAAAGACGTATTTACGGTTGGTATGGAAATAGTTGTGCTTTATTTAATAACTTAATTGTGTAACACAAGTTAATTTTTCATCAATACTCCCTCAAAATGATTAGACATTCTCGAAAATACCATACCAAATTAAGTACTTTAAATTATATACTTTATAGCTAAAAAAAAATAACTAGTGATCTGAATATATACTTGTATATTTCGAGCATTTCAGTACAAGCTGTAATTTTGTTCACATTATGTAATGTATTAAGTAATTGAAAAAGATCCGTATGGATATTACAAATTTCGATATATTTTATTATCATCGTCCTTTTATTGATACTTGAAAATTTCAGCTCGATCGCATTAACCATTCAAATATCAAATTAGCAAATTGTATTTTGCTGTTTGTGTTGATCAATATAATTACAATTTTATATAAAAAGCACCGCTTTGATTTATCGAGTCTTTATTTCAGGGAAAATATCTAATTGAAAAATTCCAAAATTTATTTACAAAAAAAAAAGGAATTCCCATTCTGATGTTTGTCAAAATAAAGATTTTGGTTATAACTCTAGAAATTGATGAAACGAAATTCCACGCGCTTAACATAGTTGTGGTTATGTATATAATGGTTTTTAATAATAGGTATCTGATTCGTATCTTTTTTCTTCTATGGAGTATTGTTATGTACGATCTTAATACTACTATTAAACAAGTACATCTATTAGTAATAGAAAAGATAAAAGTGAACATGTATAGGAATATACTCCAGCGAGTAAAAATCATTGAATTATTAAGTTTAATGTTATTGCTAGACAAGATCATTGCGCGTAAAATGATGTTCTACCGTTTCTGCACAAGATTCCTGGTAGACTTGGCAGCACTTCCCCACAATGAAAGTCTATACGTCCATATTGGCTTTATAAGTTGATTATAGAGTAATTCTTCTTCATCGTAGGCTCGATCCGAGCATCGTGATACTATGAAACCTTGATTTTATGCAACTGCGTCCGCCATATGTTTCGGTCCTCTGCATATCGAACCGCTTGCTGGAATGATGTAATGTTTAGCAATTCTTTGATTCCATCCGTATATCGTGTAGGCGTTCTTCCTTGTTTTCGCCGACCTTCGACCATACCCTCCAAAATTAACTTTCCCGAACTATTTTGACGTATGATATGACCGAAGTAAGTTACTATTCGCTGCCTTACTACATCTCGCAGTCGTATTTTTGGACAGATTTCCTTTAACACCGACAGGTTTGTTCTCTTTTCGGTCCAGGGAATCCGCAGCATCCTTCTCCAACAGAACATCTCAAAAGCATCTATTCGCCGGACATCCATTTTTTTTAAAGTCCAGCATTCCGATGCATACAGAAAAACCGAAAAGACTAAGGTGTCCATGAGGCGAATTTTTGTATTCTTCGTTATGTCATGGCTCTTCCATACTCTTGTCAGTTGAGCCAATGCATTTTTTGCAGTTCCTATTCTTCTTTTAATTTCATCGGTCGATCCTCCATCTTTGGTAATTACTGAACCTAAGTATACGAATTTATCAACTACCTGGAAGTCATGCCATTGCTGGATGTTATCAGAGTTGTTTCGATTAATAATCATTATTTTAGTTTTGTCTTTATTTATTGTTAAGCCTGCAGCTTTGCTTATGGTTTCCAACTTCCGGAGTAAAACCTGTAGATTCTCTTCAGTTGAGGCAAATATGGCAGTATCGTCAGCGTATCGTAAGTTGTTAATGCATGTTCCTCCTATTTTAACTCCATCTTTCCATTGGTCTCTGATTATCCATTCATTGTATATGTTAAACAAAATAGGACTTAGTATGCATCCCTGACGTACTCCTTTTTCAGGCTGAAATTTCTCAGATAGCTTGTTATTTATTTTCACTTTTCCGCTTGTGTTTTTATATAGTGATTTAATTAATTCTATCAAATGTTGTGGTACGCCTCTAAAAATTGCCATAATTTTACCCATCTTACACAATCGAACGCCTTTGCGTAATCTATAAAGCATATGTAAATTGTAATATTGAATTCCCGACATTTTTCAATTATCTGTCGCATATTTAGAATTTGATCCCTTGTGCCTTTTCCTGTCATAAACCCTGCTTGTTGCCATGATATTTGTGGTAGTACATAAAGTTTCAGTCACTCAAGGATAATATTCAACATTACTTTACTAGCATGTGACATCAATGCTACAGTTCTGTAATTTTGACATATGTCTCGAGGACCTTTTTTATGAATCGGGACATAAATTTACGTTGTCCAGTCTCTTGGCCATATGCCTGTAATCCATATTTTTTTGCATATGACATGTAAAATTTCTACCGTTGAGTCCCCTAAGTATTTGAACATTTCTGTTACAATTCGATCCTCTCCTCCTGCCTTATATGCCTTAAGTTTCTGTAACGCATTTCGCGTCTCATCCTTTAGTATCATGGGTTCAATTTCCATTATTTTACTGAAAATTTCCTTTGCTTCTTTTTCTTCTCCGTGTACTTTCATCAGTTCCTCGCAATATCGACGCCACCTAGATCTTATTTTGTCTTCTTCACATAGTGTTTCTCCGCTTTCACTTTTTATTCCTAAGTATTGTGGGGTGAAACGTCTCGTTATTATTTTAATTTTTTAAACATATCTTTAACTTCATTTGTGTTTTTATTTTGCTCAATATCCTTACATATGTTATTCAGGAATTTATTTTTATCATTTCTGCATTGTTACTTTACTTGTTTATTAATATCACGGTATTTCTGGGCCATTTCTTCACAATTAATTCCTTTATTTTTAATATATTTACGCATCTTTATCGTTGCCCATGTTTCCTCTGTGATCCATGGTTTCCTTCTACTGTGAGATACCATATTAACATTTCCGGTAGCTTCGTTTGCTCTTTCTAATGCACACTTTGTGTGTTCCCAAATGCTATTGGCATCATCATATTGACGTGTTAATCCTATTATTCTTTGTAGCTCTCGCATAGCTAGGTTTTGATAACAATTATTATTTCGTAAATGCCATCTGTTAGGTACATTTTTTTCGGCTTTACAATTTTGTAGCTTGATTTTTAATTTTATTGCGAGCAGCTGGTGATCACTATCGCATTCTTTCCCCGGGTACGTTTTTGCATTTCGAATTGACGATCTCCATCTCGAGTTGATTAATATGTAATCAATTTGATTCCGAAACCGATCACCTGGGGAACGCCACGTATAGAAACGTCTCGGGTGATGCTTAAAACTGGAGTTACATATGAACATTCTTGTACTAGCGCAGAAGTTAATTAATTGTTCACCTCTTTCATTCCTAGTGCCGAGGCCATACTTGCCTATAACATTCCGTAACTCCAAATCATGGGCGGTTTCCCCAATTTTTGCATTAAAGTCTCCAAGAACCACCGTCATTTCCCTTGATGGTATCTTTCACATCGTTTCTTCCAGAGCAGCATAAAAGTTATCTACAGTTTCTTGTTCCGCTTCGTTAGTTGGAGCATAGACTTGAATAATGTTTAAGTTTACGGGAGTTTACGGGATTTGCTTTCACTTTAACTACTATTATCCTGTCGTTTACTGCTTCATACACAATCACTTTGTTACGATCCCTATTGTGTATTACGATTGCTACTCCACTTTTGTGACGGGTTTCATGTCCAGAATAGTAGACTGCATTGTTATTGTTACTGACAAAGTATCCTTTGCCTTTCCAATGCGTTTCTGATATTCCAACAATATTAAATTCCGAAGTTTCATATTCAACTATAGCCAGTTTTCCAGTTTCATTTAAACCACGAACATTCCATGTTCCGATCTTTACATACTTTCATATATTCATTCCAGTCGCATAGTTTCCACGCGATGCCTGGTTTCCTACATCATCGTGGCCAGTCACTAATTTAACACTATCAGGCCCGGACCCCAGATAGCGTCGATTGCTAGTCGGACCACATGGCATACTATCATTATATAATTTGAGTTCCATAGTTGTTCATAAAAAAGGTACACTGGTGGTTTTCTGTTGCCTTCCAGCGGATTTTCTGTTAGAGTTTACTCTCTTAGGCTTTTGGGTAAAAACCCTAACCACAAGGCAGTGGCTTTGTTTTCTGTCAGGGTTATCTCCCTTAGCCCTTGAGTAAAGACCCAAACCGCAAGCAGCGGGTTGTTACTGAGGACGTGACGATTTAGGTTTTTACGGCGACCTAAACCCGTCGAGGGAGAGACAGTCATAGGATTTTTGCAGACATTTGTGGACAGTCCTCAAGCTGTCCATCTGCATCCTCGTGTCTCCTTGCCCTGTCACTACTGGAATCGTCTGCCAGAGACTTTCCGCCAGTAGCCGCTCTTGGTCCGCGACTGTTTATTTGACTAATGTCTTATTCGCAGCTAACCTACATATCTGCAGGCCATTCCACTATCCGCCACCTGTGGACGCGCCCCATACCGGTTAGAGCTTCGGTCCCCAGAAGGTACAAAGTACCCCAGTTTGCATTATACATCCAATGCAGAATGCCTACCGATGAGCCAGTAAAAATATTGTACACTGCGCTTAATTTAAATCACTTTTATCTTTACATGGACTTTCCATAACATTCTGGCGTCCAAGTACATTCCAAGATATCTGCCCGAATCAGCTCGAGAAATAGGCTGATTGCCAAGACGCTCGATATCTACTGTCTGCATGCCTTAACGCATAAGGAACATAGACTGGTTTTGCTTTATTTAGTTTTATCTTCCAGTCCCACGTCCATTTTCTAATCAGATTTAAATGCTATTGAATTTTTGAGATCAGCACTAACAGCTAACATTGCGGTATCGTCTGCGAATGTTACCATTGTTATGTTACCAGACGTTGGTAAATCACGTGTGTAAAGGAAACGTCCAAGGGCACTCCCTTGTGAAACTCTTGCCTGTACTCTGTAAAAAGCTGACTTTACTTCATCATAAGCCACAAAAAATTCCCTCAAATATTATTTAAGCAGTCTACATAAGTTTCCAGGAAGTTGTTTGTTTAACTTAAATATAAGTCCACCGTGCCACACCAGATGTCTAAAAACAAGTATTTTTTCTAATGCTGAATAGATTATTTTAATAACCCGTATCACTTGATCGATCGTTGAGTGGTACCTTCTAAACCTAAATTGATGAAATGGCAAATCCTCTCCTACAATCAGCAGTAATCTTTTTAATATTAACTTTTCAAACAACTTTTGTTTAATTCGTATCTAAATGCATTTTTTGAATAAATATGATTTTACAAAAACAAGGGTAATATTTATATATATATATGTGTGTGTACATATTTTATATATATATGTAGAGAGAGAGAGAGGAGGTATTCTTATATTTTATATATATATATATATATATGTTTCTTAAATTAATTAACTTCTACTCTAGTTTAATTAAAAAGTAAATTGTTTATTTATTAATAATAGAATTTAGTTAAAATAAAGATAACATTATTTTAACAATTCATAAACTTACCTAAAAAGTAAAATCGATGTTGAAAGTGTTTCGTTCGTAATCCAAATCAAAAAGTATAAAATTATGTCATAACAAAACAAAATAAATTTATTTACTAATGGTTTTTCTTCTTTTGCTTTTTATTTACATATTCCTATTCCCAATTCCTAATATTAAATAAAATGGAAGCAGTGCAACCATAAGTATTGTAACGATACTAATTAATTTTGTGTACTTATAAAAAATTATTTAATTAATTTAATGTTGTAAATCAGATTTGATAATACACAATAAAATATTAATAATATGAATTGCCTACCTTATGAGCATGATAAATAATTTAAACTTTTTCGTTAAGATCAATCAATCGATAATTTTAGACAAAAACCGGCTAATAGGTTGGACGAAGCAAAAAAAATCCTTAAAATTGTGATTGTTTACTAATTAATTTATAATATATGTAATAATTATCATGACGTTTGTAAACGAATTTAAACATTTATTTACATTGTATAAATTCCTAATTAAGAAAACTGAACAAAGACCAGCAAATTTAATTATCCAGAGAGCTTTATTGTGAGTACTGCTCTATCTAATTTATACTTCGTTATATTTGAAATGTTAACTTTGTTGATTAAAAAAAATAATGTTTTTTCTTTAAATTCTAAAAGTTTAAATGCAATTGTCCGCGTAATGTTAATTATAATTTATTACGTAAGCAATATTATATTTAAAACTGAAATTTTTATAAACTTATTAGCGATTGAATAAGTTAATTTATTCAGTAACGTTCAAAATCAAGGGGTTAAATTCGGCAGCGGTTTTCAGTTTTTTTCCTACTTGCAAGCTTGCTGTAGCTAAAAAAACTGCGCTTCATCAGTCATTATGTGTTACAATTAATCACATTAAAAAAATACATTACATTCGATATCATGTTCAACATAGATAAGAGTTAGAGGCGTACATTTATTTTATTCCAATGATTAGTTTAATAATTATAAATATTCTTTAACATTCGTTATTTTTAATGCTACTCTAATTTATAGCGTCTTTAATTATGATAATGTCTCAAACATCAGATCAGTTCAACTTGAATGATTTATACATTTAAACATATATCTACTAGGTTGAATATCATTTTATCTTTATGAGCAATTCATTAATTAATATTCAAATTCTTTTGCTACATCCAAAACAATAGTTCACACTTATCTTCCACTGTGTTTGTTGTTTCATGTATGATATGATAGGCTTGCTGCATTATAGAATGTACTTCTCTAAGACAAATTTAATTTCTAAAATATACAATATTCATTTTCTTAACATTGTAAGACTGTATCTTGATGATAATTCCAATATAATTTTTAGTTCATCTATATGTTACGAAATACTTGTTACTGCGATGTTAAATTACTTGATTTTTATTCCTGTTAAACGCATGTTAGTTCTCCAAGGTTAATTGACGGATTTTATAACGTAAATTAAGAACAAACGTTATTAAAAACTGAATTTTTATCTAGTAAAAGTAACAAATCATATTGAAAAATACTAGCTTGTAAAAATTATAATATTTACCGGTTTGTAATCTCGTATTTTAATTTGAAATAAATTTGAATTTGAATTTGTTTATGTTATTTTTAATCGAACTGTTTAAATTATAGTAATCGCAAAAAGATTTATATGTAGTTTGCAAATTTCGGTTAAAATTTTCCATAAATATGTTGTTATTACATTTCTAATTGCAGGAACAAATGTTATCATTTATCCAACAAGCTTGGGAAACAGCTACCTAAATGGCTATTTTCGCAAGAAACTATGTGTCCAAACTGTTTTACATTTTGGACAAATGGAAAATTTCGTTTACACTTCAAAAAAGGCGGGAACAATGTAAATCATAAATCTTTTAAAAATGACAACACGCACATTAAGAAGTTAACAATTATGGTAAGAAAAATTTAACAAAATACTATTATTAAAAGGTATTTCTGTAGAGCTTCCCTGGTGATACGCATTTAAATTTAAAAAATACCATTATTACATAGTTTTTCATATATTACACCAATATTATTTGTATTTACAATATCTGTCTTTTCGTTACTATTATGTATTAAGCTATTAAAAGAAATATTATATTTTCATAGCCAGTAATCGTTCATTTATTCATAAGTAGCCGTATATTTTATTTACGTATATATTTTTAACTTGATTTAAAAAGTTTGAAATGTAGTGATTTAAAAAAAATGTAATTCAAATTATTAAATTTTTGTTTTCTCTTTATGAAAAATCACGAAGCGTTTTGGTTTTTAAGCCATTGTCAAGTGAATATACAAAAAAATAAATTATAAAATATAAATGTAAAAAATATTACTTAGATAAACAATTTACAAAAATTACAGTGATAAAAGAGTATTTTTAAATAATCCGAAAGTGAATGTGGTAAACAACTGATTTTTCATCGAGGAAAAAAAATTAGTTTTAACTAATATTTATTTTTCTATTAAATTAAACTTGGTTTGTCGATTATTATACATGTTTACTTACAGATATGTACAATAATCGGCGAACGGGGTTCAATTTTATGTTTCCATTTTTCGATCACCGCATTTCAGATTCTTATTTCATCTGTTATAAATACAAAACTAAGAACGTGTGCGTACAAATTATTATAAGTATAATTTCGACTTCGAAACACTAACGCCATTTTATTATTAAAATCGTGGATGAAATTTGTTTTATTTATTTTGTTGTTTTGTTTTTTTTTTTAAGGTTTTAAAATGCCTCGTGTGCCATAAATCAACTAGTGTTAAATGTGACAAGCCAAAATTAATAAAGGCCAATAATCCGCAAATTTGCAAAAACGCAGAAAACAAAAATCGAGTACATCGTAATTTTCATGCCAATAAATTATCCGGTATTAAGATGCGTACAGTGGCCAGAAAAAAATCTCTTTATTCTGTTAATAAAAGTGATATTGTTTCGAACAATAGTACTTGTTTCGTTAAAACTAATCGCAAACAAAATAAAGGCAATATTAAAAAAAACGTCTATAACGTGATTGGTAAAAGAAAACATAAAAAACCTTATCTCACAACCATAAATGATTTATTACGTTAATGATAAATCTGATAGTTTACTTGCACAATGTTTATAAATATCGTCATTAAATTTACTTTTTGTTACTACGGCTATAACAAATTATTCGTGTTCACAATTGTAATTTATTTTAAATGAACTAGCCATGTATGCGTTATTGTTAAATACGAATATCCTAGTAAGAAATATGGGCTATTCGCGCGGTATGTATAGTATGTCGAATTTTCAAAATTGTCAACATTTTGTTGAAAGTTAGTACAAAAGTGTAATAATTATAATTTAAGTTAATTCAGAAATAATAAACGGTGCAAGATTAATAAATGAATATTTTAAAATATTTTTGTGTTTTTCCGTTATATATTAAGTTTTACGTTCCAAGTATTATCAAAATTTTTATCGTTTTAACGAATTCGTCTTTTTATATAACAATTGGCGTTAAAACAAAAAGGTACGGTCACTGAATTTTAAAAATTCCTAGTCGATATCGAATTTAAAGGATAATCCTTGTCTTCAAAATTTTATTTAATAAATATAAGAACAAAATTAGTAATTTTAATATATGGTACGTTTTATATATTTGAAACAAAAAAAAAAAAAAACTCGGAAAAAATTCAGTTTGTATTTAAAAAATAATAATAATGAGTAGTTTTATTCTTTTTGTATTTACCATATGAACAGCCGAACTTTGTATTTTCTATTTACCATGAAATTTGAAAAATTATTTCAAGAAAATTATAAAGCGTATTTACATTAATTTCTATGATTTCGGGTAGTGATAATTTTATCTTATGATCAAAAATGTTTGCCTCATTCCTCTTCAATTTAAGGGTTGGGAATCAATTCATTACAAAAATACATACATTTCTTTTTTGTAGTGTAATTTTTTATTTGAATTTAAAATTAATTGCCTTACATTTTGATAAATTGACTTGGAAAATGCATATGAAAGTTCTTATACTATCTTGCACACGTATGTTAAATTTATTACGTAAACTATCTCATACTTCTTATGGTGCAGATAAAGATTAATTATTAAAAATTTGTAGAACCTTGATACTTAAAAAATGTGATTACGGATTTCGTGCCTACTCATCTGCTAAACCAACAAAGTTACGCTCCTTAGATTTAATATATAATAAAGCCCTTCGTTTCACTCTCGTAGCTTCCCCTACATCGCCAATTATCCAACTATACTCTGAAGCAAACAAATTACCCATAGATCTACATAGCCATTATGTCATCTTAAAATTTTACATACACTTATTTAATTCTATGCAACTACCATTATAAATAGCTGACATTATGAAACATTCAAAATTATATATGAATACAAATTTTCCATATAAAATAAAAACAGCGCTACTTACTATTTAGGTTTCTAATCTCCCGCCAATTACACCTATTAGCCTGTTATCTCATTGGAAGACAATTCCTAATACCGATCTGTCCGGATAGATCACACTCGTTTAACTCACTTTTATATCCTATACAAAACCGATCCACTTACCTGTTCAGCCTGTAATATTCACATCACTGTAGCTCATATTTTACTCCATTGTTTTCTGTATAACTCCATTCGCTCTTCGTTACACTTTCCGAACACACTTAAAAAAAAAAATAAAAATATTCTTATAACTTCCCTTATTCTCATTAAACTATCTTCACATTTGTAATAATGGAACAATAGACTCCATGCTTTTGGATCGGTACATATCACGCCCCAAAAAAAAAAATGTTAAATATATATCATGTGGTGTCTTTTAAAAATATGTTATAAATTGTTCATAATTCCTGAGCCTTGAAATTTAAAATAAATTTTTTCTCGATATTAAAACTTTTTGGTAAATAAAATCACAAAAATGTATTTTTTCTTTAACAGAAACAATTCTCTTGTATTCTGTATTCAAATGGAATTTGCATAATACGTTTATAAAATACTCTAATTATCGATGAAATTTATGCGCAGTACAAGTTGACTGTTCTTACAATTCAATAAAAAAATCTATAAACGTAAGATCAAATACAATATTTTACTTTACAAAATATTGTGTTTTATCATTAGAATTTGTAATGTCATCACATTCCATTTTATATATCGTCATCATGTTTGTTATATTTCTCGTTCAGAAGTTAGCATACAACATATGTTCCATATTAACGTCACTATCTCCCTGGATTTATTTTCGCAGTTGTCAATTCCCGTTTTTTACTTTCTCTAATTGATATCATTGTTATTTTTCCTGTCATGACAACCTGACTTCTCTAATTATGTTTCGTTTTTAAAATCTTTTTGGTTTCTTCACTTCTTCTTTCTATGATTTTATTCTTGATAGTCTGTGTCTATGATATTTTCAAAATCCTGCGATAGTATTATATTCAAAAAATGCGTTTGTTATTTTCTTCGCTATCTGCAATAATTAGCTATATTTCACAACCAAATAACTACACAACAAATGTCTATGTAAACGTATATATATATATATATATATATATATATAATATATATGTATGTGTGTGGATATAAAGAGTATGCAGATCTATATTGTAGAAAATAAGTTTCATGAAGTCAAATGATAAACATATAATTACTTGGAAAACAACCACCTAAATCGAAAACTTAAGTACAAGTAATTAATTCTTACAATATCTTTGGAGTTATGGCCGAGAAAATATCCTAGAACAAGCAGATGCGCATGGAATCAACCAAACCTGTATGAGCATTATAGGATCAATTTCCTAGCATCATATCGACGTCTCATATACCTTGCGTTTCTTGTCTAGGTTGACTATATACTATCAAAACGATACATAACTATACTGAAGTATGTCAAATGCTCTTACATCTGTGTATTATAAAACTTTACAATCAAACATTTCTTCTTATAGTTTCAGACAATACATATTTATGAATGTAATATTTGTTTGTCCTTTCCCGTAAACTAATATTTATGAAATGTTAAATTATTGCGCATGCATTATTGCATCACTGTTCAAATAAAATATCTTTCTTATTTTTTTCTTCCTATTCCGTAGTTTCATTATTATTATGTGTTGATTCCTTTTCGTAAAAAATTATTTCCCTTCTTCGTCCTTTTTAAAATGCGGTTTATACTAAATCCATTCTGCTCTCATCCTTATTGCTGATGTTAAACGTATCTTTTATGAATGTTTTCACTACATTCTTTAGTCTATGTAACCAATTAATTTATTTAAACATTTTTTCCATGTGAAAATGCCTTTACTATTGTATAATATTCAAACATTTCTTAAGAATTTTAGGGTACTTATTTAACGTGGTTTTTTTGTTTTTTAATGTAAAAACCCACTAATAACGTGAACGTAAAGTTATACACCTATGTATGAAGTCCTGGATACATGTATAGGTGCACGCAGTTATGAATTTTATTAATATAGAAATTTACATACGTATATTCGAAAGGTTAAAGGCGTGAAATGTGGTTACATAAACTACCTCGCTTCATAACATAATTTTCTAATACTTATTGTATCTGTGTCAGAGTTAAATAATATCTTAAGATACACATAAACAATAGGCAGAATAAACGCAAAATAGAGAACGAATTAAAAACTCGATCAATACCAAGGTCTTTCCAAAATTTATTAATTATGAATAAAAATAATAAAATTTCAATGAATGACACATGAGAAACTCCGGAATAGTATTGTACAATGACAATCAGTTTCAGTTGATTATCTCTATTGTTATAATCTATCGATTAATTTTACCTCAAAAACTTCAAATTAATTTTTTCATTCGAATAAACTGACTCGTATTCAACTCTCAACTAAACTATAGAGCACAAATTATTAAAACGCGTCGCTAGCATTAACACAAAGGTATATAAATTTTTCTTCGATTACTGTTGTCTGGATTATTAATACTAAAAGATCTCAGATATGCCCATATCTACTAATGAATAAAACACGCAGAAATACAAGAACAAAGATCGGCATTTGTAGACATTGTACAATAAACTCTATGGAAACTGAAATAGTTAACATTTGGTTCGATTATATTGATCACTAAAACCAAATCAGCAGTGGCGGCAAGGCAGGGACCTCTACGTGGTTAGACATAAAGGAGAAGCAGTTGCATAGATAGTTGACGAAATTTTTAAAGCTACGGAGTGAATTCGCTTCAAGGTTACATACGCTGATGGCAAAAATTAATGATTTTTTAAAAATTTCAGATGATTTCACTTTTAAATTTCATTTTCCAAATCGGGTAGTATAGATGGAAAGCACCTTAGAATTAAATGTTCATTTCAATCGGCAAAAATCACATTTTGATCAAAATGTCAGCTAATATACTATTCTCATCAATTATTCAATTACATTAGGCAGAAATCATATTCTTACTGTTCTACCTTTTCTTTCAACTTTGGATGATTATTTTTACACCTTCCTACACCAATTTTTGCTTAATTTCGTTATTTTCGCTTTAATTCTAGTCATATCCATACTCCATCAATTTCTTTCTATGATTTTCCTCGGATTTTTAATTTCATAATTCATTAAAGATAGTTGACATTTCTAAAAAAAAAATCGAAAATTGGAACTATTTTACTAGTAACCTACTAAATATTAAAATTATCGCCTCCTATTATAATAGTCCATATATATATTCAATATATACTTAAAATTAATTAAATGTATGGGTGTAATGTATATATATTTTTAAAAATTTTAAATATATTAATTTTCTAGTCGTCGCTATTAATTCCTCCATTACATTTTGAATTGTATTTCGTACACTCAGTTGTTGTATTGTTGTATGACTAATTTTTTCCATATCGCGGATTTTAATAATAGTAAGTTTTGATTTTTTTAATAATTCTAATTGTTTGCTCCTTATAGCAGTTAACGTAAATTGCTCATTTTGGGTTTTTCATTGATTTGTCCGAATATTTTGATCTGGTATTTTGATCTGGTTCAAATATATTTTTAGGTACTGAATTCATTTTGTATCGAAAATTATCATTGTCATCTTCACAATTATAATTAAACAAATCTGTGACAAAACACAAACGACAAATTCCGATACGCAATTATATTTGAATATTTTCCTCCTTAACACGTGGGAGAAGAAATCTTTTAAAAATAACATGACATCAAAATAATGCCATTTGACATTCTATATATGTCGCGGGTCCCAGATTTAGGTTTTGGAGTATTTTAAATTCCTTTGGCAAATATATCGTGTAAATTACGCAATTTTTTTGCAATCTTTTGAAAAAAATTAGATTTTTCACATGATCGTCTGTTTACTTTGTGTAAGAAAACTAATATCAATGATAATTACCTGCTTTTTACCACTACTTCTCGCTCTCGTACCATTTATAATTCTATCCTTATATTTACGATTATTTTCGTTCCGTAGAATATTACGCATTACGCAACTGAACTTATAAAATCAACTTTTAAATTTTTCAGAAAAAAATAAATAAAAAAACAAAACAAGGATAATTTAAACGTACGACAAACGATACTAAAATCAAATATTTTAACAATCGGAACAGTGCATGCATTTCCATGCGATAATCGTACGTTTAAATTAAACAGATACATTTTTCTTTAATCCTATACACATCAATAAAATGTAAATTGTGAAGAAAACAAATTTTACTCGAGGCTCCCGAAAACTAATACATACACTTGTATTGTACTATTTTTCAAGAAATTTTCATATAAATTGATTTACATTATGTAAATAAATAATAATGTCACGATGATGTTCAGGCGAAACTGTACTGCAATTATAGACTTTTTTGTGTTGATAGAGTGAAGTGGAATAAAAAATTCAAAAATCTGAAAAAAAGAGTATACTTTTATATGAAAATAAAAGAGTTTAGTCCCGAAAAGTGTACAAATAACTCTTGAAAAGAGTATGTCTAGTCAGCCTAGCTTAGGATTTGAATTCTTAATATAAAAAGAATGTAAACAGATAATTTTCATATGAAGTAAAAGTGGAATGTAAAGTAGATGTTGAGTTAAAATTTTACATTTAAAATGAAAATATCATGTTTTAAATTACCTCGTGCTCATTATTGGAATATGTATTCATCCTAATTATCGTACGGGTTAGCAGCCCTGGCAGGACCTTACTTTGTGTGCACCACTCATAATCCCGAACCAATCCTTTGGCTTCATTGTGGAAAATTATTTGTTGTCTGAAAATTTAATTTTTTTTTGCATTTGTTTTTATTTCTGTTTATAAACAATTAGAAGTCATTTTTTTGTATATATTAAAATTGTGTTATTAACATTTTAAAGGTTAACTTTCTGAACAATCGTACGATTAATTATCGTCTAAGCATTTTAAATTGGAAATTCTACCAGGATATGGAAAAACGAAAAGTAATTTTATTCTACTAGGATACGGAAAAACAAAAAGTAAGAATTATATTTTCAAAATTGATATGTTAAAGTATGACAATTTATGTTGCTCAGGTTTTATAAAGGACAAATAAAAGAGAGTTCTAGGTTGCGACCTTTTGATTTTTTTAATTTTTATTGATTTCAATTACATCACATTTTTATTTAACAAAGTTTTTTATTTTTACGTAACGTTATAAACTGGCTTTATTTTTTTATTAAGACGGAGTTCCAAAATCAAAATAATTGTAAATTATGTTTCATAAAATTGATTTAACATAACATCTGAATTTAAATACTGTTCACGTAATGGACACTCTAATATATAATGGTATCAAGTGTTTGCAAATTGCAATTATAAAGTAAAAGTAGTAAACAGTTGTCCGCAGATTATTAGTGGTGTTTCTTATGAGTACGTAAATCATTTTTTAAATGTTTATTATATTTTCGTTATATTGTTAAACATAAAATAACTTGTTTGTAAAATAATTAACATTATTATTTGCACTTAAGAACATGTATTCAAAGCATTATTTTGAATTATTCCGATTCGTAATTGCATAACCGAAATATCAAAAATTGTTTGAAGAAAAAAATCTATGCAATATTATTTATAATTTATGTAAATATGTACGTGAAACTATATCCCTCATCTAATTATTTTCTAGCACAATTTTGTCAATACAAAATTTTTACACATGGTTTACATCAAATATTGTTATTTCTAATGCATTTTGGTTTGGTAAGTGACTTATTACTTATTTATTAACTCCTAAATATTCAAGAAATGTAATTTTAAAAGCTTGTAATATTTCCTGTTTATCATTTAAATCGTCTTTTAGAACTCTCGTTATATAGACCGTTTATTTATTATTTATTAATGATGCACAAACGTTTATCTTTAAACAATTTTAACATAATTTTAATTTTAAATCAAGTTGCATTGCTTTTAATTTGAATAAAACAACTTGTGTTTTATAAGTGAAACAGTTTAGTACTTCATTATAATCAGTAACGTAATCTATAATGGATTATTAGTTATACAACGTTGTATAGGAGTGAATAGTTGGGATAAGGGTTGTTTTTCCTAATCTGTTTTGTATACAGCAATTGATGTGTTTTAAACATTAAAATGCTGTATAAATAAAACTAGGGATTCTACCTAAGCCTGCTACCCATGAGAAATATATATTTATATACTTTATCGGCGAATCAGTTAAATACAACATAACATTTTATTTGAATAAAACTAACCAGATTTGTAATGTGACTCACCAACCATGTTTTCTTCCTTTTAATTCTGATTCTGACAACCGTCTTGACCAAAAGCTAACTAATAACTGAAGTGAAGTGGAACTGATAAACTTAATTAAAAAATGAACAACAACCGACCAACCACTTTTAACCTTTTTCTTGAGCCTTGTTAACCAAAAATGCCTCAACTGGCTCTTCATTATTAACTAAAATTCACTGGTTCTTCTCGATTCACTGGCTAAATTAATTTTACTGACTGTATTTTTATTAAATAAAATTAACTGGTTAAACTAATTTACTGTTCTTTCTCTTGATTAACTAAACTATTATTATTGTATAACAATAGTTTGTCCACTACAAATCCAGTCTGGTTTTACTTATAATAATAATATATTTTACTTGCATTAAATAAATAATTATATATATATTTTTTATTATATTGATTAAACTAAATATTAGTCCTGATTTCCCAATTTAATCAGTTTAAATTATCATGACGTGAACATACGACGATCGTCTTAATATATATAATATTAAATATATAATATATAAAATATTAAAAACGTTAAAAAATTAAAAACAAAATCGCTTATTAAATTAGTGGCTACTAAAAAGCTTTTCATTTAAGAGCACTATGTAATCTTATACAGTGTAATAAATCTGTGACTACTTATGTACATTATAATTCTAAATATATGCTAATAATTTTTATTACAAAGTTTTTCATTTTTTGATTTGTTAGGTAATGGTGTTATACAGGTTTATAAACATAATGTTTTAAATTATTCCTATGCTGATCGCTGACATACTGGAACTGTTAATCTGCAAAATCGTATCAGGTATAACCATGTTATTTGTATTTATGTTTTAGAAGTGATAAAATAAACAGCTAAAAATTTAAAGTATATTTTTTTGCCACAAATGACAAAATAGAATATAACTTAAGAAAATAATCCACATATATCGTTTAAATATGCACATTTATGCTTACAACATATTACCAAAGGTATTTAAATACGGTTTATGTATAAATGTAATTTTTTAAGTACCATTTTCGGAAGCCTGTTAATTCTACCTAAAATATTATACCACACTTTTAGTCATTCATTTTTAAGATGTAAATATTGTTGTTGACATAATAAAACATATTACGTCAAAATACGAAAAGTAATTGCTAAAGATATTAATAAAATGTATAATAATGAAGGCATATTACCAAACGATTTCCATATCATAAATTTTGTATCAATTCCAAAGAAAAACTCGCAGACATGCGCAGAATACTGAACTATAGGTCTGACGAGTCACGCGCTGAAACTGTTACTGGCGATAATAAATGCGGGGATTGAATGAAAACTGGATGAGAATTTAAGTGAAACGCAATGTGGTTTCGTATCTTGAAAAAGAACAAAAGATGAAATTGCTCTATTAAAGGTAGTCTTGCAGAGAGATCTGAATGCGAACAGGTATATTGTAATATGCTTCATAGATTATGAAAAAGCATTCGATCGTGTTAATCATGGTAAAATGGTCGAAATACTACAGAAATATAACAGACTATAAGGATTTGGGCATAAACATTTATATTGGAATCAATGTGCAAACATGAAAATTGGCATAAACTACTCAAAAAATAAATGCGAAATAGGGAGTAAGGCAAAGATGCCCCTTGTCGCGTAGATTGTTTAACGCATATGCGGTGGAAATTAAAAAAGAAGCCGGAATTGAAGAAATGGATTTTAAAATAAACGGCCGCAGAATCGGAGAAATAAGCTACACCGATGATAAAGTTTTCATAGAGGAGTCTGAAGAAGACTACTGGGTGATATTAAAAATGGAAAACTGAAATATCTGACGCATAAAATTCGAGTGGATGGAATCTTTATGGTAGCAATGCAAGGGGGAAAATTACTGGAAAATCAGAAGACTGCTGGAACTAATGACAACGAACATACAGAACTTAGAAGATACAATTGCTTTCTCGAGAAAGCGAATAATATGAATGCATGCAATCTACTGACTCAAAAGAAGCAACTATGATGATGATGATATAATTCGTATTATATATTTAAAAAAATATATTATTGAGCATTAATATGTTTATTACATTTTAGTGCGGAAGATTATCTTAAAGTGCTTTTAATATTTTAATCAGTTTACAATTAAATATTCTGTTTCGCGTACTAATACATTTTATAAAAATTTGTTTCTTTATATTTCTCCTTCGGACAGCTTTCGTGTTTGAAAAATACATTATTGCGTATAATTAAGTTTATTTAATTTTAGCGCTCGAAATTATAGAGTACTTTTGATATTGTAATTAGTTTTCTATTAAATATGCTATTTGCTTTATTTATTACATTTGTTAAAATATTTAAAAAAAAAATTGTTTTCCTACTTAACCCATTCAGTCATACTGTCACGGTACATAAACTTTTAATGCTTAAAAAAAAAAGGTTTATGTAATACATTAAAAATTATCTAGTTATTTTCACTTCATCGATTCATTTTATTTAATTATTTCATAACCAAAATATTTAATTTTGTGTAAAAAATTAATAATGCGCTATTGAAAGTGTTGAGCAACTTTTATGAAGTTTTAACTGTTCACATGCCCCGAATTATTCACAAAGTAATGATACAAACCTTTATTAGATATTTATTATATAATAAAATTAACAGTAACTAAATTCGACCAAAGCCCTCCCTCAACCGTGCCCATTTCTTATGGTTCCAGGTAATTCTCTAATATTTATAAATTTAGTTATCCCGTCTTCTCATCACAGAAATTGTCTACCTCTTCTTCTTTTATTCTTAATTTTTTTATATATATATATATTATACTTTTTACAATCTGACCCCCCCAGGTCATCTAGCAAAATTTTTTACCATGTAATAACGTGAAGGAGAAGCACCCAGCTGCTGCTACCTTAAACAAAGTCCAGAGGTTTATTACGCTTCAACCTCCTGATGTCACTGGAGGTGTTCAGTAATCATAACAAATTTTCACCCTATATGTACATCTACTATCTGTTAATGTCACAACATGTCCGGTCCAGTCCCACTTTTTCCTCCTATATTCGTTAACACGGTTTACCGTATTTTTAATTTTTCCTCCGATAAATGTATTTGTGACCCTATTTTTTCGTCGAATATATATATATACATCCCTTTGTTAATACTCTCTGTTCCATTTACGTTTGAGAGCCATAATATTGAAACCGCACAACTATTTAATATTACACTTTTCATCCGAAATGAGCCTTTGAATATATTTTTTCTAAGCTAATAATATTCTTCGATGTATTTTTCCTTTGGCCATAACTCCCCATTCTATTTTTTGACCTAAATAAACTATTTAATCTCCGTATTCAAATGTTTTAATTTTTATTTTTTCGTTTACGTTTTTAACGAATTTTGTTTTACCTATTTTTATGCGCAGGCCAGCTTCTTTCCCCGCTGCGTTTAACTTCGCCCATCATTTCTTATACAACTAAATTTTATAGGTTATTCAAAAATTCCCCATTCACTTGAACTTGCTCCCAATCTAGTTCTTTAAATACTTCTTCCAGAGCACAAATAAATAATAATGGTGATAGCGAATCACCTTGCTTTCTCTTTTCCGATATAAAAGTATGTATTTTTCTCTTCTTTCTGTGAATACTCGCGTTTCTACGTCTGTGCACATGTCTGCTATTATCTGCCGATATTTTACACCCGGAACCCTAATTTCGAAGTGAATTTAAATAAATTTATGTTTTGGGGAATCGAACGACTTAAAGTAATCTACAAATTCTAAACACTATTATACTATTGTCTGGTATGATCTATTAAATAATATCCCCCGATTTTTTATTAGATTGCCGTTCATCAAATTTTATTTGTTCGTTTCTTATTTCGTTAAAAAATCTGGGATTATATTTGCTTTTAACTTACCGTATCTCTTAGTTTTTGTTCTATTTCTAAATTTTCCAATTGAAGCAAGTCTTCTAAAAACTTATCGTTATATAATAATAAGCCGAGTCATATTCTTTGAACGTTGTATATTTTATCACCTCGTTCAACAACGTGGAAATTTATTCCCTAAAGTTAAATTATTTTCTAATTTTTGTATTTTCTGCTATTGATTGAACGAGATTTTTTCCTCCCTCGCGTCATTTAATATTTTTAGTCTACTTCATACCAACTTACTTTGAACGCTTAACTCAACTTTTTTTAAGTGTCCTAGTTTTTCGGTTTTTTTTTTTAAAGCTTCCATTTTATTAATTAAATGTTTTATATCTGCCGATATCCTGGGCTCTTTCTTACATTTTGTCCCTTTCTTTATGATAGTTATTATCTCATATAATACTTCCGTGCTGACTGTATTTCGAACGTTCTCTTAATCAATTATTTTATTCTAACTCGTAAATCTTGACCTCATCCTTATTTATGTTTTTAGCTTTCTCCTCACCGGGAATTGCCAGTTTGTCAGAATGATGATTCTACACACGATTGTTTTATGATCAGAATAAAAAGTTTTGCATTATAATAAAATCTAAAATTTTGTATTACATTAAAATCTATTATCCTGTTTTCATTTTTCGTCGTTAATGTATTAATAAATTTGGTTTCTACAATCGTGACTCGGGGCAAAATCCAGGTCCATTTTCTTAAGTAAGCCATTTACACTATGTTTAATTCGTGTTCTAAACAGAAGTTAAGGAGTTTTCATCCTGTTTCATTTCTTATCATATAGTTCTACGGTCCTAATACTTCGCGTGTTCTTCGTTACTTTTTTTTTTTTTGCCAACCTATCTATTAAAATCTTCCATAATTATTTAATGGTGTTTTAGATTAATTTTGGAGTTATATGTGATATTTGCAATTTGTTTATAAAATTCATCGCATTATTTTTCTTGTACGGTTGCTGTAGGAGCGTAGACTTGTATTAAAGTTCTCTTCTCTGATTCATACCTCGCTACCGCTATCCTATCGGAAATTCACTTAAACTTGTCCTTCCTATTTACCTTTATAATAAACTTTACACCTTTTTGTTCTTGATCATTATAACACTATAAATTATTCTGTCTGCTCGTTATCGTATTGATATAATTTCTCTTTTCCTTCGATAATCCTATTATATTTACTTTAAATCCTTTAAACCTATTCTCTAATGCAGTTAAATTCTCCTTACTTTTTAGTGATCTAACATTTAATCCCGCGACAAATAGTATTTTTTTAAACAACTTATACTCTACCTGTTATACCTTTATTATTATGTCTTACTTTGCTACTCATATTATATATATTATTAATTTTATTATCAGTAATATTACCATCCCTATCTTTAGAACTGTTTCTTACGAGAGTTGAAGGCTAACGACGATTGTTGTTTATTTTTTCTAATTAATTCGATTTAAATTATGTATAAATCCTAAATAGATTATGTTCAAATTACGTAACTTTGCTAGTGTGTTTAGTGAAATTCGGTACATACTAGAAAAGTTTAATCTTATTCGATGAAAATAATTGAATTCAATGGCAATACTGTGCCGGTACATTACCCCGAGTATAGAATTAAAAATAACGTCTACTCGATAAAGAACAGAATAAACTCTTGTATGAAGCACAATCTGGATGTTTACAAAAAAATTGTAAAGAAAGAAGCTTTTTGAAATGTGAACTTATCGCGCCGCATATTAAGAATTGACTGGACCGACAATGTAAAGTAATAAGACCGTTTTAAAATAAACGAAACGATTAACAGTACTCAACATAGTAAAATATTGGATAGTTAACCGATACTAACATTGGAACGGACGATCGATAATGGGCATAGTACAACAAATAGAGGTAGAAGACAATAAAGTAAATATTACCTACCACGAAAAACGTGTTAGCAATTGAAACCTAATGTTTCATTCGATTTCTTACCATTACGTGCCATCTATTAGTTATTGTTGCATATAACAATCATTGTACTTGTATTAATACCCTGATACGTTCATTATATGATGATTGTGTATGTGGACTACGTAATATTGAAAATATACCCATTATGTTCTAGATGATTGTACGTTAATTATGTAGTAGTACCGTACACATTTTGTATCTATCGTAAAGTACAAAGTCATCGTTTAATACTCACGGCTGACACGACATTGCTTACGAATAGTTATTATTTTACCGATGTCAATGTCTCTGCTATTCGGTCACAGTTTAATATTATTATTATTATTATAAAAAGTAAATAAAATAAAAATACTTTTATATACTGTATCGCGGTATATTTATTTGATAAAAACAGTATTTTATTAAATAAATCATTTGGATACGGTATAAAAGTAGTTTTATTTTTAAGTAATATACCATTAAGGAAAAAAAATTACAGAATACTTTTTATTATTATTATTATTGTCGTTGTACTTCTTTACCACTTAAACTTGGCAGTTTCGTTTAAAATTCGAACAGCGATAGTTGTATCTATTTAAAATTTAGCGACAACTGCTTAAATTATTGTTACTATTTTTTTTTTTTTTTTTTTTTTTTATCTTTAAATTTATCGGGTCCGTAGAAGTTTTAATTTTAATGTTTTCTATGATAAATCTGGCTAAATTTAATCGTAGTCCTTACGACAATAATTTTTCTTGGATTCGCGTACTTAGGAAAAACGCCATTTATTACTTGTTCAGCAATTTTTAATCCAATTCTGTCGTATATGTCGTAAAATTGACAATTTGATTTACATAAATTTGAAATAGTCAGAGTTAATAATAATTATAAAAATTGCGCGTATTTAATTAAATTCATTTTAAACTTCTCACTAATTGAATGCAAATGTTAACATTATTAAATTTTAGACACATTATAACAGTTGGTATATCAAGATTTAAAGAAGCTGAATTATAACGTGTCGAAGACGGCTGTTTTTAAGATGTAAGTTATTTATTATAATTTAAGTATAATCAAATCAAATCGATTTAATTTATATATATATATATATAATATATATGGTCATATCCATCTATTGCTCGGTGTAGACGTGTGTTTCAGACATTTCTAACGATGCCTATTCTGCACGATTCAGATCCGCAAGAATTTGCACGACGTTATCGCATCGATATACTGTTGGTCTGCTTACTTTCCTTTTAAGATTCGATGAACACCGCTGTAAAATATGTTTTATCCGCCTACCGGCAACTACTCTTCAAGCCATTTGGCACATCTTTAAACTGGAAACTGTAGGATAACTTTTCGAATGTTACACACGCCAGAAATATTTTTCATCGTATCTGCATAATTTCTGTTCTATCCCCGGTTATATATTGTTCTAAATAAGTGTAGTACCTCCTTGCCCTGTTAACACCGTCTATTTATCTTTATCGATATATTGTCCCTGTTGGTTAGTCGTAACTTTTGTTTTCTGTATATTTATTTTTAATCCTATTACCACGCGATCCGGAAGCGCAATCAAGAAAATTGTTTTATTTTTTAGAACATGCGAGCGTTAATGAATAAGGTTGGAAAAATAAATTACTCCGAATTCTGGCTAAATGATCGAAAACGTATTGTACTCGTAGTAATACAATACTTATTCATTACCAGAATATATATGTATTTTAATTTTTTATATAATGTGGAGTGTAGTGATTTTTTAATAAAAAATCAATTGAAAATTAGTTAAATCACTAATATTTATTTTCTTAAAGAAAACACAAAGCTTTTCGGCATTTACGCCATTATCAAGTGGAACTTTTTAAAACATCATAATTTTAAAAATATAAATTAAATATAATTACTTAAAAATATGTGATGGTGATTGTGAAAATATGCTCCAAAAATGCCGTCTGCTTCTGTTCTGTCTATTTTTTGATTTGTTGAAATTTAATATCAATATATTTGTTTATTAATTTTGTTTTTTTATATTAATTTTTTCTTCAATACTATTTTCCGGATTCTGTAAAAGTTGTGTACTGGTTGAATTTAAAATTTTTCATTAACTGTTAAAATATAAAATATAAAAATATACGAACGCAAAAAATTTTTTAAAAAACACAATTTTACAAGTAAAATGAAAAAAAATATTAAAAATCTGATAATCCATTTAAGTAATTATATTTAATTTATATTTTTAAAATTATGATGTTTTAAAAAGTTTCACTTGATAATGGCGTAAATGCCGAAAAGCTTTGTGTTTTCTTTAAGAAAATAAATATTAGTGATTTAACTAATTTTCAATTGATTTTATATATATATATGTGTGTGTGTTATGGTTTTAACAGTGTGAAATAGTGATTTTTGAGAAAGAAACAGTCAATAATAAATGTATCCTTACTAATTATTTAGGTTCGACAAATTATGTGGGAAGGTCGTACCTACAAAATAAGAAAAATATTTAACAAATATAACATAGATTTAGCAATAATAACATATTATTGAAATAATTTAAAATAGAAGATGTATTAGAGGCATAGCCTTTATTTCTCCCTTGTAATTAAGATGTACTTTACTTAGTTGATAATTCTAGAGTATGTATTTTTAGTCTTTTCAGTCGCATTAACCGGAACTAGAAATTTATCCCGCAAAAAATTCTCCGCTTAGCTGATAGAACCCACACCTGACTAGCCTATACTGATATTCTTGTAGTTAACTTCCTCAAATATTAATCCATTCCCTATTAGTGCAATTTTTTGAAGATCGATATTAATATTACATTTCTTCCCTAACTCTAACTGAAAGTCACTGCCAATTGAACGGTACTTTTCTACCAATGATTGTTAATTTATGGCCTTACAGATGGTAAAAAAAAATAATATTCCTCGTCTGAACTACATCATTCTTAAGTTCTCGAAATTTGTAAAGTGTTTACATGAAAGGCTTTCGCCATTCTCAAAACCATTCAATACATCCCCGATTCATTAAGGTCAAGAGGAAAATATTAATCGCGAGTGACTCTCTTAGTGTTCTTAAAGCCGTGAAAAAATCTATACTATCCTACCGTCGTAACTATACTTTGTTAACCATTGTATGAAATTCATTACACCTACGTGATAATTATGCCTTCGTATCTTTCTGTTGGGTTCCTACACATGAGAGTATTACTCCAAGGAAATGAAGTATGCGATTGGACTGTGGACATCGCAAGGCATTCTCGTTTCGAGAATTTCTCTTCCTGCTTAATTACATCCGCTCGTGTATATCTTCATCAATGGAAGTCTACGTTCCGTAAAAGACGACCTAACTTTCCAACCTAATCTTCCTACCACATCCATTTTTGCACTCACTCCTACCCAGTTCGTTTTTTTTTTTTTTCATCCTGATCATACTTCATTCCAATCGCAATTTCCTTCTACACCATCAATCTTACACCCTCCGTACACTGTCCTGTCTATGCGAGAACTATAGCATGATTTAGAGATGTTGTGCATATATCTAGGGTTAATAAGCGTTTTGTTTCCTAACTTTCTCATGTTTTTACAAAAATAAAATGGCGATATATTTAATTCAATTTGTTTTGAACCAATGTGGCCAAATGTTTTATGAATTTTTGTAATTAGTTCGTGACAAAATTCTGTAGAAATAAGTATTTTATTAGTATTTTTACATTGAGTATAGAATATGTCGCCATGTTTTACTGTACGGATATTTGATGGAAAGTTATCTTTAAATTTACTTCGATCTTTAATTATTTCATTAAATTCGATAAAGTTTACAATTTTAAGATTATCCGGAAATTCCAGACCATCTAAAACGGGATTTCGAGAAAGACAATCAGTTTCAATATTGGTATTACCTGGGACATATTTTACTTTAAAATTATACTGCGACAAATAAAACATCATATGTCCCAACTCTTCATCAGTCCGAGAATTTATTTTTAAATTTTGTAAAGGTTTATGATCGGAGTGAACAACAAATTCGATATTAATAAGCCAATACTGCCAGTACGTTAAGGCTTCTTTAATAGCCAAGCATTCAAGAAATATGGCTTTTTTACGTTTTTGATATTCGTTTAATTTTTTTGAAAATTAAGCTACTGGTTTAAAGATACCATCATCCTGTTTCTGTTTCAAAATTGCTCCTATACCGGTGTTTGTACAATAGTTTCTCTAGTAGGATTAAAAATAGCGATACACAGCTCCGAGCAAAAATAATTTTTTATAGAATTAAAACTCTTTTCGAATTCATCAGTCCAATTAAAAATGACGTTTTTACGAAGTAAATTGTGAAAAGGTTCAAGAATCTGAGTTACATTAGGTATGTAATTACGATAAGAATTTACTTTAAAAATTGTCTGATATTTTTTTTATTCTTTGGTGTTGGAAAATTGTTTATAGGGAGTACATTATCATTAATAGGTTTCGTTACGTTATTTTCTATTGTGTGACCAAGATATTTAACACTGTTTTTAGCAAAATCACATTTTAACGGTTTAAGTTAATAATAGCTGATAATAATTTGTCAATATGTTCTAAATGTTCTTCAAACGTTATTGAAAAAATTAAAATATCATTAATGTAATTAATACAGAAAAGATCTAAGCAATTTTTTCGAATTACATTTCTCAGAATTCTCTGAAAAATCGCTGGTGATGTCTTTGTAATGTCCATTTTACGTTAGAAGCCCTGTTTTATAACAGTCTTTGCTACGAAGAGGAATGGACCAAAATGCACTATTTATGTCAAAAACTGAAAACCATTTGTAACTATTAAATCACCTATTAAAGGAAAAGGTTTGCTTTCTGAAACAATCAGTTTATTTAATTCTGTAAAATCAATACAAAGTCTACTTTTTCTATTTTCATCTTTTTTATATATATGCTAAAGTAACAGGTGCTGCAAAAGGAGAAGTTGATTCTTGAATAAGGTTAGCAGATAATAATTTAGAAATTTGAGATTCAATTTCTATTTGATCTTCAATAGAGCACCTGTACGGTTTTTTTGAAACATATCTACGTTCAATTAATTTTATTGTAGCTTCATGATTTGAAACCTATATCAAATTTTAGCAAAAATTGCTTTATGTTTAATTATAATATCTTCGATATATTTTCTTTCCAAGTTTGCATTAAAATCTTTTACATTGACGAACTCATTAACTGACCATTCTAAATTTACTATCATCGATTTTAGAAATGGGAATATTATTTTTGTATAAAAATCGAGAGTTTACTAAAGAAATATTAGAACCGGAGTCGTAAACTCTACATCTTTTGGTATCATTAATAAGCAAATCTACTCTGATCAGTGGTATCATTACAAGTTTTTTTGATCGCCAACTATCGAATTCAATTCAGATTCTATTTCTAAATTATTAACAGATTTTATTTTATTTTGCGATTTATCGCGGAACCAGCATAGGTTTTCTGGGTGAAAACGAGTGCCTTTATTATGTTTCTCACAGTTCGAGCACGGTTTCTTATTAAAGGGAGTGTTCTTTTTCGTTTTGTCTAGTGTCCCTGAAGCCGCTGTTCTGTTTCCAACTTGTTCTGAGGGACCGTTACGTTTCATAGGTTCACTTTCAAATCTCTTTAATTTTTGGATTAAAGCTTTTATTGACGTAATCGAGGATCGATTTAATGCATTCTGAATCTGAGTAGGAAAAGCATTATAAGATTTAACTTCATATGATCAGGAATTTCGTGATCTAATTCAAAAAGCGTTCTTTCTTTTTTGACAATAAAATCAGTGTACGAACCATTTAAGTATCGAAATTGATATGCAAAACGGATTGGTTTCCGTGAAACATCGCCAAAAGTGGAAATTAAATCTTCTTTCCACAATCTCCAGGCTGCGTTAATACCAAGTTTCCTTTGTGTACTCAGAAACCGATCATTTACTGACGGGTCCAAGCACAAACGAAAAACTATTAATTCCGACCCTTTTAACTAAAACCGATTAGCTTCTTTCTCAAAATTATCGATCCAAGACTCAACATTGTTATTTCTGGTTGAAAATGTTTCTACTAAAATATGTTTCATAATTTCTTCTTTTCACTAATTTTATTTAAACAAGAAATCGTACTTTACACATATATCGAACAGTGTGGTTTTTTTTTTAATTTTACAGCTAAAACTCGTTGCGATTATTAAACATGGATCGGTTTTAAAGGAAGATCGAATTTCGCGACTGACCGCCAAGTAGTTCATCATAATGAGTTCGATTCGAATGCCGGATAACGAATGCTTAGCACTATTGGAACAGTTTACGACGGTGCAACTTCAAACGGTACTATCATTCGGTAGCGTAAGTAAAACCGGCAGGAAAGCGAGATTATTCGCTCGAGCCGTTTCTTTATTGAACGACGTAAATAAAAGATTCGCCGTCGAATGTAAAATCAAAGAAATTTATCTGCACTCCGTCAATACGAACAAAACCGCGCGTAAACGTCGTCAGTCGAAGAAAAGAAGTATAATAAACGGCGGTCACGACGACGATGGTAATAATAATAATAATAATAATAATAATAATAATAATAATAAACGTAATCGAACTGATCCTCATCCGGTAGCGGTAAATTTTCATAATACCGGAGGACAGCAGCAGCAAGATAACGAAGTGCAAGCGTTGGATTTATCTTGTAGTAGTGGTAGTAGTAGTAGTAAAAACTCGTCGTTGACTAATTTGTTAAACGTACAGAGGCGAGATTTTAAAAAATTAGCCTTTTACGAATGTTTAGACGTCCTATTGAAACCGACCTCTTTAACGGTAACATCCGATTGTCAAAACGGTGGCGCGATTAATTGGTTACCGTTCACTCTTAGTACGTCGCAAATTTCCGACATTTCGAACGGTACCGTACAAGACGAGGACGATAATATTTCCTACAACGTTCAGGTACACGTTCGAGTAGGTCGTACCGATATTTTCAACGAACTAGGCGAAATTATGGACGAATTACCGTTAGGGTTTAAATTAACCGTCAATAACGACGTATCGTCGATACCGATGCAATACTATAATAATAGTAATAATAGTAATAATAGTAATAGTAGTAATAATAATAATAATCGTCCTTTGGAAAACGACGGTAGTAATAATTACGTCGATTTCCCTCCGATCGATGTAACCGAAATATTGGCCGTAGATCCGTTTTATCCGAATTTTTTACGTATAAATTGGATACCGGACGGTACGAAAACGTTCGCGGTAACGATGCATCTGGTTCGTAAACTGAACGTAATCGAATTAACGAACGAATTAAAACGAAACGCCGTCCAGTCGAAAGAAATTACGCGACGTATTATACGACAGAATTCGGTACGCGATACCGAAGACGTACAGACGGTCTTGTTAAAAGTATCGTTAATTTGTCCGTTAACCGGACGTCGACTAGATATACCGGCTCGCGGTAAAAATTGCGAACATTTACAATGTTTCGATTTGAAAAATTACCTAGAATTAATACAAACACGTCCGGTATGGCGATGTCCGATTTGTCGTAAATCGTGCCGTTTCGAAGAATTAACCGTCGACGAATATTTCCTAGACGTTCTATCGTCGTCGTCGTTAAACGAACGGGCCAATTCGATTACGTTCGACGATAACGGCGATTGGGTGGAATCCGATCTAAATCGTAAAGAACGTAACTATTCCGTCATAGACGACGACGATGACTATAATAACTTAAATAAAACGATCAAACCGAAAATCGAATGCGTCGATTTATCTTCTTCCGATTACGACGATAACGATAATAGCGATAACGATAATAGCGATAACGATGATAACGACGAATATAATGATAACGACGGAATCGATTCTTCCGGTTCTTCGCCTTTTTCTAGATCATCTTGTAATAGTATTTCCGTTCCCGAAAATGACGATAACGATAGTTATACTAATAGTAGCGTAGACGATAATTATACTAATAGCAGCGTAGACGATAGTTATACTAATAGTAGAGTAGACGCTACATCTTTTCCGCGAGTTACGATTAGATTATCGTCGAAAGATAAGATAAAGAAGAAATCTTCGAAATACCTACGTCGAAATGTTCGACATTCGGCGGCCGGTAGTCGTAAAAATAAACGTCGGCGAAGAGTCAGCAGTTTTACCAGCACCAGTAGTAACGAAAGTTTATTACCGAATAATTCGCCGGCGATGATCACGCCGCAAAAACCGCCGATCCTATTCGGCCACGATGTCGAAGGTCATAGTATGGCGACCGTATCTCGAATTCCGACGATAACGACCGGACAAACGTCGGACGATTATCGACCGTTATCGTCGGCCGATATGAACGAGGACGATCGTTCGATTTTATATTCTATACTGCGAGTACCGGAACCGCCGAATAACGATTACTATTTCGACAATATATTCAACGCGGTACGTTTATTCGCGCGAGACGATTATTCTTCTTCGATGGCTAATCCGTCTGAAGCAGCCGTCGTGGCCACTCCGCCGATTTACGACGTATACGATTCGAGTAGCGACGACTAAGATTAAATTATCGCGATTTTCACCGTTTCGACGGTGCATTACGTTTTGTCAGTTTTAGTCGTAATAACGCATTGACGAACATTCCTCGGCGTAAATGCATTTTCCGACAGATCTATCGCGATATTATCGATTTATTCACGAAAAAATGTAAATCATAATAAGATTATAACACTTAAATGGATATCTAACTGAATTTGAGATACGTATAGAACGCGTCGATTTCATACTCTTCTGCTGAAAATTCCGAGTAATACTATTATTATTATTATTATTATTGACGTTTCGATTAATTCTGTTTCTTGCTGTAAATAGTCTACAGCGTTGTTCCTTTTAGCGTTTATTTTAATCTCGTTAATTTTAGACAGTTATACACACGATGCATATTATATATATATATATATATCAATTGATAAAGGACGATCCTTATTGATCTGAAGATATTAATAGAAGATCAGCCTAATTTGGAACAAGCCAGTATGCGATAATTTGCCATTTCCTTCTGCGGCTTGTTTACTTTACCGGTAACTTGCTGGTATTCGTTTGCATGCCAATTAGATGGATAGCTAAGTTAGAAGTCGAAAAATTCTTATCTAAGGTTTCAGACTCAAACATAATATATCGTACGAGCAGAATGCAATTTTACATTACGAAGCGTGTATATATATATATATATATATATATATATATGTATATGTGTGTGAGTGTGTAATGGAATTTCTTTTTAAAAAACAACCCGAGGTTACGATTATAAATTGCTAATTATATTTGAATAATCTTTAACGAAGCTCTTTCCTCGTTTCATTTATAATTAAAGCGAATTGTCATTTTTTATTATTATTATTATTATTATTTATTTATTTTTTTGGCACGTTCTTAGTTTCGAAATTTTGTAGTGTTTTAATATATATATATATATTAATTCTAAAACCAGCCGAACCGGATTACAAATTACTTTTATACGGAGTACGGTTTTTTTTTTTTTTTTTTTTTTTTTTTTTTTTTTTTTTTTTTTTTGAAATATTATAATCTTCTTTTGTGGATTAAATTAAATTCGTCCTTCATTATTGTAATCGGCTAGAATATTAATTAGCAGAATGATCACTGGAACGTTCGGTTGTAAAGAACAAATTAATTTTGATCACTCATTATTAGGAATCATCTTTAATTGTTTAAATGCGTGTAACTGATTTTTCTGTTTCTATCGTGTAAATTTTAAATAGATTCTGTTTTCTAATTTACGTTTTTGCGACGTAGACATACTAAGTACGCTGTTCGATTTGAAAATTCGAACACGTCTATTATTAACTTTTATTCGGATTTAACGTAAATAAAATAAGACGCGTTTATGTTTATATATTTTACGTTTTGTTCGTAATATTGAAATATATATATATACTTTTTTTTTTTTTTAAATTATTTTAGTGTTAATACAGTTACTCTTTATTCGGAAATTTGTCGTAAATTTTTTTCTGCTTCCCTTTTTTCGAGAAGGATGAATAAGATATTGAATCATAAAAAAAATAAAGTGTAAAAAAAAAATTAGTCATTAAAATCGATAAAATTACGCATTTCTTGATATCGCTAATATTAAAGTTGTTTTAATGAATTACATTCGGTACCGTTATTTCTAAATTTTAATTTAGTTTTTAGGTGTTTATTATTACGTATTACTATTAGTAATTATCGAATTTTGATAGTAGTTCGAATAAGCAAAAAGTCTACGCATATTTTTTCACCTATTCTGTAATCGCTTCGTAAAGTCTTTCTTATTTTATTTTTGTTTGTTTGTGTTTTTTTTTTCAATTATTTTTAAATTATCTTTGTTCTTTATTAAGTGATTGTAATTAAAGTTTAAAATATTAGCTTTAAAAACGGTACGCTTTTTAATTTTAAACGTATAAAATAATAGTATCCATAAAAATAAGTAAAATTGCATGGATTTTTATGTTTTCATTTTATTGCTTAAAATATTCGTAGTTATTATAATTTTATGTATATCCTTTAAATTAGCTTTGCATTTTATGATTGACAGAATATAGCATTTCTCAATTTTTACATCAAATGTTATTTTGTATGTGTGATTGATATATATATATATATATATATATATATATATATATATATATATAAACATACAATAATATTAACCGACGTAAAATTGTAAAATAATATTAGATAATTTTTAAAATCGAGGATAACGATTCTACATGACAGTCACACACTGATTACCGTGTAGAATGAGTTATGTCTGTTATTTAAAATCGAAGTACAAGTAACAAGAACAATATATTTGCATATTTAAATATTTTCTGTTTACAAAAAAAAAAAATAAAGTTACCATATTTTATTCAGGGAAAGATATAATCTATGCATTCTTTTTTTTTCTTTTTATCAAACTGTAGTCATTCATTAGACGTTACGATCTGAAATCTTTTCTATTTGTTTTAAAAAACGAAGTAAAGTTTTTGACGCAAAATCCATCTTCCGCATCACCGATTGTGTTAGATCGACTAATGACAAGTAATACAGATAATTTAAATAACGCGAGTAATTTCCCATTATTATTTCGATGTTGCATTTTTTTATTTTTTTTTTTTAATTGCGATAACACGTTGAATTCTGTTCAATTATTTTCAGTTTACCGACTTCACTTGCGCGAAATAAAGTAATTTCTCGATGACAATAGAGTATATAGTAGTTCGTATTGGAAAATAAATCAAATAATATTTCAATAATAATGAAGACAACTTATAAACGCTCTTCGAATATACGTTTTACACGCGAGAAATAATCCGAGTATAACAAAATACGGTTTAAAAAGATATAAAGATAACCTATTTATAGAATCTTAACATTTAATTGTAAATGTTACATGGATGTTTTTTATTACACAATACCGCTTCTTAGGTGAACCGTAGATAATTTCAACGTATTTATACAAATATTTTAAAATTGCGACGATATTTCATGTATAAAAATTGTTGTTAACATTAAAATTTCATGTCCCATATAGTGGACATTGTGACCGAAAGGATTAAAACAAACGGGCGTCAAAATATTGTACAATATTTTATTGCGTTTCAAATTACAGCGCTGTACTTTTGTATGCTCACGTGACATATATTGTATATATATACCCATATACCTTGAGCGAACTGTGTTTTTCAAGAAGTGGTTCGCATTATATATCATCATACCTTCGACATAGTTAGTATAAATAACTAAAATTTTACGATTCCATATTACACCTAGGTCACTCGATTAACAAAATGTAGATTTCTTCTAAGTAAACTAGATGAAATATGCGAGTATATTAACTCATTTTAATTTAGCGAACCTGAAAACGGCCTGCAACAGTTGCGTAGTTTCAGTTTTAACGTCCGTTTTTTTCTGTTCCGTTATCCGATATTTAGAAAATTATAATTTTAAAGGAGTGATTATGGAAAAATCCCGCATCTTTTTAACTATTAAAAAGATGCGCAAGTTATAACAAATATTATAGTCTAGATTCTAGTGAGGAGATGGAGCGATGGAGGAAGATTAAGAAACGTTCTAAGCGAGCAGGATAACGAGAAGGAATATGTGTTTTGCGTGGAACGTTATTTTCGACGTGAATCGACCGCGGCAGGCCAAAGAACGTTTCGAAAAAGTTACGCGGTGTAAAGCTGTACGATATCGCAATTCAATTTTAAGGTGGGTTGAAAACTTTCGAAAGGTAGCTTTTTCATTCTTATAAACTTCTAATAACTCGGGAATTAAAAAGTACCGACTATGCACAACGAAAACTTTTTGCTGAAACGATGCCGAAAAAAAAATCGAAGACGAGTAGGTCGATTTAAACAATCTTTTAATGAACGATGAAGCTCATTTTCAGCTATCCGGATTCGTAAATAAACAGAACTGCGCCGATAACGGTCCGAATTCAAACGAACAGAAGCCGTCACACATCGAGCAAGTAATCGTCTGGGTAGGAATAGTGGGATCTTATTTTTTCACCGATACCGTCAAGGGAACGCGCCGTATGGAGATGATAAACTAGTTTTTGTTTTCCTCACTTCGACTCTAGAATTAAATTTGATATTCGAACGACATATTTTCCGACAAATTCCTCAAGAACTAAATGAAACTACGGGCCGTATATGAATGGGTTACAAGCAGCTAAATGCGAATATAATGATACGGAAACAGCCAACTGTAACTATCGAAGTATATTCCAACGTTGAATCGAGGAAGAACCATTTTCAAGGAAGAACTTATAAAAATTTATGAATCGCCAGAACATTAAAAGCGGTAAAACTTCGACCATCACCTTTCCACTCCGACGAAAATCAAAAATTTGACATCTAATGTAGAACCTACGCCGATGGAAAATGCGGTAAATCGAGTTAAAAAATAATACGAGAAAAAAAACACGTAAAATGTTTTCATCGCGAAGGTAATTACGAAGCCGTAGACAACGCGTATTGCGCGATTGGTAGTGCAGCTACTGCAGTAAGGTCAGACATGTTGTTAAAAGTACGTAACTAGAAAAAAAATTATTAATTTAAAAAATAAATTTCCTCAATCTACTTAAACCGGTAGAATGCGAAGAAAGTAATTAATGTAATTCTAAGAGAAAGATTTCTCAAATGTCAAACAAAATTCGAGAGAATATCGGCAAAAGACTTGTAATTATTAAAAGCGAATAAAATTCGCGTATTTGATCAAAAATTTGATAAATCATTTCTTTCAGTATGGATCATCGAAATATTATAATAAAATTTTTTAAAAAAAGTGACGGATTACACTCGCTAATTGTCGCGGTTTTATAAACTTTTTCTTTTTTTTGGAATAAGAAGCTCTCCGAAAATTTAATAAAGTTCTTTAGAACAAGTTATTCGTGATTTATTAGATACAGTAAATTTTAATTTGCAACAATTCTGAAAAGAAAATTACATTCGCTAGTTAAACGAGCGATAAATTCAATTGAAACGCCCGATTTTAAAGTTTGAAAAATTGTGCGTTTAAGACGAAATAAGTAGAATTCATTATGGCGACATGCATCCCAGTACCCGCCACGATTTAAATTTGCAAACATTTCTTGAAGAACGCAGAATTAAATTGTTATAACCTCAATTAAAAACTGTGAAAGGTACAATAAACTGATATTTATTAAAAAGTTTGAAGATTACGCGAATGGATTAAAGGGGATTGATGAACGGAATTTTTCCTCATTACGCAGAGAAGACAACTCCAGATACAACTGAAGATGTATCAAGCTAAAATGATATTTCGTTTTAAATCAACAGATCAGCTATCTTCAACAACGCAGTCACATGTCGAAGATGCCGAAGCGTGAGACAAACATCCAGCTAATCAAATACAAAGGAATGATTTATACAGATACAACGCGTAACAACTTTTCGATTAGACGACAGGTACTGACAAAAGTAGATGGTAGCAACAAGCTTGCAGCGAATTTTGATCGAAAAAATGGAGTAGACAGTCGAAAAGAGATGTATGCTATATTCAAAACATTATTCTTTGTCAAACGTTCTAATTCAACCGGACGTGTTGAGTACGCTTTAGCAATATTCGCTTTACAGATTTCAGTATAAGTTAGAGCTTTTAATCAAATCGCAATGGCGAAATGAAATTAAAGTGGGTAAAAAATGAAGTTACGTATAATCTGGCTCGTTCTGATCCGAGATAATGTCAGGCTTCGTTAAAAACCTTTTTTTAATCCTGTACAAATCATTTTAGTCTCATTATAAGAGTGAAGGTTGGTTAAACAGTGTGTGACGTTTCAATAGACAATCATTTTTTTTTTTTTTTATTCTAAAGATTTTGTATAATCTATGGTCAGACTAGAAATGGGCACAATTTTGGTCATCTTGCTAGATTAGGAATAATGGATAATACTAAAAATAGCATCAAACGTATATATTATTATTTGAAATACGATAACAGGGAAGATTTAATGTGTAGGCTCTTAAAAATTCGACTTATTTCGATAGAAAAACTTGTTTTTCGAACTCAGCATACAGGTACTTTCCATTTATACGAATTCATTACAAATAATATAACGATAATATAAACGTGCATTTAGGCACGTAATATATTATTTTGCTTCAGTTGTCCAAGTCTGAGAAAAAAAACCTGAAAACTTCTTCAAAGCCGAAAATTTATAATATCGATAATAAGTTTAATAGGGAGAAAATATGACAAATCATTGTTACGCCATGAATTAACTAAAATGAGTTAAGGTCAGATTTATTGAGCTATGATATAACTGAATAGCCATCTATTGAAAATAATCGATATTATTTCAGTCACATCTTACAATTTCATTTCCATAATATAAGATAGATGGCGCTGTCAGATGTTTAAGGCTGGCCCTTATACATTGGCGTATACGAAAGAGAGAATCGAAAAAAAAAAAAAGAATAGAGTAAGTATAAGTAATACTAGGTAAAATTAAAAAGACGCATGTGCTAAAATCTTTAAAAAGAAAAACTTTTAGGTTGTGTTTGCCAACTTTCTATTTTGTTTGCCGTTCGTTATTTATAAAAATCGAAAATGGCCGATGAATGCCGAGTATGAACTCATTCAACAAGATGCAAATAACGTTATCCGTCGAAAATATTTTAAATCGGAAAATACAATATTGTGTTTTCACCGAGTAAGTGAAACTGAAATAACGTAAATTTTATCACTTAACGTCGGTTTCATAACTAATCGTCGAATTATATGTAAATTGTGCAATTTAGGATGATTTTCAGAAAGATATTATATAAATTGACAAATTTACTAAAGAATAGGGAGAACAAATTTAATAAATCTAAACGGGAGCATTATAAGACGTGATCGCAGCGGTAACTAAAGTCAGTGACGCACCCACGGGGCATAAGCGCCTTCCAGAGGGCTTAGAAAAGTATAAAATACATATCAAGAAAGCGCGTAACTGATAAGCTCCAAACAATTTCGAAGCTAAAATGATAGTTGAAACAGAAGAGAATATTTGAAAAAGATCACATTATCACTATAATAAAACCTCATCTTGAAGGGCGAGTAAAATAGCCTAGATTACAAAAAGTACTGTTAGAAATTATTCCTTATATCCTGCCTGAAAACATATATATATATGTATATAAATAATATATATATATATATATATATATATATATATATATATATATATATATATAATATATATATATATATAAAAAAGAAGAAAATTTCACTATCAGAAAAACTAGGGCTACCGATTAAGTAAAATTGCATATCTAACGGACTACGCAAGTGGGAAATCTGTATACTTAAAAAAAAGATTATATATATATATCACTAATACATTTTACAAATTTTATAGACTTTCCTATTTAATGACCCATTTTTGTTATAAATTTTCCATCGTATAAAACTACCATCCTAAAAATGACGTCATATAAGCTGTTGTGCTACATGCGTTGTAATAGATGAGATCGCAGCGGCCCATGTAAATATAAGATATATAAATATATGTATTATACGCTAATATCCATAATCACATTTGAATATTAATAAAAAAAAAACTCTGCTATCACAGCATGCGCGTATGTATATAAATTTTTGAATATTAAGCTACCACCACAATCACTTGATATTACACAATATTTATACGCATATATATATATAGCTAAAATGTTTTATTTACAAATTGTCGAGTACACACCCGCCAAATGATTTTTTCTATTATAGAATTTTTTATTGTCAAAATGACGTCATAGCGGTGAGATTGTACAACTGCATATACAAATATATCTTGCGTTTTTACTCAAATTTGAAAATTATACTACTAACACTTCATATGTCTGAATGCATAAATTTTTGAATAATTTGCTAATACCGCAATCCCTTGATATTACGTTAAATTATATATATATTTCCACCTATGCATACATACTACAAACGTGTAATAATATATATATTACATGATCAGTAATATATATATATATAAAATGTAAGGAAAATAAATGTGAACCCAAATATTAATATAAATATATATGTATGTATAAATGTGTGTCTGTATATACGCTAATATCCCGGAATCACATTTATTGTTACTGCATGCATAAATTTCACTATTAGAAAAATTTATTATTCTGATATGCGATCACATTTTTAAATCTATCGCATGCTATTAGATGAATCGTTTTTATGATTTAATATTATGATTTGATTAAACTGCGTGATTATTGTTGTTCCCAAAATACTTCTTTGTAAAAAAAAAAATCAATTCAGATTTTTACAATATAAATATTATATATATATATATATATATATATATATATATATATATATATATATATATATATATATATGCTGTCACATCACAGAATGTTACATAATTTTGCGAAATGTTGCCATTTTTTTCACCCGAATTTTTCGTAGGTTGGTTAACATTTTTTTGTCATTCTATTACCTCTCCACACCCCCATACCTTTTATTATCAACAATGACGATAATAATAAGGCAAATGTAGCATTTACGTCAACGAAAACAAGGCAAGCATTTGTCGTCTCAACGAAGCGGTGGTGTTTGGGTAGATTGCCTTCAAAATTTAATATAAACGATGTCGGCCTTCGCCTTGGCATTGAAATTTTTCTCTCCACCCGACCTGCACCCTTCCTAACTGGATTTGTATTAGAGTCTCATTTCCCTCTTTTCGTCTGGTTCGCATTCTATTCGCCGTAGAAGAGGAAATATATCGATTACCCGTCCTAAAGGTTTCGTTACACTATCGTTGGATATTTTCCAAATTGGACATTACTGTTCGTTTCACGTATGTAACGAAATTGCGCCTCCTTTAATTACTCCTTTAATTATCTAGCGCGAAAGAAAAAATTATCACCGCATATTTTTTACTAAATTTAATTTCTTTTTTTTCCTTTAAGAGATGTTCGAAAATAACAAACTTACGAAGAGCGAGTGAGTGTGTGTGTATATGTGTACGTGTGGTCGATTCAAATTTTTCGATTCGAAATGCAGAACTCTTTTAAAAAATAAGTGTAAAATTATATACTTCTATTTTCAAGAAAATAATTGAATCGGACTTAAATAACAAAACGAAATTTAAAAATTGTTCACGATTATTGAAAGAAAATTTTAAAATTATCGAACTTCCGTAAACAATTATCACTAAAAATATTACTTTCTGATATCACAAAAATAACAGACTTGCTCGTCTGTTTAGCTTCGAATAAATATGTACACGTTAAACGTATCGATTCAAAAATTGAAGATAGAATACAAGAACGTTACAATCAGGAAATTATGATCGATGAACTGCACGATGCAATCAGTAAAACACTCTCAACAGCTGTAGGACTTGACCGCTTTCATATTAATATGATAAAAAATAAGCTACTGCGTTGAATTAGACGATTTGTATTTTTTTTTTTAATAGTTTTTGTTTTACACGTTTTTAATTATTTTTTATGTCTAGTTTTATGTGTAAAATTATGCTTATAGCGTTACTGTATAATTTTATGCCTTAATAAGTGTTGTGTGCTAGTTTAGGAAAGGCAACAATGATGCCGAAAATCGTGTTCGCGTTTTCAGATTTCCAAAAGACGATGATGTGTGTTCGAAATGGAATACCCAGACAAAATTCGAAACCATCAAAACATAGCAGCAGGGTATGTGAAGTACATTTTTCAAAAGAAGATATTCTTTGGAAAAGTACATGCTTTGATGAAAGAAGAAGATTTATTGAGAAACCATTAAAGTATCAGAGACTTAAGATATCATCTGTTCCAACAATCTATCCTAAGTGTGCTTCGTATCTTTCAAAAAGTATGTCTTGTAGGCAGGAAAATTAGACGTGAAAAAAACGTTGAATGACTACCTCTTTAACAGACGGTGTATACGGAGATCCTTGTGTATGTCGTCATTGCGGACATACCATGGCGCTGACACGATAATCCGCAATACTTTAGATTGAAATTTTTGTACTACGTCTAAGTTATGCTCGTTGTACCCCAAATCTGGCTACCGTATGACCAGATTGGTGATAACTTTAAAACCATCTACTACACGTAGAAAAGTAGTTTAGACTGCGGAAATTCAACATTAACGAATCAAAATGCAAGCAAGTTTTACTTACTTTAAATCAAAGTAAAAATTTACCGATTAAGCTAAATGGGAAAAACAATTTCCGAATCGTGTAACGTAAAATAGCTTGAATTACACCTTGATAAACATGTTACCGCTAAACGTAAACAGCTCAGAATTATATACCGAAATATGTATTGGCTGATCGGCAAATATTCAACACTGTCGCGTGAAAATAAAATATTACTTCGGAAATTTGACGTAAGATTTACATCGATTTGGCAGACATAGACAGTTAGCTGGTGGCCATTATAATATTTCAATTCGGTAGATATATGAATGTGAAAAAAAAACCTTCGGATTCAGTCGTTAATGTCATATCTCAACGTTTTAGAAATTTAACAGTTGATACATTTCATAATAAGGATTATTCAAACGAATTATCCTAAATCAGCTTACACCGAATATAAATATAAATGAAGAAGACATTGAAAATATAAATCAAGAAATACCCGTTATCGTTTATTCGGAAGGCTATTGCTGTCATCTTGTTCTACGAAAGACAAATTACTTGTAGAAATAATTTAACGATTAAAGATGATCTTCACAGTTGATGACAATCATATTTTGATTAAAAATTCAACTCGAGGATGTCCAATTTCCCAAAGGATAGTTAGTATTGTTTCGTACAAATATATAATTTTTTTAATGAACTGTTACAAAATTATGAAGAGAAGTTTTTAATTATTCGCGATAAAAAATAATATTTATAAAAAATATCACTGAATTACATTAAATATATTAATTTGGTAGACAGTTTTTCTAAACGTAATGATCCTAGTGCTGAAACTATTATAAAAATAATTTTATTTACTAACTAGATGACGGGACATTTAGAGTCATAGTTACTCCACAGAAATACCAGCGCTTGCTTGAAATTTCTTCACGTTAACATTCAGAGCACCGGGCCGAAATCACATCGCCCGTCAATACCGTCGAGGAATGCTTTGTTTTAATTGGACAGTTATAGATTTTCCTGGTTCTTGTCAATTCCGAGCTGATCGTTACATAACGGTCGATTTATAAATTATCGACGATTTGAATTTACCTGGTCCGAAGTTGCCTCCGATCTGTGATAAACTCCGAAACGCGAACTTATGCGCGAAGTTCGAAGGCTCCGCATTACCGTTCGGTTTCAAGTAAAGAACTCAACAAACGTCGCCCGTCGATATAATCGAGAATGCGGAGTAGAAGTATCGAAAAATACGTATAGACCAGCTGCTGAATGGAGTCGAGTGTACAAAATATGAAGACCGCATTCTGTACGTAGTCTTAAATTCGGAAAAGCTTGCAGATTTTGATTCCGGATACTTCCGGGAGGTTTATTGGTCCATTTATTTTTTACACCCTCATCCACCCTTAGATAGCAAGTAAATGGACTGAACAAATGCTTTGAAACTATTTTAATGATTATTTTGGTGTCAATATCCAATTGTTTGTTACGAATAGCTAGCCAATTGAAAAAAAATAAATATAAAAATAAAAACAAGAATTGTTGATAAAAAATTTATTTCATACGAAAAAGCAAATTTAAACATGCGCCATCCAAATAAAATACAAATAATCAACCTTTTTTATGTTGACAATTATTATTAATACATTTGCACAATGAAATACAATTTAGATTTAACTTTTTGCAAGAACAAGCCTTTGTTCGACAATTGGATGTACATTTACAGGGCTGAATCAATGGTTGCTTAGTTGCCGAGAGTACAATTTATCATCTTTTTTTTTTTCATAGCCTAACTCGCGCTAAAGCTGATTTATGCAGTACCGAACGGCAAGGCGTCGCCTAACCGGTTTCCGTTCCTACACAGTCCGAACCGGAGCCGCTACGACTAAATAAGGCGATAGAAATATTATATAGCGTTTCCGAAATAAAGTTAAAAGAAACATTGTGAACGCTTAAAAAATAATGCACATTCGTAAATATTTACAGATCGAGCATGTCAATGAAGTAAGTAAAAATTTCGCAAAATGTTACCGTGTAAGACTTCAAAATCGTATAAATGCTGAATCGCGTCAGCTCTCCTAAATACAATAGATTTGAAGTCTAGGCTCGAAAGAACAAAACCGAATATACTAATATTAGATTAATTTATATATATATATATATATATATATATATATATATATATATGTATATATATATATATATAGTTTTTAAGAGGTACGTAATTTATTATTTTTAGTTAATAGGTGTAAAAACCAAAATTCCATCTGGTAAATTTTGTATTCTTCGTCGTCGTATCGTAACCTTAACGTGTTATATTTTCCGCTTCCAGAAATCAATTAGCTTCATCGCTTCGCCATTGAGCTGTGGAGCCCACAAGCTGTCAATTGTTATTTCACCTCCTAGTAGTGGACATCTGAACAAGTGTTTATTGTCTTGTTCCTCCCCGCATTCGCATCTTGAATCAGTATCTAGTCCTCATTTTTTAAACTTTCCTTTGTACGGCCGTATCTTGTTCGTAATCTATTTAGGGGTTTCCATTTTTTCCAGCTGATCGTGTTGTGTTGCAATATGCCCTCGTCACCAACCACGTCCAGTTGTTGCGATAGTTCCTTACGGTGTTTTGCTGGCTCGTGTAAAAGTGGTGTGGTGAAGTTCCAAAAGTCTTTTCTAGATTTAAGTCTTTCTTTAGGTGGTGATTGTCCATAGATCATGTGGCGCTGGTCTGTAAGCGCTAGTGTTTTCATTCTCATTTCTGATACTTTCCCACGTATTGATGGTGGAGCGATACCATTGGCTTTATACAGATCTCCAATCGTTGTTGGTTTTAAGCAGCCAGTAATGATTCTGTAAGCGCTGTTTAATGCCGTGTCCACTTTACTTGTGTGGGCTGATCTGCTCCAGACTGTGCTAGCATACTCTCCTGCTGCAAATGATAAAGCCAGCACCGATGTTCGAAGCACTGCTTTTGTATTGATATTATTTATTTATACTTCGTCCAAGTAAACTTGTTTATTAGTCTATTTAGACTAGATTATAAGGAAAAAATATTTATTAACAGCGGTAAATAGCAAATTTCCGACCTTAATAATGTTCGAACGGTCAACACGATCGAGCTGAAATTTTTAACGTACAGTTAGATAACCAGGAAAAAAATAAAAAAATAAAAATAAAAATTTCCCATATTTTAGGGTGAATATTCGCTTGGGACCTAAAATTTCTAAATTCGCAATTTACATACAGACCGTTTTTATTTTACATAGTAAATTGCAACAAAATTTCATTTAAATCGTAAATAGGCGAATATATAAATATATATACATATATATAAAAAAAATCAATTGAAAATTAGTTAAATCACTAATATTTATTTTCTTAAGGAAAAAAAATATTAGTGATTTAACTACATCGCAATAGTAAATGAAAAATTTAAAATTCCAACAGTATACAACTTTTACAGAATCAGGAAAATAATATTGAAGAAAAAATTAATATAAAAAAACAAAATTAATAAACAAATATATTGACATTAAATTTCAACAAATCAAAAAAATAGACCGACAGAAGCAGATATCATTTTTGGATCATATTTTCACAATTACCATCACATATTTTTAAGTAATTATATTTAATTTTATATTTTTAAAATTATGATTTTTTAAATTTTTCACTTGATAATGGCGTAAATGCCGAAAAGCTTTGTGTTTTCCTTAAGAAAATAAATATTAGTGATTTAACTAATTTTCAATTGATTTTTTATAAAAAATCACTACATTCCACATTATATAAAAAATTAAAATATATGTATATATATATATATATATATATATTAAACAACATAAAAGAAGTTAAAATCGCTAAAATTTTCCGTATGAAAAATCACAAAAGCTTTTCGGCTGTTAAGCCATTATCGAGTGAACGTAAAAATATAATATAAAAATATATAATGTAAAAAAGAATTTATTTACATATACAATTTACCGCAAATCAACGAAGTGAAAAAGTAGTATTTATAAAATAATCTGATAGAGATTTTATAAATACTGAATGTTTTTTTTCACTTTTACTAATTTTTGTGAATTCTATAACTAAATTAATATATTTTACATTTTATATTTTTATAAATTGTATATATATATATATATATATAATTTATTTTTACGTTTACTCGATAATAGCTGAACAGCCGAAATGCTTTGTGATTTTTCATAATGAAAATTTTAGCAATTTTATTTTTTCTTGTTTATTATTTTATAAATCACTACATTACGCACTTTTTTCAATATATACAAAAATTACCCGTTTAATAAAGATATATAATTCATAATTTACGACTAATAAGATTTTTCGTCAATATAATCTTTTAAGTATGTGTTTGATCACGTTTTAAAAAATTCACGTAATAACAGAATTTTACGTAGGTTAAAATTACTCGTGGAAAATTCAAAAACTTAGTCGAACCGTTCAACAAATTAAATTTACGATTGATATACAAAAACCATAAATTCTTAAACGAATACCAGGCTGTAGTATTTAAAGAACCAAGTTAAGTATATACATACATATATACACACATATATATATATATAATATATATACGTTTGTGTGTGTTGAAGAGAGAAGGATAATGTAAGCTGTATTTTACGGTCGGCGCGTGTTTAACATTAATCCTCGTGTACACTTTCTGCGAGCAGATTTTCAGAAGAAAAAAATATTCCTAGACTAATTATCGTTACTACCTCGTTTAATTTGTTCTGAGAATTTATATTTAAATTATTTTTTTTTATTTTTTTTATTTTTTGTTAAATCGAATTAATTTAGGTAAATTGCGTTAAAAATTAACGCGAATAAATTATCCGGCGCGTAATTTTTAAACGATATTACGCGTAATTAAACAATTTGCAGCGTAAATTTGAAATTCAGTTTCCCTCGAAAAGAAAAACAGCGTTCGAATAATTAAACAAATTTCGCGTAAATTAAATTAATATTTTTATTTAATTAAACTCGGAAATTACACACTTCGATCAAAGAGTGCGGTAATGTAGCTACGTAAAAATTGAATAATTAAAAAGAAGAAAAGACTATATAAACCGATACGAATCAACCGAAAATATAACTACCGATCGTTCATTACGTTTAATTTAATAAAATTACCTTTTTTTTTTAAAAAAAAAAAAAAAAAAAGTTTCAACTATCGAATATACTAACGAATATACTAACGAATATTGTATCAAAAACAAGAAATGACGGCCATTGGGAAGCATTCCATTAATTTGTGTGTAAATTGAACCATTAACACTGTCACTTATTGCCTTCAGTTGGACAGATTGTGTGCAAAAGCAAAATTTATTTAAAAAAAAAAAAGTTTCAACTATCGAATATACTAACGAATATTGTATCAAAAACAAGAAATGACGGCCATTGGGAAGCATTCCATTAATCTGTGTGTAAATTGAACCATTAACACTGTCACTTATTGCCTTCAGTTGGACAGATTGTGTGCAAAAGCAAAATTTATTTAAAAAAAAAAAAAGTTTCAACTATCGAATATACTAACGAATATTGTATCAAAAACAAGAAATGACGGCCATTGGGAAGCATTCCATTAATCTGTGTGTAAATTGAACCATTAACACTGTCACTTATTGCCTTCAGTTGGACAGATTGTATCCAAAAGCAAAATTTATTTTAAAAAAAAAAGTTTCAACTATCGAATATACTAACGAATATTGTATCAAAAACAAGAAATGACGACCATTGGGAGCATTTCATTAATTTATGTGTAAATTGAACCATTAACACTGTCACTTACTGTCTTCAGTTGGACAGATTGTGTGCAAAATTTATTTAAAAAAAAAAAAAAAAAAAAAAAAAAAGTTTCAGCTATCGAATATAGTGGACTAACGGTATCAAAAACAAGGAATGACGACCATTGGGAAGCATTCCATTAATTTGTGTGTAAATTGAACCATTAACACTGTCACTTACTGTCTTCAGTTGGACAGATTATGTGCAAAATTTATTTAAAAAAAAAAAAAAAAGTTTCAGCTATCGAATATAGTGGACTAACGAATATTGTATCAAAAACAAGGAATGACGACCATTTGGAAGCATTCCATTAATTTGTGTGTAAATTGAAACCATTAACACTGTCACTTATTGCCTTCAGTTGGACAGATTGTGTGCAAAATTTATTAAAAAAAAAAAAAAAAAAAAAAACTTATTAAAGTTCGAGAGATAATTTCCATCGACCATGATTTTCATCGATTAACATCCGCGATGAATAAAATCAATTTAGACACTTCGTAACGGAACTAAAATCAGACGTACGTGAAATTATCGTCGAAAATTTTATATATACAACATAAAACGCACGAGGTTTATACGATACTGCGGAAGTTACGCGACAACTAGACATACCCCGTCTCCGGTGCTGCCCGCACGAGTAATACCGACACTGAGACAAAAGCCGCAATGAACGACGCACGAAGTAATTGCAAGAAAACAAGGGAAACCGGTGTGATCGTATTCGAACGGATAGCATTATTAACGTGTTCTCGGATCTACGAATGTGAATTTTTCAAGGTGAAAAGAAACCCTATAACGAAGTCAGCTATCCGTTTTAATTGGTCGGTTAAATGAGCATCAACTTGCCGAAAAAAAAGTAAAGGAATAAAGGAAAGCAAGACCACTATAACGTGATTTGGTTCTCTATAAATCTTTTTAGGTTGACGAGTATCGATGAAAATTATCGGTCGACGTCTGATACCAATTTTCCAATCGATAATTGCACTTTAGATATAATATACATACTGGTGTAAGACAAAGTTGTTTTGTTTTTAACGCGAGGCATCTGGAAGTACAAACTGCGCAATAAACGTAAAACGAGAACAATTAAAGGATATAGTTTGAATCGAGATACGAGGTTTAAAGTAAGCTACTAGGTAAATGCGGAAAAAAACAAACAAAAACAAAGATGATTGAAACTGCTCCCATTTTGCATGAAAACTGACGGAGAAACAGTTGAGCAAGTTCCAGAGATTTAAATACCTTGGCCAGATTACAACAGAAGATCTCTCTGTTGGCTGAAATTAAATGTCGAATAAAGCATGGAAATCTGCTAGAGCTGTTTTCTATAAGGGGCTTTTCAGCCGAATTTACGTCGGTCGACGATTATATTTATATTTTTTTTACATCATCCCATCATTATAATGGCTGCAAACAACGCTGATCGCATAAGTAGAAAATTAGTATTAGTGTAGTGACTCCAGTGAGACACTAGACTGTGAGGAAGAAAAGGAGTAACTTGATGAGAATGAAATATGTGTAGGAATAGTATAGGAATGATCATAATTAGAAAGAAAAAACACTATGTTATCTTACAGATATTGCCGTTGTGAACGTATAGAGCATCGACTAATGAGCGCAAGATTTTATCCATTGAGAAGAAACGATAGTAGTGGGAATGATCAAGTTTTTTTTTTTTTTTTTTTATTAAATACTTTTTTCGTCGAACTTTGCGATGTAAATTAGAGTTTTTAAATATTTGAGTTGTCTCTGCTGCACTACCGGTTAAGCTGAATCAGGAGAGGCCGCTCCTTACAATTTGTTGTCATAATTAATATTCATAACATCCTCATTCGCATTTAGCCGGGTTGTGTATTGTTATATTTAAGTTAAAAAGTGACGTAATAAAAATACACGCGGTTTGGAGAATTTTATACATGGAATCAAAAATTACCTTTACTGGTACTTCCATATAATTCTATAACGCCAAATAGAGACGATCGTTAAAAGATAGGTGGTCCGAAAAGCGAGTCCTAATCACGGAGGTGGCAATTTTGTACAAGCGATGATAGTTCTTTTAGTCCCATGTGGGCCGCTTGTTCGTAATTGTAACAACGTACTGAATCTGCGTGAGTAATTTTCTGAGATTGTTGATTTTCAGAGCTGGACATGTGACTTTTCTATAATGTAACGCGCGTTGGCGAATATTTGGGTTAAATCTTCGCTCGCATTGAACAAACCGATTTAAGTGATTTTGGACTGCCGCGTTTGCCTACATCGCATCTGAAATAGAATAGCCTGCGTATAATGGGCAAATATTGCTAAGATTGTCCGATTGCTGGTAGGTGTGTCTGTTCTAGTGGTTAAACCCCCCGAGGGCTTAGAAAAGTATAAAACACATATCAAGAAGGCAGGTAACTTGTGTGCTCCAAACAATCATAGTTGAAACAGAAGAGAATATTTGAAAAAGCTCGCATTATCACTATAATAAAACCCCATCTCGAACTAAGTGCAAAACAGCCTAAATAGCAAAAAGTACTGTTAGAAAATATTCGTTACATTCTGTCTAATGACATTGAAAATCCAGTCGGCTGTGCGACACAAAGAAAAAAAATGCCCGTTGGTTTGACTGTTCGACACTCGAATCTGACCCATGACCAGTTTTTTGTTGTTGTTGTTGTTATTAGTTATTGTTCATGGTCATTTATAGTTTGTTTTGACTTTCGAATTTTGTGTGTATTTTATTCATTTTTATTACTAATTTTTTATTTGGGGGTATGTTTGAGCCCGCCAACAGATATAAATTCTGGGTGCGCCACCGATTACATACAACGATAGTAAACGTGTGAGAATTTTCCGATTATTAATTTTGATAAATTGTAATGGGTGGCCTCTAGCGATTAAGCTTAAACGCCGTTGCAGGAGAGACAACTTAAATAAATGTTATTTAAAATTAAATAAAAAAATGTAAGCTACCTTGCAGAATGAACGGTTCTTCGGAGGAACGATAATTAATTTTGACAACAAATATTCTGTCGGATAAATATGAGAGAAGTGGAGCATATAGTTTCGGAGAGGAGAAGTTGTCTTAGCTTGTAGCTTGTGGATGACACACTTTGTGAAACATTTGTGCCACATCCAAGAATACAACAAAACATACTTCCTTCTTCTCGAACTTTGAGGAGATCGCATCAATCAGTGGATGATACTGTTACACTGTGGAGTGTTCCGTGCGGAATCCGAAATGATGGCTTAATTCCGTGAGATCATCTAAAATAGGTTTAACTTTTAATACAATTTGGGATTAGATATTCTAGGATTTAACGAATGAACAACTGAAAAAACGATAAGCTATTAATAAAAAAAAAAAAAAAAATGGAGTTAAAATCACTACATTTTTTCTTTACAAAACATTTCAAAGCTTTTAGGCTGTTGAGCCATTATCGAGCGAATACAAAAAATAATTTTACAAAATGTAAAAAAATATTACTTACACAATTCACAAAAATTAATAAAGCGGTAAAAAACAGTATTTTTGAATAATCTGATAATGAATTTGGTAAACAACACAAATAACAATAATCAGCAATATAAAATTTATACATAAACAATAATACACTAATAAAAATAAATAATAACGCGCAACAATATAAAATTTATATAGCAAGTAAAATCAAAATGTTTTAATAAAAATGTTTTATTTTACTTTCTATTGTGTTATTGTTTACGTATAAATTTTATACTGCTGATTATTGATTATGTTGTTTACCACATTCACTATCGGATTATCTAAAATACCGTTTTATCACTTTAATAATTTTCGGAAATTAGGTAATATTTTTTTACATTTTGTATACAAAATTGTACATATTTTAAAAATTTATTTTTTTATATTAACTTGATAAACGGCGCCGAAAAGTTTTGGGACTTTTCATAAAGAAAAAATTTAGTGATTTGAACCGCTTTCTTGTTGTTTGTTTGTTCTTTTAAGAAAAAAAATCACTACTATCCAAACTTTTCAAACTATTCATAATTATTACGTTTCTATAAAATTGGATAATTTCTTTTGTTTTCATTTTTATAAAAAACCTTTAAGAAACTTTCTTAAAATATAATTTTTACACTTTTTTTTTTTTAAATTTTAAAATATGTTTCAGTGCGAACGCTAGTTGAAAATAATTCTAAAAACCGCCGATAAATTTAACCGTTTTTTTTTTAACTATACGTATAATTTAACGATGAATAAAATTCAAATTTGATTCAAATTTTCACGATGCTTGTTCGATTAACGTAAAATTATTTTTCCCACGGCCCCCGTACTCGAACGAGGACACAATTTTCCGATTTGAAGAAGAAAATTATCAGACGGTCGAATTTTTTCGAAAATAAACGAATATACGGAGAAAACAAACCCTTATTACGGAAAATGTCGCAATTTTCAAAATTACGGTAAGTTTTTCAAGGCCAAAAAGGTAGTAAACAAGCGAGCGACCTTGAAAACATGTACCCACCTCCATCAGAGAAACAGCGGATGAAACTGTCGAAAACATCCCCGCCGTTTTATGTTTACGTATTAGAAAAGTATACACATTATCCAGGCTACATCATTATTATATATATATATACACCGCTTATTTAAAAGGTATATAACGAAGCATTCTCATTAATTTACATCAAGTTGGATAAAACAGATATAGAAATTATTTTGTAAACAGCGGCGAGGCATTTTCGACATCAACGTCAAGCAGAATATTGGTTTTTGTTAAAAAAGTATAGCGAGTTTGTTTTGGCTCCGCTTTAAACTTTTCGTCATTAATCATCCGTTATGGCTACCGTTAGCATCATTATTATTATTATTATGAGTATTACTAATACTGAAGCGAATCCAGAAACTTAGCCTGGGTATTGCCGAGGATTATTACGCATTTTTGATGTTCTCTAATAAGGAACTTTATATTAAAAAATTGGAACAGGCTGCTTATATTTTTCAAGTATGTATGAAAACGTGTTTACTATAGTACGTATGTGCAGAACAATAGTGATGTGTACGTGTAACCGTGGCAGTATGTACATTATAATGAAAGCGATCGAATTCAAATGTTTACCACTATTGTGTATAATTGGACTGCTGCGTGTATGTGTGCACATCCGTAAGTAACGCTATGTACATTATAATGAAAGCGTTCGAATTGACATAACCCGTGCCCAAATTGTTTACGCTAATTCACTTATTAGTTTGTTTAATGATTAACCCGCTTGTATCGTTCTGATCGAACTTTATTGAGTTTTTGTTAAATACACTTTTCAACTTTCCACGGTTTATGTGTTTACGGATGTTTTTTCGTCGTAAACCAGACCAATTTTTTGGTTTTTTTATGGATTATTGAATGTGTAAAGAGTATATTTATATGGAAACTATACTTAATGTTGTCCAGATTCTGCGATAAACAAGAACAAAGACTTTATTTCGGTATTTCGTCAACGAACCTGCTTTTCGCAAAATTATCGGTCATTAACCTCGGCAAATAGTTATTTTTTAACTTAATAATAAATTAAATTTTTAATATTCTCAGTATAAATCGGATCGAAAAGAAATATAGGAAAAAATGGCCAAAGAAAAAAAAATACCAAGATGAAGGAAAAATAGCAATAAAAATACTCAACTCAAAATCAGATAATTACAATTTGCAATCGATACTTATTAATAAATCGCATAATAGTAACTTTACTCGAATTAAAATTATAATTTTTATAAAAATCTACGCTTAATTCTACGGCGCCTATATATATATATATATATATATATATATATATATATATATATCGTGCACGGAAATGTGTGCCATAACACAGTTACCGATAACTGATATTAATTTATCGCGATTGATAGAATAATTATCGAAGAATTTTTGAAAATTATGTTAATAATTTGATCGATAAACGGTAGCTTTGTAAATCTATACATCTATATTAGTGTATAAAACTGAAGCGTCTGTGTGTGATTTGCGAATATTTTCATTATTAATCACCGCATTGGGCTATTTTTATCACACATAAATAGAAAATCGATTTTTTTAAATTTTCGTCCGTCTGTCTGTCTTTCCCGATTTAACTCAAAAACTATTAAAGGAATAATGATCAAATTCATATAAATCCTATATTATCGGATTAGTTATAATAAGTTTTATTTCACGATGATATCATAAATAGGACAGAAATTACAATAATCGAAAGTTTCAAATACATAATATATATATATATACTAATATAGTTGCTTTACCTGTACTATACTAATATAGTTGAGTTGGGGGCATGACCGAAATAACTGACGGATACATATATATATATATATATATATATATACACATATATACATTAAAATAAATAATTATTGTATAACTTATAGTATGATAATATAATTCTACAATTTTTGGACTATAAGAAGCTTTTTATACGTACTATTACAGATAGCAGACCATGCAATCGCTCTCGGCCCGTTGGCTAAGATCGAAGTGTTGTAATATCTGTTCTTATCAGCTGTGATAAACAAGTGCCCTGCTGCGTTGCACATCCGATATATAATAAAGTAGTATACATATTTTAAAGTCATCTTCAGGTTAGTTAAAGTTAAATTAAAAAAAAATTAAAGAAATAAATAAACTAGATATACAATTATTACGCGTCGTATATAGAATTATAAATAATTTATTTTGTTTATTAACGAACAATTTAAATCTAAGTACATGTAGTTTCAACTGGAGCTGTCTTTCAACGCGAAATTATGAATGTGATCGTCTTATAGATCTAACATTAAATTATATTTATAATGCGTTTTGATTTTATTTTTTTTTTATAATAAATCATTAACACTCTAAACATTTAAAACGTAAAATTCTCTACATCTACCAAAATTGTAAACGCTCGCCTAGATGACAATTATTTATCTACAATCCTATTTATAGTTCCCCAGTATTAGTAGTAGGTCACATCGTATTTTCTATTAACCATACCCGCTTGTACAAATCCAGGATATAACTCACCACCTCTATCCATCTTGCGACTATATCAGTGGCGGATATAGATTATATATTTTAGCGAGGGCCAAGATGCCGCTCGTATTATACCTGAAACTCATTCGCAAACACTTATCCGCAATTAAAGAGTCAAATACGCAATAAATTTATTTTATTATAATCTGTCGAACTAATAATAAATTAAATATATATATAGAGTGACTCGGAGAAGACAGACGATTTTGTTGTGTAATAATTCAAAAACTACTCGATCAAAATTTTTAAATGAAGTTTTATTTAAAAATAGGAAAACGAGAGATTAGCTTACAATCATTCGTGGAACACAATATCGTTCAGTTATTTTAGGCGTCAATCGATCGCGACAGTACAAAGAGAGTTTCTAAAAGAACTCGAAAGTTATGCGATTTTTTCTGTGGGGACACATTCGTCCACGAGATGTGGATGACCTGAAAATTCGAATTTCTAAAAAAATTTCTAAAATTCAGTAATATTGTATAATGCCTGAATGAATATATTGTTTCAAATAGCGGTCATTTGGACGATATTGCGTTCCACGATGATTGTATAATCACTAGTTTTCCTATTTTTAAATAAAATTTCATTGAAAAAATTCTGGTCGAGTAGTTTTTGAGCTATTCAAAAAAACAACAAGTTGCAATTTATTCAAATTAAAGCGACATTTGTAAAAGCAAATGGAACATATCCGTAACACATTATCGCGCTTAGGATATTTTTGAAATTAAACTTCTATTGGTGCGTTATATATGGGGAGTTAAGCTGCAAAACGAGCGTGCGTAAATAACGGACGGATATAAATGTATATATATATACAACATCCGCCTATCAAACCACTTTTTTTAGGGTTATGCACGTCGACTTATACACAAAGGTAGGCTTATTCTTATAAACGTCTGTGTGTGTTTATATATAGAGTCGCGTAAAAATTTAAAAAATTCCGAGGCACAGATGTTTTTTGTTTTTAGATAATTAATTTATTAGCGATATTAACACGGCATCTCGAGAATCGTTTCGCAAGACGTTGCCTCGATTTCATTAAGCCAATAATGAATATGTTTCAAAAAGATGAGACTTTTATCTAGGGTAACATCGAGGTATTTAATTTAAACCGAACAGATTGTAAGGTATCAGTCGTGAACATAAACAGTGATACAGTACACTGTCATCTGCTGAACACGACGGTAACGAATTGCGTCTGTCTGTACGAATTGCAATTTTTTCGTTAATAACAACAACTAAGAAGGAGGCGATGATGCGTATGTGGTAAACGGATAGAAGGAAGAAGAAGATTCATCAACGCGATTATTATGGATGGGGGTGAGACGGGGCGAAATTTTAAACGATTAGGCCGAGCGGAAAGGTGGTAAAATTTATCGGATGTCGGGTGGAACGTTTTTCAAGGTCTAGGCCAAGGTTGTCGGGTTGTTATTTTATTTACGCGTTTTAGCCAACCGGCAATTTAGCGCGTCGCTCGCCCGACCTCGGTGAAAAATGGCAATTTACTAAGACAGGTCGTCGGTAGCGGAGAAGGAGAAAGTTGAGAAAATTTTCAAGTAGACGTCTACTACCACGGACATCGACGCTTAGCTTTCACCTTAAAGCAAGGACGCCTAGGAATCGTATTAAGAATGAAATGAAATTTTATTAATAAAATTTACCTCTTTTAATAATTCGTTACGCTACTTCATTTTTATCTATCCCGGCTCGAAGAACGTTTTAGGAAACACACACACACACGCGCGCGCGCAGTCACGTAGGCATGTACGGGCACGTTTATGGTAATCATGCGCAATTTTCTATACAGAAACTACGATGTATTTAATCGATATAATGTATTTATATATTCATAATTGACGTTAGTGAAAATGAAAAAAAATTCTTAAAAATAGCAGACATAAAAAAAATCATTAAAAAAATATGATAATATATTCTTGTCAAACGTCCTAGTTCGCAATAAATGTCAAAAATGCTACCTGTAATTTTCTAAGCAGAGTCGAACTCGTTTCAATTGATCGGCAAACATCTTCCCTACAGAAATTAGAGATATTTAATTCGATTTTATTTTTTTACATACGAACCAAACGCGGCAAAATTATTCTGAAAGCTCCTATTTTTATACTAGGATATATCGTATTAATAGGGCTTTAAAATTACTTTACATAACAGCTGGTAATAAATCAACGAGCTAAAAAATTCTTTAATGACTGCAAGCTAAATATTTATCCCATTATAAATAAGATAGTACATGTCACATTTGGGCTTACACAAGTCGCTCTAACTTGAATAAATTTGCAACGCTTGCAAAAAACAAATGCCCCGGAATTATTACGAAAGCTCCTATTTTTATACTAGGATATATCGTATTAATAGGGCTTTAAAATTACCTTATATATACAGAAAATTCTTTACCCATCGCGAGAGCTATAAAAGCTTATCCCAATTATAAATAAGATAGGAGATTATACTAGTTTACAGTTGAAAATATAAAAGACATAAACTTTAAACAATTAAACACATAAATCGACTTTATTACCCATTAAATAAAATGTTACAAGGCAGCCTAACGCACTACCTAGTGGACATCATATTCGTTGCTTTTGTATCACCTATTTTTAATGTAATTCGTCCATCATTGAGATAGTGGTACAGTGTATGCAGTAGAATTTTGTTCACGTCTAATAATATTTTTAATTTGCGGAATAAAGCAGGATATCAGCAATTATCAAAAGAGCCTTTTATATCGTTTCTGCTAGTTAGAATATGTTTACCTTGTTTCAGTTGCCTAACTTTGAAAATTACATAGTTTACTGCGGATGCTCTGTTGATAGACCGTTCCTGAAATCGAATTTTCTGTTATCCAGGAAGTTCTTATTTAGGTGATACGTTATCTGTATTTTTAAAGCAACAAATCGGTCGATAGAACTTAACGCTATTATTTGGGTCTTTATGTTTGTTTTTTTTTAATACGTATTTTCGATTTTACGGGACGAAACTTTAAATTTATTAAAATAACGATGCCTATCAGTTCCTCGTGAAGAGAAATATATTCAGACATTGAATGAGTACGCGAACTTTAAACTCGCATAGTGATGCGGCGTTCGGGATATATATATATATATATATATATATATATATATATGTTTGTGTTTATGTGCATACATTTCAAAATATATCGCGTAGTCGATGAGATAGACCCGCATATTATAAACATTATTATTATCATTGTTGTTAAAACATTCCAACAATTTAAAAGCGCACAACGCTGTAACTACATCGATGCGCAGTTAAAAGTACGACTAGTATAGTCAGATATGGATTCTTACGGCATCGAAGAATTTTTAATAGTGGATATTAAGGCGATTGCCGAAGGATAGCGCAGAATAACTAATGAAAGAAAATCCTAGAACGTTTACAGATACGCAAAAAGAACCCAGCGAAGCATAGGGCACATTGTGAGGGGAAACAGGTAATCCGATGTTTCGGGAATAGAAAAGGTGAAATGGAGAACCCCGATAGACCCGTGGGTATCGTAGAATATATGTAAAATGCTGGACAGGAATTAAATAAATAATACGATTAAAACGAGTAGGGCGAGGTTTCGAGGCACGTATAAACACAGGTTTGCTCGCTTATACGTAGTAAAGAAAGAAGAATTGTCATTATTATTAATAAATAATAATATATTTTTTAACGACGCTCATTAGCGTTATTTATAGCGACAACCGACTTATGACTAACGACTTATCCGTTTCTTCATTTTGAAATAATCGACTAATTCGGTTTTTCCAAATAAATCGGTCGTTTTATGAAAATATTTTTTTTTTAATTTGTTTATTAATTTAAGCAATCGATTAAATATTCTTCTTTCTTTATATACGATGTTTGCATATTTTTATAAATCCCGTAAAGATGTTATTTTGTCCGTATAATTAAATTTAATATTTAATTTATACACGTTAAGAAGTACGTGATGTACTAGAATAAAAAACCGACTACTTTTAAATCGGAAAATGTATATCCGACTGAATTTAGTCGCATTTCGACTAAATATTCGATAAATGTTATTCGGTTATTTCGTTTCGATTGGAATCATCCGTCGACTGAAATATTCTATTGCGTTTTTTTTTGTGTGTTTTTTTTTAATTTATCAAAGTTTACTTCGGATTTCATAATAAGAGTTTAACAGTAAATAATAATAATTCGATTCGAGCAATTTAAGAATATGGAACGCAGAAAATATCGGCACTGTTAAGTTTCGTAAGAACCGATTGAAAAGTAGTCGGATATATATCGATAACCGATTGAAAATTAGTGGAATTTTGAATAGGGCGATTCTTAGTAATATTTTTACTAGAATAAATTATATACTCGTGATTAAAAAATATCCAGTTTACGGATTGAGTTGTAAAATCTGTATTATTTCGCGATAGATTACCCGTTAGTTAAATTAAAAATATATTTTTTAACTTTATTTTAAGCGCATTTAGTTTATATTTTTTCGTTATATAATTTATTATTATTATAATTTTTTTTTAAAGTGTATATATATTTGTATTATTTATGTTTATAAAGGTGCAGGGAACTAGTGTACTTAATAAAATAGGTGTGTGTGTGAGTGTTGAATTGCTGAAACAAAAGAAATTAAAAAAAAAAAAAATTAAAACTAGTGTTTGTAATAGTTCCTTGCAAAGTGTAACTTTTAGAACATGGGATGGTTAAGGGATGTGAAACATAGTCCCTAAAGCCATCAAGGATGTGTGTGAGGAGTTTGTAACTTAACATATAAACCTAATATAAAATGATAGTATTATGCAAAATAAGATATGAATACAGATGAAATGTATAAAATATAACAAATAAGTAAATAAAAAGAAAAGATTGAATTGTATGGTTAAAACGTTCACGATGAAACTGCAAAAATTTAAGTAGAAAATAGGTTGATATACAAAATATAGTAGAAAACATTAAGAATACAATTAAAATATACAGATGATTAAAAATAAGCGAATAAGAAATAATTGATAACATCTTGTAAGTTCAAAAAAAAAAAAAAGTAATAATAAACCGCAGAAATGAAATAGAATTTTGATTATATAAAATATTACAATTTTTAAATGTGTAAATTAGTAATTGCGAAATATAATTATACTGAAAATTATTCAAAATAAAGGACACCAGTGTGAAGACCGAGTTATAAGTCAGATAGACCTCATGAGGTATAACGGTTGAAATGTAATACTAAGTACTACACTGGAATTTCCTACGCATGACTCCAGATATGCTAATATATTTTTTGAGTTTTTCTTATCGATTAGAAGTGGAGTATCCTGAGTAATATTAAACAAAATTCGAAGGTCGACAAAATTTGCATACAAAAGATGATTTATGTCATCCATATCTTTATTGCACAGACTGGGTCGCTAGCAATATGGAACCTACGAAGATAGGAGCCCCAAACTTACCATGATCCGACAGCACCTGGGAATTGTAAAAGTTAATATCTAAATTTATCGGTCTTGAACGAAATATCTGGGAAAAAATAATATGTCTTCCGCCCTTACACTATCCCACCTCTCCTGCCAAGCCTTATAGAACTGCGAACTGATTTTTTAATAAACTTATTATTATTTAGGGATATTTTCATTCACTATCCCGTTTTGCATTTAAAGAATTCAATCCGACTAAATAAAAAAACCGAATAATTAGTCGTTTTTTGTTGTTTTTTTGTGTTTTTTTTTAGAAACGATGTTACTAATTAGTCGGTCATGTCCATCGCTAGTGATTCGTCCAATTCAACCGGTTATGTGTACGCTAAAGTTTAGCAACTTAGAACAAAAAAAAAATATTTAAAAATTTTACGAAATAATTAAGTAAAAAATTTAATCAATTATTTAATACGCAATAAGAGCGGATTATTTGCGTATTAATTAATAACGTTGTATACGCGTGTATCTGAAACGCAGATAAAAATCGCGTCCTTGATTTGTGTTGTAGTAAAAAGCGAAATTACGTATTTAAAAAGAAAAAATTGAAAATTTTTGTTATTGAATATTAAATAAATCATTTTTTTTTTTCGTTTAAAAATATTTCAATTTTGAGGAAGTAGACCTGATTTGAGAAAACGTGATAATCGCAATAATAATCGATTAGGTGCGTCATCAATTATACGACCTTGGACGAAATCGTCTCATTTCACACGTACGCCATTAATGGTAATCAGATGAACGCTTCGATAACAATTATAATAACGAACGACAATAAGCTATTAATACCGTGCGTAATCGAACGGAGATTATATAAAATATTAACCGTTGGTTCACATACCGAAACCTTAGTAAAATGTACAAGAAGAATGCTCAGTCGGAGGAACCATAACATCTCAATACCAGCTGAAGCTTAGAATAAATGCTGCAGAAAGATGATCGCTAGTTATGTAGGGCGTATTTTAAGAATCGACGGTGTTGAAAAGCGGAGATTATATAAGATAGATGATGGAAAACGTGGAACTGTTAAGGTACCAAATAAAACGGTCGAAATGACATCATCAGTCGTGAATAGATGACTCAGAATTATCGTTCGTAACGCTCGCGATACTTGGATCTAAATGATCGTTCGAGAAAATATACCGTGTACAGCTGGCCGTTATTTATAACTTTTCTGTTCTCAAATTCGGCCTATGTTACTATGCCGATTCGAACGATAATTTCTCGATATAATATATAATAACAACTCGAATTTAAAATCCACTTAGTAAAAAATATACCATCAACGCCAAAAATCAATTACTACCGATCTAAAGAAAAAAAATGGTTTCGTTAATCAACTTTTATTTATTCTATATTTCTTATAATCGTCGAAAATCTAACGACTAGAATATCGTTCAAATATTTGAATGGTACACGGTTGCGAGAAATTATATTTATATTATTTACGATACGTACTATAAACGAGAAAAATATGAGTTGGATAGAATTTTTATCGAAACATATGACAGCAGAAATATTGTAATGACCGGTTACTACGGATAAAGTGAATCGAGAAGACGAAGCGATTATTTTATCTATCATCATCATCAAGTGTCGTCTCCGTATCGGGGAGGCAGGCGACTACTTACCTATACATATTTTTAATATAGTGTTAGCGCAGATAGACACACACCCGGGAGAACTGTCTGTAATCGCTTTGTTGTCAGGACGCAATGTAATCCCGCGCGTGTTTTTGATGTAGTATACTAAGTATTTCAAAATAGGTGTCTCAGATGTGTGCTAAATGTCCCTAGATACCACAAAATCGTTGACATGCATACTGAAACTTGCCTTATATTAAGGACCGTATCTTAAATTTAACGCGTAAGTTCTGCGATGACTGCTTTAATCGATGATAATAGTTTAATTTCTACCATTGGTAATTACGATTAACTCCAATTTATGCCTATAGTAAATATAAACGTAGGGGGCTCAAACATAACCCGTTGTAACGTTATATGGCGATTATTTTAGAAATTAATATTCCTTTATTTATTTTTTAATGTCTAACGTGTTTTTTCTTTTGTTTTATTATTACTATCTTAATTTTTTGTTTTTTGCTGTACAGTTTTTTTTTTTCAATTATTTTTTGCTGTCATTATAAGTATAAGTATAATTACTTCTTTTATTTATTACGGGTTTTTGTATTATTTCTGATGTACGGCGCGTTACGTAATTATTATTTAAAATTTTTGATTTGTATATACTCACTGTAAATTATGCTGAAATATACGTTGTTGTTGCTGTTTATATCATTTTATTACTAGCGCGCATAGCGTACGGTGTTATACGTGGTGGTTTGCCATTGTCATCCACGCGATAATATTAGGATACATTTAGTTTTCATTTCTGATGATAAGTTTTGTGTGTCTTCGATAGTCTCGTCGAAAGCTAAAAAATTAGTCGTAAATCGAGCAACGTTGAAAATATTGCTTACATAATATACTCGCATTGTCATAACACCCGGAGACATTAACGTAACAGTACATTTATCGAGTAATGAGTATTAATTGTAATAATGAATTTAATAATATAACAGATTTCTCAACACACACACACAGAGGAAAAAATAATAAATAGGACAAATTGTCGTCTGGCAACGGGTAAAAAACCAACAATAAAGGCGAAAAGGATTTTCAAAGAAGACGTCGACACTCGAAATTTAAATATTCTCGGCCATCGGTTGAACACAACGTACAGTCCTGTAGCAAGTTCGTATATATGCGTAGATATGATCAGTTATGTGCTTATTTTTATTACTTCTATATTTACCTACTGCGTATCGTGTGTCATTCTTTTGTTTTATTATTGTTAATATTATTATTATTATTATAACTTTTTCGCTATAGACTTTATATATATATATATATATATATATATATATATATATATATATATATATATATATATATATATTTGCAATTGTCACATTATAGGTATAAATTTTTCTTTTCTATATTACTCGTCTTTATATCAATTCTGTTGTTATATGATAAGCCATTTCGAGCGTTACGTAATTATTATTTAAAATTTTTGTTTTTATTCGTATTTTTTTTTAATTGGCACAGGATTTTTTGACTCAGTTCGGTATAAAATTATTAAAACGGGAATATATCAAACGTTAATATCGGTTGATGCGATGTAATTAAGCTAAATATATACGAATGCGTTTAATAATAAGTAAAGATATATTTATTGGCAATGGTACTTTGAGAGATAAAATTTGATTACGTAATAAAGATCGTCGAGAGCTGTAGTAAGAACATTCCAAAATACATGATACGCATCTGCTATTTTGTTGTCATCGGAAGGATGAGGGTAGAAAGAAAAAATTATAAGATTATATCGATATGGATGGAAGACGATTTTTTCCAGTAATTTACATAAAGTAGTAATGAAACATGGAAGTACGTTATTCGGTACTTTTATGTCACTAAACCGCAATTTTATTACGAGTATTAAAGGTTGAAACTAGATAAAGACCAGATCTAATTCCGATATTCTTTACGAGCAAATTTAATGAGACACTAAAATATCTGTTAAACGTGTATACGGAATGAATTCGAAGTGTGGCTAAGAATATCGCTAAAAATATACCAGAATGTCCAGGAATGTAGCAGAACCTAACGGAAATACCGGATTCTAACAGCGAGGAAACCGAAATTCGGATTTTATATAAATAAGGCGATCCTGAATCGGTGGTAAGATTCAGAACTGATGAAGCTGGACGATGTTGATAAAGGTATTTTAACGCTTAGATATATATCGCCATCAGCTGTAGAAATCTAAAAAACGTAATATTTGTTTTGTAAATTACGTTGAATTGTTTTCGTTGTTAGTAGCCGATATAAAAGTTTTAATTTAATATTATTTATTTCCAGTCAAATAGATACATTCTCCGGCCGGAGTAGTATTTTTATCCCACCTCAACAAGTACGCGTCGATAATCAGCTCCTAAATTTATTTATTTATTTATTTTAAATCGATTAATTCGCGTTTTGGAGTAATTTCAATTATTATCCGCATCCGAAAAGGCAGTTTACAATTATAACCGCCTATAGATGGCGCCTCTATTGGAATTTCATTTCAAGCTGCGACAGATGGTTTCTCTATCAATCGTCTAGGATGTGTTTGGACGGTTAAATTTCATGTAAAAAGTAATAACGATTTAAATTTACGACCGTCTTATTACTATCGTTATAATTAAATTGTTACGGTTGATCGATATATTATTTATATATATATATATATATATATATATATACATATGTGTACTTATCAGATCCGACTTATTGCGTGGTGTCGACTTTTTAACCTTGAAATTCAAAAAAATAAGTCGGCATTTAATTGCGAAAACGTAAAAAAAAATATATATACATATATATTTGAAACCCGTTGGCTTATCTCACACACACACTAAGTAACAGATATCTCCCGGGAAACTTTAACGTTGTTCATATTTGTTTTTTCGTTAATTTGAAAAAATAAATAGAGAAAAAATAAAAAAACCTTGACTTTCAATTTTTGTACATATTTTTTATATATATATATATATATATATATATATATATATATATATATATATATATATATAATATATATACGTATATATAACTTTCGTGTAAAATTCGAATTTAAAAACGTCCTTCAGAATTTTACGACGAGATATATAGGAGAGTATAATGTTTGCGTGCGTATAATGTTAAATTTATATTATTGTTTCTTAGAACCGATGACCGCGAAACGATATTCGATTTATGTATATTAAAAAGAAAAAATAGAAATATTTAAATATTAAATCGATTTGTTAAAAAATTTAATCTTTGCCTGTAATGAATTAAGCGGACTAGGGAATTTAAAACTCGTAAACGGACTCTCGGCATATAACATATTATTAAGACTACGTACTAGATAAGTGTACTAGAGTTAGAAGATAAATCCGTTATGAGAAAACGCATTATAAAATCGTTATCTATTTATTTATTTACTTATTTACAAAACAAGGGCGACTTTAACGCTAAGCTTGGCTTAAAGGAACCAGAAGAAGAAGAAGGATTCACATAAATAATAACGGACTGGGTAAGAGAAAAGAGCGCAAGGATACAAGCAGATTTTATCAACTGCAATAAACTATGTGCAACACATACTTCAAACATGGATAGGACCAAATGGCAAAATAAAAGCTGGAATTGGCAATATATGAAGAATTTAGGAGAGACCTGCGCCAAATATTGGCGTCAGAAGGGTTAAAGAAGATTAACTAATTACAAAACAAATCACTTCATTTATACGAGTTACTTCTAAAAACACAACACGAAGTCCGAATATATCCGATACCCTTATATATATATATATATATATATATATATATATATAATAAATAAATAAAAAGTGTATTTTTACATTTAAAATAAGAAACAACAAATATCGTCTACACGTACCGAAATAGTGTAAAATTCTCACCGTGTATCGCGATATAAAAACAAAAGAAACGAAGCTTAAAGCAAATAAACTGCAGGAAAAACCACCACCAAAACCTGCATGAAATAAGTATATAATAAAATAAAATAATAACATAAAATATAGTATGCGATAACAGACGATCAGAGTAGCAATAAATAGGAAAATAAATAACTATATACATAAAACAAACTTAAACTTAAATAATAACTATATATCATCGGGAATTACGCATCATAATAATGTATGTTTAATTCTTTTATGTTTATATTTCTTATATTTTAATTGGAGACTAGTGCGAGTGTAGTCTCCTATATTGTTTATAATGGAATACTCACTTAGAGTACAATCATAAAAAAAAATTTTTTTGGTTTGCTGATTTATTACTTGATGCACGTATGGTAATTTCAAAGTTCTGTGCAAACGATCTATCCTAGCATAAAACGGAGCTTTAAGAATAATTCTGCAACATTTATTTTGCATGGCTTGCAATTTAGATAAGTTAGACTTGCGTAAGACCACACAGGACACGCGTACAACATTATCGGTCTTAAGATACATTTGTAGATAATTAGTTTATTTGCAGAATTAACGTAGCATTTCCTATTAAAGACTGGATATAATTCAAATAAAGAGGCTTGAGTTTTATTAACGGCGTGTTCGATATGTTTAGAAAAGGTAAGACCTTTATCTAGAATAACACCAAGATATTTGATCTGAGTCTTCCATTCTACGGGTATGTTATTAATTATTATAGGAGTTAGAGAGTTTGGTCTTCTTTTTGTAAATAATATTGACTGTGTTTTATCAGTATTTATGTTAATTTAGTATGATCTTAATTTCTCAAATCCTATGCTTAGCCTTCTTTGAATAGTATCTGTACGATACGACGTACAATATATAGCCGTATCATCCGCATACAACGCCATCTGAAGGTGTTTATCCATGGGAATGTCATTAATAAATAAGAGAAAAAGATAGGGTCCAAGTATACTCCCTTGAGGTACTTCAGCTAGTATAGACCTTTCCACAGAGTTACAATCATTTATTTTTACCATAAATTTCCTATCTGTTAAATAATCTTTAATAAGTCTAACGATATAATTAGGAAATTTTAGTTGAATTAATTTATATATTAATCCGAGATGCCGTGTAGTATCAAAGGCTTTCTCAATGTCTATGAGAAGTAAACCTGTATGTTTATTTTGATTAAAACCATCTGTTATGAAATCAGTAATCCTCGCCAACTGCATAACTGTTGATAGTTTACTCCTGAATCCAAATTGTTGTTCAATAAGAATATTATTAATTATATAGGGAATCCCTTGTACAGTATAACATGTGCCTATAACGTAACTGCGTTAGGAGACAAAAGCAAACATTAAAAATGTTTAAATTAGGTAAAACTTCGAGGTGAGCGATCGTAAAATGAGAAATATAAATCGGCTAGTAGCGCTGAAAAAAAAGGCCGCCTTTAATTATTGGAAAAATATGAGCACGCAACGGTTACTCGCTCATTAGGAACGCCTAAAGTTATAATACTCATCTTTTTAAAATGTTCAATATAATTAATATGTACGTTTGATTTTTACACGAAATACCAAAACGATCGTATGCGGTCAATGAGAAAATTTAACGTTATATATATAACTATCATTCATTCTTTACAGCCGGAGCGTAAGGATCATTGAGAACCGACCTATCAACTAAAACAATCTCTCCCTAAACTTCCGTGGTTCTATTTCTGTAAGAAGATTAATCGCAAATGAATTGTACTCGTCAGTAGATTACGATTGAGGCATCCTTTGTACAGTGAATTTATTTTTCACTATTGGAAAGCCCTCCACCTTCCCCGAGCCAACGTGCCTCAACTTGGGACGAGTCCCTTTATGTTTATACCGCCGACCCGTTCCTTCAAAAGACCTAGGTAGCATTTCAGCCAGATGATTTGGTGACGCAATCGAGGAGTTGCGGAGCTGTCCTGTCCAAACTAATCACCTACCATTGTCTCGGGTCCGAATCCGAGCTGGTAATTAACGACAAGTATCATCCAGTGAAACTCTCACTAAGAGCCACTGCCCCCCAATAAGAAGCACAAGTGCGACGTGTCAGGTACTGGATGATATCATCTCGGGTGATGAGTTTGCGGCTCTGTTCTGCTACGGCGCAAACTTCATCTCCACTTTCAAGTGCGATTCTATAAAAGATCTCGGCCGATAGACGAGATAGATTTTTGACGGAAGAAATCTGTCCAGCTCTCCGCCAGCACACCAGTAATTTGGTGATACCGGCCGAAGGCAATTTCCCTGGTTGAATTTGCTCGGCGACAAGTACCTTCACGCATATCTGCTCGTGCGTTCAACAGGTGACCGTACACGCTCCGGCTCCACAGACACACTGACGAAGCGTTTCTCTAAGAGAAAAACGTTGCCCGTAGTATGCAAACGGACCGGGGCATCTTTTGTACAATATGCAACTTGGAGAAAGTCCCTTCCATTCTGAAAAGACAATCTGCAATTTCGATTGCGTTTTTTTGTCTAATGCTCTGCTATGACGCCGTTACGTTCTGAGCTTTACATTATATTAAATCTCCGTATAATGAATCGCTCCTTCTTTATCTGCATAATCTACAATTATCCCCTCGTATAACAACATTTCTAGAGAAGTTAACATGTTTTATAAACAGTCTTCCACAGAATGATGGTGAGTGGGTCATAAAGGCATTCCCATTGAAAAAAAAAATATTAAATCCGATTGCACACGAAGGAAAATGTAAATAAAAGTTCTCGTAAGGAAAAAAGCAATGGTTCTAATATAATGTTTAAAGGTCATATATATATATATATATATATATATATATATATATATATATATATATATTTATATATATATTCAAACCTGGATGAGTAAGAATTCATTCAAGGGGCGGGCAGATTCTTTTGTTAGCTTATGGAGATTTTTCACTTAACCTAGTTTACTAGTTTATAGAAATGCAGGGTAGGTTCTTCTCACTTATAGTAGTATAAAAATACAAAAAGCAGTAAATAGATATTTGAATATTTAGCACACATACAAGGAAATACGTACTTCTCCAGGAACGAGAATAATAATAACAGTATCAATAAAAATAATTATTTTTATTATCATTATTTCAGTCAGAATCCGGTGAATTAAATTTAATTAAAAATTTGTTTTCTAACTTCTTAAAAAAGAAATAAAAAAGAAAGAAATTCGTTACTGTCTTCTAGGCTTTCGTTTACGCATCTTTTATGTTTTTCGAGTTCATAAAATCTTATAGAAAATTGTTTTATCGCGTCCGCGAAAAATTTAAAAAAAGAATGCTGTTCGATACTCGTTTGGAATATTAATTTATTAAACCGATCGTATTCATCTGCATTGCCACTTCCATCCGGGAACATTCTAACAATTATACAGGATGAAAAAACACGTTCGCTTTATTGTTATTGTTTTCGTTGGACGAGCTATCGTGTGCTAATTCGAAGAAATTGATAAGCGACGGAAGGTCCTAATAGATGTTCTCGCTTATTGATGAGTAAGACAAGTGGGGTAATCTCGGTTACAATAGTTGGAGTAATGGACGATTACCTTCAACAATGTGTTTTATCGTCTGCTTGACCGACTCCGAAATACACAAGTTTTGTAAAAGGTGTCGATATCTACAATTGCCAGTTCAAAGTCTGCTAAAGCTCGCAGGTTTTTCTGCGGATTATCGACAAAAAACCATCAGTTAAAGAATTACGTGCTGACCTCCATTCATTAGTTTCCTTCTAGTCAGTACGGTGCAAGTTCAACTAATATCTATGGAAATTATTTGCATTTTAATCTGCTTTGGAAGCTTGTTTCGTTAATTTCGTAATCAACAGTTCTAGTTTAGCCTGTGATTTTGCGAATATGATTCGTAAGAACCAGGGCCATAAAGTTGATGTACTGCGTACCGTTGACGATAATATGTCTATTTCTTCGCTTTGAAGAAGATGAAATGTATACTTTCACATTATTAAGCATTACAAAAAGAAAACAATAATTATGATGCCGCGTACCGTTTAAAATAAACTTACCGCAGTTAAACGTAACAGGAGAAACATAATTTTTAACAACGGATGTTTAACGTGTGTATACAAAATGCAGGAAAAATAAACAAAAACAAAAAACCGATAAAAAAATATACAAAGCAGGCCGTCAAAAATAGCGATAAATTAAACAAAAAATCAAAACGTTCTTAATATTTAAAAATGAATGTTAGCGATAATTATTTAACAAGCTATAGTAAATTATGCTCGAGTCTGCGATGCTTATAGTGTATATTTTGTTCTTAACTGCTTAGAATCGTAATTTCCAATCACCGTAATTAGGTCATTATCACACGTAAGACATTGTTTTAAAAAGGCAGTAGACATTTTTAATACATGATCTTTTAACAAAGGTAGCTCGCGCATTTTCATTATATTACTATATATATATATATGGGAGAATTGATGCATCTATTCTGAACCAACTGAAGTCTCTTGTAGCTAGAGTTGTTAATGGAACTCCACAATGGACAGGCATACGTTAATACTGACCTAATGGGCGATTTATATATTATTCATTTATCATCGTGGAACGAATCCAGCGCAGGCAGAATAAAATACTACGGTTGATAGTTGCTGCTCCATGGTACGTCTCCAACAGGACATTACACACCGACCTACATGTAAAATATGTCGCTGGAGAGATTAAATCGGCAATCCATAGATACTTATCAAGAATACAACATCATCCAAATCCATTGGCAGCTAATTTACTTAGTGATGAAATACCCAAAAGACTAAAACGGAAAAGAATGATAGATCTGGCTTAAAATGTAATACTAGTCAACGGCGGTTGGATTTGCTAATGGGCAAAACCACCATATCCTGATACTAGTAGATAATTATTTAAATTAGTTCTGGATTAGAGGGAAATAGAAAAAAAAAATATCATTGACATTTAAGAAAGATTTGCGCTTAAACAGGGGATAAATGGTATAAATTGCTCTCGATGTGTTTTAATTGGCACGTAATCCAAATGCTTGTTAAAAGTCAACCTTTTATTATCTAATATAACACCTAAATATTTTATTTCGTCCGGACCGTTCTACACTTGCATCGCTAATCGTTCAGGTAGTAGGCAGAAGTGGCCTCCTACGAGTAAACAGTATTGCCTGAGTTTTGGAAAATGGATATCTACCACTTAGCAAAAATAACGAATTAACCTATCTACTCTTAGCTGTAATTTATTCTTTACCGCCCTTGGAATGTAAGAAATAGAAAATAATGCTGTATCATCTGCATACAACGCTACCTCTGTGTTATTCGTTATAGGGATATCGTATAAGTAGAAGATGAATAGAAATGGACCGAGAACACTACCTTGAGGTACTCCTGCAAAAACATGTTCTGCGGGAGGATAATACATAATTTATAAACACGTACAATGATCTAACTTAAATAGCTTAAAATAAGCATAATTAGATATTTCGGAAATTTACAATAATACCATTGTGCCAAGTAGTATCAAATGCAACCATCTCCGTGTGTTTATTACAGTTAAAATTGTGAGTAATATGTTCTGCTATTCTAGCGGTTTGACGAGTTGTAGAATGGCCAGGACGAAAACCAGACTGTACTTTTGGTAATAAATTGTTTTCGTCCGAGAAAGTACGCAATCTTTTTAGTATGATTTTTTCAGCAATCTTACTGAGATTACTCGACAAGTTTGAATGTCATCTGGTGATGAACAATCTTTTCCAGGTTTCGGAAGTGTTATGATTTTTGCTACTTTCCAGTTAGAAGGAAAATAATATTAGCGAGTTGTACAATAGTCTTGACGGGTAGATTTTTTATGATAACCGACGGAATGTTATCATCTCTTGTTTGTGAAGGATTGAATATGTTGGAGCACCTTCTTTGGAGAAATGAGTAGTAGTTGATAGATATTTTAGAAGAAGTTATATATTTTTTAATAACTAGTCTTATTTTATTATTCTGATAATTGATCGATAAATTGGCATTACGACTATGAGCGCTGATCGCGTAATTTTGAATTCTTTTCGAAACTCTCTTTGCACTGTCGTGATCGATTCGCGCCGAAAATAACGTTCTAAGCAGAGCTTTATAGGACGCCGTTAATTAGAAACGAATCTGTCGTGTGCACACTAAACACGAAGCATGCAGTTTGCGTTGAAGCGGTGTTTCTAACTGCGCTATTTAAAATTCAAAACCGTCCGTCTTCTCTGGGTCAACCTATATACTGATTCAAATTATTAAGATGTGTTTTTTACGTTAGTAAACGACCCTAACGTTATTCCCAAATATTTCGAAGATTTTATGTTCTCGAATAGCATATCATCCATTGACAGATTTAGTTGTGCCTTTATTATTAAGATATAATAAAAACGCCGGGTGTTTTTTTTTTCGGATTAGATTGCAAAATCTTTTTTTTTTTCATAATATGCGTATAACTCATATTGCGACTTCTTCCCACAAGTTATATAATTCTCGGCTATCCTTATTAACAATCGCGTGGATCAATTTAGTACATGGCTAAAGTGCAAAACAATATTGTAATAAATGATGATAATGATGATAATATTGTAAATTTTTTTGGAACAAGGAATTAATCTTGACAAAACTGTAAGCGGCCGCAAGATCCGGGGAAACAATCGCCGTTTTTAGGTTAAAGCCATTATTGAGTTAGCGCGTGTACTTGGTCAACATCTGATAACTGGAAAACCAGTTTGTTCAATAGGAAGATGTTTCACGATTTCTGTTGATGTCCTGTTATACATACGATGCGTTCGAAAATTTTAAATGACACGAATAAAAAAGACATAGGCCGAAAATCCTTTAGCAATTATCATTGCTTTTTTGAACTTCCTGGGTAGTTTTACATTTCATTGTAGATAACAATGAAGACATGTTTTGCTATATCCCATAGGTTCTTCACGAATTCAGAATAGACGCCACGTTAGCTTTACTGTTTTCGGCAGATTTTAACGCCGATTCCAATGAATAAAGTTCAATGTTTTTCGAAAAGGTTTTATGCGGGAAAGAGATATTTTAAGATTTGCAGATGTTTTCCGATTTCTAAGGCCACTTTTTTATCCGTTTCAAAATTTATTTAATCTTAGGAATCTAGAGCTATTTTATTGTATATATTTTAATATATATATATATAATAACTAATTTATTTACGTGTACAAACATGTAAAGACAACTATAAATATATTTACGTATGTAATAATCACAACGTACATAAAACACGAGTATTTTAACAATATTTATTTATTGTAATGGAACTCACACAAATAAGCCAATTATAGTGTAGGCTTATAATTATTAAATAGTACATTAAATAATTTAAAAATTAGAAAAAGAAAAAAATACAGATAAAATTACATATATTCGCAATTCGGCACACATTACTTACGTCCCATTTACATAATCTTACGATAGATATACGCGCGCATATTGCTCGACGTATTAATAAATATAATATAAACTTTTACTTATCAGGTGTACATAAACAGAGGAGTTTATACACGTCAAACACAAACTACATAATACAAATCTTGGAACGATCAAAAATATAATGTATAGTAAAAATTGAACATTTAACTAATATTAAATTAAAAATTAAATTAAATTTTTAAAAAATAATCAATTACGGAGTACTGAACTTCCCCATATTTCAAACAAACGTAAATATCCTTATCGTAAAATATGTTCGAATTTTCACTGCTTAAGCTGTGTCTTAATTACTATCGCTGAAAACTCACTAATTTAAATGCGTTCATTTATGTTTGTCAACGACGAACCCTTGTTATATATCTTAATGAAATAAAGCTTTTTCTTCTTCAACGTCCAGATAGCAGCCGACGAAAATATGGTTGTCGTTTCCAGGGGCACTACGCGTAGGACTCTGCCATAACCCCCCTTAGATACATATATATATATATATATATATATATAATAATTATTATTATTATTATATATATATATTAATTATTATATATATATTCTTAATTTTAAATAATATATATGTGTACATATGTATGTATGTATGTATGTGTGTGTGTGGAGATATATGGAAGTATGCTTTAGAAGGAATTCTTCCGTATTTTCACACGGTAAATCTCCCACCGGTAAAAGGTTATTGCTCCGTCGGGTCTAAAACTTTTGTTACGATATTGTTATTTTACGAGGTGGCAAAAGAACAAATAAATGCAGTGATAACGTAAGGTTATAAAGATGATATTCCATCCAACAATCTCTTCCTAACACGGGTACTACGTTTTAACAATAACAGCAGTTATGCAAAAACGATTGGTATTTTTAAAGTTTATATCAATTAATTCATATGTTTTGTATGGGATATATACACACACAAACGCATAATGAAGAGATAAATAAATCCGAGTTGAAATATAATGATGTTGGTAATATAACACGCAGTGATAGTAATAACCATAATCAGTTCGTTACACTTGAATTTATTTATAATGACGATGAGTACACAGACATCGTATTGATGATGATAATAAATAACGTTTGATTATTTATCTAAAATAATCTGGTACGTTTTTTTATTCTTATGTACCTGACGTACGTACTTTTTCTGGACGGAACTTTCAAATCGATTGAAAACAATTTTTTTTTAAATTTAGTATATTATAAAAATTGCATTAATTAATATTGTCAATATTAAAATATAATTTTTAAAAACATTTGGTTACGGATGTTCTTTTAAATGAATACTTTTCGTTATTTTTTTTTTTTATACCAGATGAAAATATATATTTGATATATGCTCGATATGAATTGTTTGTACAAAACGAACAAATATTATATATCGATGTACAAAAATTTTCAACCGTTAGTTAAACGTATACAGTGGTATTGGAAAATATTGAATTTTATTCTGTATTCCTAAATATATATATATATATATCTAAATCTAACGATTTGCTGAAGTAACAGGTTAGTCTCAGCTTTGTATAGTATCGTTATAAACAAATCAGTTCTATTAATAACTTTCGTCCTGATATATTATCCAAACTTTTGAAATAATACCTTTTTTTTTTTCTTCTGTAGCACAACGCGATATAATTCGGTCGAGTTACAGTTGAAACGCAATTATCTAAATTACATTTCGTCATATCCTGTAAATTTAAATAAAAACGATTAATTTCAAAAAGATAACTAAGCGTTATTTCCAACAACCGGAACCTTATTTTTTCCTAGAACGGGACCGTTCGTCGTGGGATCGTTCGTTTGTCGTATGACGGGTAGAAATTTATTAGGACGAGGTCGCGCCCTACCCTGCCGACCTTTCCGAGAGACGGTGAAAATAAACCAGAAAGAAAACGTATCTAGGAAATACTGGCGCGCGCGCGCGATAAAGTGACAGATAAACAAGGTTTTCGCGAACTAAGTTATTATACATGAAAACGAGGCTGCTGTAAGTATGCAGGAAACAGGAGAGCGTCGTAGAAATTTAATAAGGATAAAATAAACGAAAGAACGAAGCAATGGAATGGAGGTCGTAACAGAAACTAACAGAAACGGATGGAATAAAGTTAAGTAGGTGAGTATCAATTGAAAACGCATATATTCGGTTTTGGACGCGGCAAAATTTTCAACGAAAACAAAAAAAAAAATATATATTCACCACCCTCCACCCATCCACCCACCACCACGGGTTCGAATTTGTTCGATGGAAAGAGCCCAAGGTTAATGAAGAGCTGAAATCCTTTTTAAAATTATTTTTATTGTTATTATTATTCTCATTATTATTTAAATATTATTACCAGCCGTACCGATTTATTATTATTATTATTATTATTATTATTGTAATCCTTTCGACGGGCTACATATTATTTTTCATCATCACTATCATCGCGACTTGCGAATTACCCAATAAAAACCCGAAGCAACAAGCCAAGCTAACGTCGTTGTCATTACTAATTTCACATTACGACGATTATATCGTTATTAGTGTATTTTGTAACATTTAAACAAGTGTCGGTTACGTGTGCGCCAGTGTCTGTACAAGCATTTGCAATATCGCGGTCCTGTGCCACCCTCGCACGCGGAAGTATTCTACTTTTGCGACCCGATTTTTGGTCATTTACCTTAACAACCCGCGTCCCGTACAAAGTGGGTCAAATACTTCAAAAGGTCGTTCCTTATATTTAACTAGCTCCTTTAATGTTCGCCTTCACGTAACCTAACCAAATACATGCGTACGTATATAACGTAACAAATCAAACAATTCCTTTATTTCCCGCAAGTCTGTATCAATTTTTAACGGAATTTATAATCCGCATATAACAAATGCTAACCTCGATTTTATATATATAGATATATATATATATATATATGTATATAAAATTACAAATACAAGGATGATAACATCGACAGTTATAAAGTTGTGGACGAATATAATTTATTAAGACTCCCTCGTCGTAAATAACGGAGGGTGCGGAGAAGGTCTCAAGAATTGTCTAACACTGGGAAGATACGGGACAGCAAAATTAACCGAGATGCTGAAAAGAACGGCACATAGTAAATAAAACGAGAAAATTTGATCAACAGCTAAAGTTTCCCAATAGCGACGCGCAGATCTCGGACAAATTGACACAGGAGGGCGCTTATTAAAATATCTTTGATAGTATATCAATGCGTCGACATTAGATGATCGGAAAGTCGAAATTCGCTTACTAATGGAAATTAAGAGAAATGCAGTAAAATTTTTTTACGAGCAAATACCAGGAGAATATACCGAATTAGATGTTCTTTTCTATGGACGAATGTGAGATAAAACGGAAAACTGGACTCATGCTAGTTGCAGCTATGAGAAAGGCAGCAAGTCGGAAAGAGTGGAGCAAAGTAGTCTATACGATTTCATGTCGATGTCATATGATGCGATCAAATACGTTCTATTGTATTTCATGCGTGATAGCTTTATACCAGATCATGTCAGATTCTTTGGCAACGCTTAGTTAAGCAAAACCGGTATGCTGCTCTGGACGAAACCAAAACTAAACGTCAGATAAGAAAATACTACTCGGAATGACAACGTAATTTTGATGAAATAATTTTTCCGCGATTTTGCTCGAGATAATTAGTAAGCTAGTAGGAGAACGTTGGCCTGAAGCGAAGAATATTTATCTAAAACTACCGTCATCATTTAATTGCGCTTGATAGAAACGTAACTACAACCTAGACCTTGTTCTTGTAAGCAGCTACCTTAAATCGCTAGCTACCGAGAATATCGCTAAACCTACCTCGAATTCGCAACACCGTCCCGTGTGATTATAAAATTTGAATCCACGATTAGACCAATATATGTACCTTTCAAACGTCAATTTACGTAAAGCAAGGCGGGATGAATTCTTAAAAAAAAGAACAACAAGGAAATATATACCGAGAGGATGTCGAAGTAGATACATCCCAGAACTGAACAGGGACACAGTGGAATTATACAACGATTGGTGGAAACATTGGAGCTTCGATATCAGGTTGCCGCAAGTATTAGCGACGTCCGTAAAAATCGATGGATAGAAACCATTGATTCACCGGACATGAAACACAACAGCAGCAAAAACGCATGGATACACTAGTAAAGGGACCCCTTGATAAGCAAAGAACCAGTTGAAGTTACTGCAAATCAAGTCGCACATCAACTATTACTAAATAGCGAGCCAGCTAAAAGAGCCAACATCAAGAGAGTCAAACGAAAATAGATGCATAAAGATGAACACAGCTGTTTTGATCAAAGTTTTACAATATCAGAACTCTACGTAGCCATTGGCACTATGAAAAATGGCAAAGCAGACGACATAACTGTTGAACAAATTAAACACTTCGGACCGCGTACGCTAATGTGAATTCTAGAATTGTTCAATGGCATAGTGAATAATTAGCCGATACCTAAATCACGGAGAAAAGTCAAGGTAATTGTCTACTTAACCCTCCGTTAGTGAGGCCAGGTCTCACAGACCGATGCAATAAAAAATACTGATTATTTTTGTTCTCCTTTATGTAACAGACCTGTACATTCAGCTATCTTCTTGAAATGGCTGCACATACGTATACCCTTAATAAGCAGTTTGTGTTGTCATTGTGTATTTAGCAGTCGTGTATTTCGGTCTTCTACACCGGCCTCATTAATTTTGTATACGGTCTGAGACACCGACTTCATCAGTTACGTTTTCTACTCGGACAGAGGTAAGATAATATTTTACATTTATTCTATTATAAAAAGAATTTTCGTAATCATAACTTCTCAAATACGTATATAATGCTGAATCTTATAAATTTGAAATATAGTCTAAAATGCACACTGCCTCGGCATTTTAAGCTAGATCTCCTTTTGAATATTTCCAACGAACATTCCAAATTAATACACTTATATACTTTTTGATTGCGTAGAAAATGATTTGTCCATATGAAGTTTAAGCTGCTCGCATTAGGGAAATGTTTGAATTAATTGACGGAGAAAAAATGAAATGTGAAAATCGCGTAGAAGATGATAATACTAGTGATGAAGAAATTGATACAGTGGAAGTTCGCGAAGAAGATTCAGGAAGCGAGCAGGAATTGTAAGTTGAAAGTTACAGGCAACAAGAATATAATGAAAATAATAATTCATTTTTTTACTTTGGGAAAGATATGACAAAGTGGAAAATACATTGCGGAACGAAAGCTGTTAAAACTAGATCAAAAAATATTGTCAATTTCCTGGATGTCGCGCAACTGTTAAAAACCTTGAAAATTCAGTTGAAATTTGGAAAAAGTTTTTTGATGAATCCATGTTAGAAATAATCGTTAGATACACAAATCAGCGTATAATACAAAAAGCTACCTTTCATTATAAAAATAGTAGTCATACTAGGCTTACAGATCATTATGAAATTGAACCTGTCATTGGAATTTTCATTTTAAGTGGTGTAAAAAACTGCAATCGTCTGATTGCTGATGAGCTATTCGCAACTGATAGAAGTTCTCCAGAAATATTTCGTTTAGTAATTTCTCTACAAAGATTTCGATTCATCATGCAACATATGAGATTTGATGATATAACAACAAGAGAACAGAGAAAAGTTACTGAAAAGCTTGCTTGAATTAGAGAATTTTTCGACTGTTTTATAAGGAACTGCAAAATGCATTACAGCATGTCACAGTTTTGTACCGCTGATGAAATGTTGTTAGGGTTCAGAGGAAAATGTAATTTTCATCCGTATATATCTTCGAAACCTAACAAATATGGCATTAAAATGTACGCATTATGCGATGCAAAAACTTTTTATACGTCAAACCTGGAAGTTTATGTTGGTCAACAACCAGATGGACCGTATAAATCAATTAATTCCGGTTTAGCAGTTGTTGAAAGAATGTGTCAACCAATAAGTGGCACTGGCAGCAATGTAACCACTGATAATTGGTTCACCAGTGTAGAACTTTGTGAACAGCTTCTAAATAAGCACAACATTACTCTTTATACATTAGTATCACACATTCTAAAAAAAAAAGGAAAGAATGTCTTACTCATTAGCTCTATGCATGACGATGACAATATAGATGAAATGACAGGAAAGCCAGAAATGATAATAGCACATACACATGTGGACAGATACTTAACCTAACACAGTGTACATCGAAGATGATTTCGAGAAAAAAATTAATTACAGGTGCAGTTGTTATAGATCTATCGATCGCTTACGATGCAATAATCCATCGATCATTACTAACTAAACTCTATAATATCACCGATGATTATGGATTTATAACCATTATCTCCAAACTAGTAGAAAATCGATGATTTTATGTTTCTTTAGACGGGAAAGTTAACCTCATCGTATACAAGATGTTAGCCTCAGACAACAAAATCCAACACACAATTATCATCATTAACGTATTGTTCGTCGTCGGCAAGCTACTCATTGCGTGTTACTTTTACGTATAAAATTGCCTATCGTTCAAAGCACTAATTATATGCAACGCAAATAATCGTGCATACTGTGTTATACGAAATACGATGCTACTGCCTTCTTCGTGATAATTAAGAATTTAGTTATGATTACGCCTCTAGCTGGAATGGAACCATCGATTGCACCAATGCTACTACAGCGCATATATACATATATATATATATATATATATATATATATATATATATATATATATATATATAATATAATACATTACAAATTTGGGTTGGTTCTTTATTAATTTTTCTTGTTAATTTAACACAAAATAACATTATTTTTATAATTCTATACGTAAGAATCAAATTTTTAGTTGAATAAATTCGTTTATGTTTGTTGTTTGATTTATTGTAAATACATTTGAAAACTAATAGCATGTGTGCAGACGTCTGAATATCGCCGTAATCACATCTATCATCTTCAATAATACCCCATTTTTTTAAATTAGCTTTACACTGTGTCATTCTGGTTCTCAATCAGTTAAGAGATCGCCAAATTTTCCACGATAAATCATGATCTGGTGTCGGGTTTTCTTGAAAATTCTACGCATTAGTTCCAACTGTGGTCTTCCATAAGCGCTCTCTCATAGATCGTGGTTGTTCCATCGATACAGAGGTTGTATTCGGGAAAATATTCCTGATTTTAATCGGCTTCTTGGAACAGTGTGATCATAAAGATCTGTCGTCCAGCATTTATTTGCTACTACTTTTCTTGTTATTTAGGGAGGTGATATACCCACAAGCGGGTATATCTTTTCTATTTTTGTCGACTTCAAACAGCCTGCTACTATCCTTATTGTATCATTCAGCGCGGTGTCCACCTGTTTCGTATGAGATGGATTTTTCCATACCGACTCTGCATATTCAACTACTGAAACACACAGGGCCATTGCTGATACATCATCCGAAATTTATGGACCTTCGTCATTATTAATAGTTGTCATACTCTCGGCATTATCTCGTAACAACATGTATATCAGTTAAGAATTATCGTTGATTATTGATTATTATTAGTTCATGCGGTTACACATTAATATAATAGAACTTTAATTCATTTAACTTCTGCAGAGATAAATTTTATGTATAAAATTCTACCTTGTAGATTAACTTTACAAAACTTTTTTTTTGTCGTTTTTTAGATATTTATAAACTTTTTTTTTAAAGTATTCCCGTTATTTTTCACATTTTTAAATTTTGAAGGTCGTTTTCGCATACGTAGGTTATTATTTTCAGAAGATCGTTTAATAATATTAAAAAAAGGTAAGAACTTAAAATACTTCCCCGCGGAACACCAGTAAAATCAGTTTTAAGCGTCGAATGTAAATGTAGGTGATAAATGTAAAATGTTCTACCGCTTAAATAAGACCTAATTTAACGAGATGAAGGGATAACCGAATTAATTAATTTAGTTTTAAAATGATATCGATTAATTTTAGTTAGATAGACTATCGCTTTACAAGGAAGGTGCTTAACCCCACGTATTTGTAGGAATACCGTCAGCACCGCGCGATATTCTATTTTTTAACGATTTAATACATTTATAAAGTAAAACGTATCCGGAGTACGTGTAATGCTAAGAAAGACGTTAAAATATAAAATACCGGTAAAGAGGACAAAATATGGTCAGCAAACAAGTAAATATATTATAAGAAAAATTTTGAACCAGTTACCAGATGAAATACTGCAGGAAAAAAATTTAAGAAAATTGAAGGGAAAAATTAAAACCTGGTTACTGGTTGGAAATATTACGAGCAAAATTAAATAGGTAGGGATAGACATATAGCACATGACCGAAGTGCTGCTACTATATGTATACATTTTGCGTTAAAACGATATTGTACGTGTGATTGGGAGAGATAAATGAGGGTATAAATGTGAGCAAATGGGACAGAGTGTATATGAGTGAGTGTGCGAATATGAAAACTCTGAATTAATATATAAAAAAAATATAATAAACGCGCGATAAATGTTAGCGAACTAAACCCGTCGACAAACTTATAGCTTGACGGAAGTAATTGTAAAAATTAATCTATAAGAAATGTGTGTGAGTGAAATTGTGCGTGAATTTTTATATGTTATATACAAATATACGATTTTAAAAAAAAAATTAACGATTTTTTTACCGCATTATTCATTTTATAGCAATAAGCTAAACGGGCTTATTGTTAGAATGATTGGCTAGGGGGAAGAGGGAAAGCCCCGTACATTCTGCTTTGATAAAACGGATACAGGAATTCCAGAGAATAAACTGGCACATAGCGGAGTAAAGGAGGCTCTGCTACATTGTTGCCGAGTAATTATTTCATCAAGACTTTTTTATTCGTGGCAACAAAAGTGGCTGTCGACCTCCTCATTAAATAAGCTTCGTCAAATCAAGAATTTCGTTTTACCTTGGTTCGTTTCCAAACCGCAGAAATGACGTTGTCCTAAGCAGACTACGACTAGGTCATACAAGATTCAACACCAGATCACAGAACTTCGACTCCTCAGTGCACCGTTCATAGAGCGTCACGCTTTCCATCTCCCATGTCCTCGTTGACTGTCCTTTCTACTACTCATTTAGAATTGTCTCTCAATCTTCCCTTCTCACTTCCTCTTACACCTCTATAACTAACCTAATCATATATCCTTACGTATGTCTCGTTTCTACACCTTCCATATAACTCCCTCTCCTTCGTGTCTCTAGCCTCAGTTGTTGCACACGGCACGTTAATTTAGATCGATAATAATAATACAATGGATATTGACAAGATGAACGGTGTACGTCTAAAATAATTACACCGATTCAACTTCCGAAAATGAACTAAAAGACAGGGAAAATCGTAAAAATGTTTCTAATTTGAACCGGTACTACTTTCCCGTTATACCTTATCCTTAAGACAAAAGAATAGTCCCCCCAGGGTAGTTCCGAAATATTTTTATACCTTTAGAAAAAAGTTTTATATAATCTTTTCCGACATCATCGACCGAGGATGGTCGAAAGATTGACGTCCCCTAATTAGTTTCTTTGAATGGAAAAAATTTGAAAAAGAAAAAAAAAAAGAACAAAATGAAAACATAATAAATTTTGTTACCGATCCGAATCCGAGCAAAGAAAAAAAAAAGACGGTCTTACTGGTACACATTACGTCTTCTATACCGAATAAAAGACTGGAAATTATGTCAGAGCTGTACAAGACGAAGAGAGTATTTCGTTTGTTAGAGGGATGAACGCGTCACAGTTAATAACGGCCTCGAGTTTGTGTGCGATGTTCCCCTTTGCAAGCACGTGAAGCCGCTACTACCCCATCGCCGAACGGAGGGGAAGTATTGTGGAATCAGTTATAGTGTAGCAATATGTTTGACCTCGGTTCATCAGTTTTCGGGAACAGTTATAACGTTAGCTCGTGTTTAAACTATATATATATATATATATATATATATATATATATATATATATATATATATGACGTTATTATAATCGGGGTCCTTGTCCCAAATTGTTTTGAACCCCAAAAGTGGGTCGAGGGAATTCTTTCACCTTACACGTCTTACCCAATGAATTAAATTTTAAAAGAAACTTTTTCAACGTGTGAAAGCTTTTTTCATACGGTTTTCCTTTTAATCATCATTATTCGTGTCCAACAACTCGATAAAAAAAATTAAAAATATCTTATTTTGTAAGGAAGACTAATACAATTAGTTAACTACTAGGAATTTTAGGATTCTAAATAAAAAAAATTTTGAAACTGGATAACTAATGTTACCATCGTAGAATCCAAACGCAATGTTCATATATATATAAAACATGAACGTTACGGTTCTAAAGAACACAATTGCAGGAAGAAATCGGAGGAGCGTTTTAGATTAACTGGATTGGATAACCGGCAAATCTCAACTAATTTTCTCTTATTTAAACGCGATCCCTGAAAAACTTTCCCCAGAAGAATATAATACACTCTCTGTTTTGTTCGGCATTGTAATGGCATGCTGATAAAAAAAAAAACAGAATTGACTTAAAGACCCGTAACTAGGGGCCACCCACTAAGTAACATATAGCTTATCTAACGGACTACGCAAGTGGGAAGTCTGTATAATTCAAAAAAAATATTTTACAGTATACGCGGTAACAACATATGCGTGATATTATATATATATATATATATATATGTCGATAATAAATTTTATAAATTTGTATGTACTTTCCTATCCAATGAACCATTTTCTTAAAGATTTTTCATAGGATAAAACTACCATCTTAAAAATGACGTTATATAAGTTGTGCTGTATACACGAGAATACCATTGTTAGACGCGTATTTTAATGCCACATAACTTTCGTTTGAACAATTCTTCCGAATTTCGAATCGTTCGCGAATTATTGCGAAAAAATCGAAATTTTAAAAAAATTGACAGTGTGTCCCCTTTTGAAATTTTCGGGTTCGGTTTGAAATTTTTTTTCGCGGTTTTTTCGCGTTATACGATAGATTTTATACAGTTACACCTATATTAGAAGACCGGACCGTTTAAAAGTTCATACAGACCTGGCAACTCTCGACCAAAAATTTATATATATATATATAAATCGCATTGCCTATGCTAAAAGCATTGTAGAAAGGGTTGACGAAAAAAAGGCTTCCAGAATTTTTAAAAATCGAAAACGGAATATTAATTTCGCGATTTCCCGCTACCTGTTAATTTTGATAAAATGTACTTTATTATATTAATGATAGACCTCGACGTCTACTTTCGTCTAACGTTAACCCGAACCCTCTATCTATCATAGGGGCCCTAAAAACCGCCCAAAACCCCTAAACCCTTAAACACCCTTTTTCTGGATGAGTATTTGCTATAAAAGTACGAGAATATCGTTGTTAGACGAGTATTTTAGTGCCACATAACTTTCGTTTGAACAATAAAAGAAATAATTATACTTATACTTATGATGACAGCAAAAAATAATTGAAAAAAAAATTGTACAGCAAAAAACAAAAAATTAAGATAGTAATAATAAAACAAAAGAAAAAACACGTTGGACATTAAAAAATAAATAAAGAAGGAATATTAATTTCTAAAATAGGCGCCGCAAAACGTTACAACAGGTTATGTTTGAGCCTCCTATGTTTATATTTACTATACATAAATTGGAGTTGCCTGGAATCGTAATTACCAATGGTAGAAATTAAACTATTATCGTGGACTAAGCAGTCATCCCAGAACTTACGCGTTAAATTTAAGATATGGTCCTTAATATAAGACATGTTTAAGGTAGCATGCATGTCAAAGATTTTGTGGTATCTAGGGACATTTAGCACACATCTGAGACACCTATTTTGAAATACTTGTAACTTATTAAAATTTTTATTTGAAATAAAACTCCAAGCTGGACAACAGTACGTCATTATGGGACGTATAAGTGTTTTATACAGAATTAATTTATTATTTACGTTAAGAAATTATTTTCTGTTGATTAATGGATATATGGCAGATATACTCCTGCTAGCTTTCAAGGTAGTATGACTGACATGTTCAGAAAAATTTAGTCTGTTATCCAAGACTACCCCGAGGTATCGAACATGTTTTGACCAACTCACAGTGGTAGAGTTGACCTTAATTTTAGCAGGTAACGTGGGACGCCTGCGGGTGAAAAATATAGCCTCTGTTTTATCACAATTAATATCAATTTGCCATTTTTTATAATAACGAAAGACACAATTTATTCCTGACTGTAATTTATTAGTAATTGCTTTAGGTATATAAGAAGTACAGAAAAGAGCTGTATCGTCTAGCAGTCTGAATATCAGGTAGGTTTGGGAAATCAGATAAAAACAAAGTAAACAGAAAGGGACCCAGAATACTACCTTGGGGGACCCTCGCTGAGTACGTTTTCATAGTAGACCTTGAATCATTGATGGTAACGTAAAATAGTCTGTTTGCTAAATAGCTGCTAATAACGTTGATTACATAACGAGGAAACTGATATTTTAACATTTTGTAAATAATACCTTTATGCCAAGTAGTATCGAAAACCTTCGCAACATCCAGGAGAACCATAATAGTATGTTTATTACGATTAAAATTATGTGTGATAAACTCCGTGATTAGTGCTACTTGCTGGGTGGTGGAACAACCTGGACGAAAGCCAAACTGTGTATTAGGAATGATTTTTTGGTTATCTGCATGAAGTCTTAAACGGGATAGTATAATTTTTTCCGCTATTTTGCTTAGATTGCTCAATAAACTAATAGGAATGAGGCATCCTTTCCAGGTTTTTGGAAGAGCAATAATTTTGGCTATCTTCCAACTGTTTGGATAATAACCGAATCTAAAGATAGCATTAATTAAATTTGTAAGTTCAATAATAGCTTTTAGCGGCAATTTCTTAATAATGGGAGTAGAAATATTATCATCCCCTGACGAACCTTTTACTTTTATAGCTTTAATATTGTAAAGGACTTCACTTGGGGTGACAAGAGGGAAAATATTGGGCATTGGCATTGAGGAATTTTTTAACAGCTGAATGAATTTTTCTCACTTGATAGCCAGATGCAAAGTTAGAATTACGATTATGAACTTTGGAATACTCTGATGCTAAAAACTCGGCTTTCGCTTCATTTTTGTAAACATAGTTATTTAAGTGTGAATCGTAGAGTGGTGGAAGAGCTGTATGCTGTCTCGTGTATTGTCTGCAAACTTTCCATAGCCGACTATCATTAGGCTCAAGCTTAGAGAAAGTTGAATTGAAATTGTAATTTTTAAATTTACGCAAAAGAAAACTAACCAATTTATTAAGAAAATTAAACATGTTTTTCAAATTTTGAGAACGATTAGAGAAACGATGCTTAATGTACAATCTTCTAATATAATTTTTAAATTTGATGAGAACCATGATACAAGTTGGTAGTGCCATATGCGGATAATTATTAAGTGGTTTATTCGGAATAAAAAGTTCCGACGAAGAATTAATTAACTTCGTAAGAGTTGATAAATGATGGTCAATATCAGCAGGACTATGTAGCTTAAGAAGCAAATTAATATTATTGTTAATATACTCCTTAAATCCTGCCCAATTTGCATTTTTGAAATCGGGCAGAACTCTATCGGCTATGTTTAATTTACTTCCTGCAATAGTAGTGAAAATAGGGTTGTGGTTGGAGGACAAACAATTTATTGAAACAGGAGTTGCAATAGAAACATTTTTGACCAAAGCAACATCTAAGATACTAGTACGATATTGAATAGCATCAGGAAAGTAAGTAGGTTCTTCAGGGGCGCAGATACAAACATTTGAACGTAATGCGAATTCAAAGAGAATATTACCAGCACGATTATTATTAAAGCAGTTCCATAACTTGTTTTTTGCATTAAAATCTCCAATCAGAATAACTTTGCTATTTACACTCATCAAGGATTGAAGATCATCTAGGAATTTATGATTAAATCTAGGTGGTCTGTATATCGCAAAAATACTAATAAAATTATTATTATTAATATTATTATTATTAATATTAATATTATTATTATTATTATTATTGTTATTAATATATAAATTTACGCCTACTGCCTGTACACAACATAGCTGTGGTACCGGCAATAAGTCAAATTTTAAACGTTTGTTAATAAGCAAAGCAACTCCACCACCTCTACGAGTCATATCATTTCTATAAACAAAATAGCCGGAAACTTTAACTTATACGTGTTGTCAAGCTTAGTTTCCGATAATGCTATAATATCCAACTTATTACGAGTTGCATAAACATGTAGCTCATTACACTTATTAATAATAGAATTACAATTCCAGGCAACTATACGAGTATTCAGATTTATAGACATTTATAATAAATCAACAACGGTTTCAAAAATTACTTGCAACTTAGTAAAAGTATCCTTATTTCTAATCGATTTTAGTTTAGCGATTATCGTTTTAATTACGTTAAAAATATGTCTTAAATTTAGATCACGAAAGAGTGATAGAGCATCGTGTATTGAGAGCATATCGTCATCATCTCTTTGGGTAGTAACGAGAGCTCTTACTTTGCTAGCGTACGTTTCATTAACAATATTATTTAAGCCTGAATGTCCTGCGTCATTTTTTGTATTTTGAATATTCCGCGAAAACGATCCAAAAGGTGGTTTGCTATTTCTTAAACTAGAGTGAATATGATTGCTACGCGCGCTAACAATTTTTTGAATGATATGACACTCTTGCGAATTTGCAGGGTGTTGACCCAAACAGTTTGCGCATTTATACGTCTGAACACTGCACATAGAACTCGAATTTCGCCACAACGTATACAACGATCGGGTAGTTGGCAATTATGCGACACATGCCCAAACCTTTGGCAACGATAGCACTGTAGGTAAGGAACTTTTCTGCTGTACTTTTCCCACCTGATAATGCAAGAAAACAGAGCCTTAACTTCCAGTATGTAGCGCGGAAGAGTATTAGGTGGAAACATCACTAAGTACACAGGTAACGGTTGTGTACCATTATTCAATAAATTTTTATTAAATTGAATCACCGAAGTGACATCAACAACTTTTCTTAGTTCACCAGCAATCTCGTCACCAGTAAAAGTGGGAGGAAGTCCTTTAAGCACCATCTTAAGGGGTTTACGCTCACGAGGTATGTGCGTAAAGAATGGAATCTGCTTTTGTTTGAGATAATTAATAACGTTATCATAGTCGTTATTTGTGGTGACAAAAATGGAAGATTTGTTTCTATTATAATTACGAATCTTAAATTCCGATGTAATTATCGACTTAATATTAAAAAGAAGGGCTTAAAATCAATCTTTCCGTCCGTAGCAACGATAGTAATAGGAGGAAATTTAGAAATAAATTTAGCGTTACCTCGCAATGTAGGACGAACTAAATTATCATTATTACTTGAGCTATTCATATTGAGTGTTACATCGTTTTTTCTCAGAGAAGGCGATTTTTCGCTAAATCGCATCTAAAGTAGCGAAATGGAGCTTTTCCCCAGCCCCCCTATGATAGGCCAACTTTTGGCCGTTGTAACTCCGCTACTATTGTATATAGAGACTCGGTATATATAATTAAAATTTTCCGCTATACGATAAGGTAAAAGAAAATTCGAACACCTCTAGACGATCGGACGAATAATTAGACGGCTATTAAAAAAAGTTGAAAAAGGGATAATTTGCGAAAAGTTCAACCCGTTTAAAACTCGACTTTTTCCGAAACCTGGGTGATAGATAGAGAGATGATATTTATGACGGAAAATGTTCATTAGGGAATTTAGAAAATTCCCTCGAGACAGATTTTCGATTTAGACCTCGGTTTTTTTTTTATAACGTCCTAAGTAATAAAAGCGCAATTTTCGGTCGATTTTCAATCCTTAAATCCTGGGGGAGCTATTATCAAAATGTTCAATATAGATATATACGAAAATTTAAATAAACATTGTAGTTTTTGATTTTTTAGTGTGATTCACGGAGCTATTCTATATATATATAAGATTTTATCGTTATTTTAGTGTAATATGATTTTATCGTGATCCATATTTATTTTAGTGTGCCCAGACCCGTTATAATTTTCACTAACATTTTTATATATATATATATGTATGCGTCATATATATATGCAAGTGTGTATTAAAGAAAACCTTGAAATCTTCTATTTTATTTAAGTAATACTCGACGCCTTCAGAACTTCAGCGTGGAACGTTAGATAGGTAACCGTGTATGTGTTAACTCCGCGCCATCATTTATATTTACCGTGTACGCATTAATTTGGATATTCTCCAGAAATCGCTTCTATCGACTTTCGAAACCCTTTAAAACTTTTCTTTAGGACCTTCTTCTAAATCCGTCCAATGTATCTTTTCAACGCCGATAATTCCACATTTCATCATCGTCATCATTATCATCATTATCGTCGTTGTTTGATCGAGGATGATTTCTTTGAATTCGATTTTATTTACGTAACCTTTAATTTTATTTTTATCTTTTGTTTATACATATTTTCCTCTAATACGCGTCTATTAACTTCGGTACGTTTCTCTCTTTGCCGGCTGTACGTTTTATTTATTAACCTGTCCGGCGGACAAAATTTTAAGGGAACACTAAATACCGCCCCTGCTGACTAAATGGCAAATACGGACAATTACGAGAAGTTGTTGCAACATGTACGAGGTACCTATTATTATATTTAATCTAAATTTCGATTTACCACAACCGAATTTTTGATTAAAATTGCATATATATATATATATATCACTATATGCCTATCACGACCCACTACTGGGTGAAAACGTACGCCAAACTTGTGTGACTCGGATTCAATTGATTCCTGTCCATTTAACAACATCATCCATCTCGGGCACCGGTTATCAATTGGCCACCACTGTAATATCCACTTAATCCATCTTTCATCCTCTTGCCTTGTCAAATGTCCGGCCCATTTCGATTTTAACCTGGCGATTCGCTCGTGTGCGTCTACCAATTTCGTGTGTTACCTAATTCATATAACCGTCTTGCGATCTTTGAGCTTGATTCTTAGGATAATAATCTCGCGAGCCGTTTGACTTTTCCTAATTCTTCTAGCTATCCCTTTAGTAAGGCTCCAATATTTCAGCTGTGTATGTTAAGATTAGCAACATACATCGATTATACAATTTACTTTTATATTTCCCTATTTCTAAAAAGGTTTCCTAATTCCTCAAATGCCACCCAGAGGCGAGCGATATTCTTCTTTTAGTTTCCAGCTGCATTATATTATTCTTATCCGTAGTAATTTCCCGGCCTACGTATCGACTTTTTTTCACCGTTTACAGTTACTGCCGTATCTTTCGCGGTATTCATCATTATTTCGTTTTTTTATTGTGTTTTTTTTTTGTATTTTAAGTCCTATTTTCAAAGAATGTGCGTCAAGTTCGTTTATCATTAATTGTATTTCCGCCAGCACTATTGCTTATTAGAACTATATCGTCGGCGAAGTGATTAAATCTTTCCACATTAATTCTGATACCCATTAAGTTCCAGTTCAATGTCCTGAAGACAGGCAGTAATGAACAGTTTTGGCAATAATATTGTATCATTTTGTCTCATACATATATATATATATATATATATATATATATATGTATAGATGGATAGAATTTATTTTCATTTCAGCGGTGACGTGCTCGCGTGTATTCCAGGATGAAAGCGACGAAAATAAATCGTTTACGTGGGCGAATAATAAAAATTTTATAAATAAAATTTCTGCTACTCGCATAAAAGTACTTCGCCCTCTCTTCAATCCGATCGGTCGTTGTCAGGGTGGAATATTATTTCATAAAACTTGCGCCTATTCTATTTCGATTAATGTATTTCGAAACGTGTATAGCGAATCGCCCACGTGTATATTTTCAGCATAACAAACAAACAAGTACACTATATACATATATGTGTGTGTTCGCGAAACATTTAAGTACAGGATCGTTATATGACGTCTGTAACCAGGGAAAACCTAGGTACTAATACTAGCACTTACGAATAAAAGAGAAATCGAGCTTGTGCTTAAAATAAACCATATTACAATAGAACAAACTTTAAAATATCTCGGGAATACGTTAAATAATATCAGCTGCTTCAGCTGTGCTAAATATAAGAGTATCCGTCAATAAACCTATTCTACCGCCAAACGAGCTGATAATTTATAAATCCGTGATATTACTACCGGGGCTACTCCCTTAGCGAGGAAGAACATCAGCTGATAAGCTTCAAAAATAACAACAAAAATTATAATAATCACCATTTATCATCGAACCCGAGGGTTCGTTTCCTCAGAATTCCGTTCTATTTTCGGTCATCCTTTTTAGATACGAGTATGTTTGACATCATCCCAGATCTTTAATTATCCGGTTGTTATAATCATTCCTCGGTCTTCCCTTTCATCTCTTCTTCACGGGTTTCCCTTCAATAATCAGTTTATCATCGTGTCTCAGTATATGTCCCAATCATCTTTTTTTATGGTACTTATTAATTCTCATATGTCGCCGAGCACCTTTCTCCACAGTCACATCTCTGCCGGCATTAATTTTTTTTTATCAGCTTCGTTTAATATCCAGGATTCACACCCATATATATATATACAATTTACTCCATATATAGACTTTTATAACTCGTTTTCTAAGTTCTATGCTCACATTTTTACTGGTTAATAATTAGGCTTATTTTAAGTTTGATGTCTCTGTCGTTTTTTTTACTTCTTCGACTAATTTTTTTATTATTTAATAATATATTTTCCTTTTGACTGGGGTTCTTTCGTATATTATTAGTTTAGCTTTTTGTTACATTTACTCTCATGTTGTATTCTTCCTAGTGTAATTTCGTTTCTTCCAGCGCTTCTTGAAGTTCTTCTTCAGACTTGGCAATAATGACAATAGAGAATCGTATCATATGTGTGTATTCACCTTGAATTTGTATCCCGATTTTTTTTATTATTCAGACTATCGCGTTTATTGGTTTTTCTACATATATATATTAAATAACGGTCGGTGAAATAACGCATCCTTGTCTCACCCCTTTGCTTATTCCTATTTCCTCTCTGTTTTTTCCTACGATGAATTCAGCTATTTGATTATTATAGATCGTTTTTGGATTTTGTACTTCCGCCCAGGATATACCGATTTCTCGCAGAATTCCGTATCCCATTTCACTCTATCAAAAGCGGAAAACTAGCCATAGATCGAAACCGTAGAAACGCACAGTTATGAGAAACGGAAACTTTGTTCATACACGTAATTTATGAAGTAATTAAGGGCTAAAACACATTAAGCGGTTTCGACCGAAGCGTTTCCCGAAAGTAAAACCGAGTCGGTTTCAGATAAATACGTTTCTTATGGTGTAAACACACACAGCGGCGAAACCGCCTGTCGGTTTTAAAACCGACTCGTTTTGTGATTGTCTGGCGTGAAACGCGGCGTTTTATACATTAGAAGCGTTTCTCGTTTGCATTCATTCAGATGTATTAAACCAAACACGGCGTTTTTCAAAGCGGTTTCTGTTTCTGTATTCGTTCATTTTATATTCCGTTTTTCCTGGTAAATATATAAACCGCCAAGAAACCGACAGGCGGTAACCGCTTTAAAAACGCTAGAAAACCGACGAATGTGTTTTACGCATTTAAAACCGACTCGATAAACGCGGCGGTCAAACCGCTAAGTGTGTTTTTGCCCTAAAAATGGCCTGTATGGAAATGGTCGAATTTTGTAAAAATTTTAGAAATTACGACTTTTTTTCCCTTTTCTTCATACTTATCTAAATGTACGTTAAAAAGTTCAGCTCGATCGCATTGACCGTTCGAATATTATAAGCTTAGAAATTTGCTTTTTAAAACGCGTCAATAAATATAGTTAAAATTTTATATTTCTGCTATTTGCGGATGTTCCGGAAATATTGTTTAACCTCCGAAAGAATTATTTTAAGAAAAAAATTTTGATAAAAAATAATTCATTTACGAAAAAACATTAAAGGTGGCCTTCATTGTGATATTTGTAAAAAAAAATGTCATTTTTAGTTATTAATCCGAAAATTTATGAACACGATTAAAATAGTTATAGTCACGTATGTAACGGTTTTAAACGCGTTTCTTATCTCCTAATATATTTTCAAAAAATAAAAAAAAAAATACGATTTTACAAAAAAATTATTAATAATAATAATAATAATAAAGCAACAGGAGCAAAAGCAATCATTAGGAGGAACCGTAAAAGTAAGTTACTTCAATTTTATAATTTTACGACATTCGATAACGTCATATGGAGCAGATTGTAGTCGGTGCACCTACAAATAGAAATTCATAAATACGTCGTTAACATGATACAGAATCTCCGCGTATGAAGAGAAACGTCGTGAGAATTGACCGAAATATATTCACGGAAGTAATGTCGTTCAGAGAAAGAAGTTCGACAGGGATACTCGGGACATATTACGAAGATTGCACAATATCACTGGCTGGATACAAAATTTCTCATTCGCGATGACGTCACAACGCTAGTCGTCGCCAATATGGACGACATGAAAGCGCTACTTGATAAGTTGGTGACGGTTGACGCCTCATATGACCTGAATATAAATCACGCAAAATCCAAAGTTAAAACATAATACCTACAAAAGAGAAAACGATAACGTGGGTACGAAACAGTAGATAAATTTACATATCTGAGATCTTCGATATAGCGGTAGTTCAGATAATCCGAGTTGCTGAATTGAATTTGCATATGAAAATACATAACGAAGAACACAAAAAAAAATCAAAACTTGTTCATGTACGCAGTGCGGACACACCTGGACATTGAAAAAAAAACAATCATGACCTGCAGAGACAATTTTCAGGTATGGCGTTGACGAAGGGTTATTACCGTGGATGGCGAAAATAACTAACACCGCCGCAATAAAAGAACTTGGTACCACGCGAGCGTTATCACGGATTATTTCGTTCAGAAAGATGAAATATTTCGGTCGTCTTATACGAAATGAAAAAAGTTTAGAACGCCGGTTAATACAGACGAAGTTTGAAGATTTTTATTTATTCATTACACGACCCCGATGCCAATTTAGCTTAGTCATTCGTGGAGTGCAATCTTAAATATAACTTATAATTTCCAGTACGCTTTCTCATAGCACAATTAACATAATTCACAAACGACTTGCAGTTAGATAAGTTTAAACCGTTCCCGTCATTAATAATTAATTCATTATCAATACCACAACCGTTTAACTTATATTTTAAACCCGCATCGATAGTATAAGGGCATTCAAACAAGAAATGACAGTATCGGGAACGTCTAATGCGCAGAATTTACAAATACTCGAGCACCTAATTTTAAAACGCTCCAGATATGTCCCGAAGCTACCGTGACCAGTTAAGACTTGACTAATATAAAAATTTAACATTAATTTGGGCGCGGTCAAGTCACGCTAAGAAGGTGGATATAGCTCTAAATGAAACGGTACGTATTATAACGGGTTGTCTCAGGCCAACAAAAGTAGACAAGCTGTATGTACTAAGTGGTATTGCACCTCCAAACATAAGGAGGATGGTTATAGAAAGAACTAAGCAAGCTCTGGACCCTCAACACCCTATGTATGGGAAAAATGCTGCAACTCCGCGTTTGAAGTCTAGAAGAAGCCTTCTAACTTCGACAAGCAGTATGGCAATAATACTAGTGCAGAACAAGCGCGATTTAGAATATGGCAAGACAAAGTTCAATCTCGAAATTTCAATGTGACGGAAAAACCAGCGGAAGGTTTCAATGAAAGCTGGCGAATATGGAAAACTCTTAATCGGATCCGATCAAGGTGTGCCCGAACAAAACAGAATCTAACAAAGTGGTCGCTGGCTGGTCAGGGACGAACATTGCGAATGCGGCAGCGTGGCACACCTACTCGAATGTGAATTAACTGGTGTTAGATACACAATGAAGAATGTCATTGACGCGGACGAGGACCCTATACGGTTGGCGCAATACTGGTCCGAGAAAATTTCATAGATGTTAAAAAGTAGTTTAAGTTATAATTGGATCGGACACGAATAATAATTATTAATAATTTCTTTAATTTAATTATTTCCTTCATATCTTTTAATAATTTATACGTTAATCTACCATTACTGTGATTGTTCCACCTGACTTGCATATATATTTAAAATTATTGTTCCAATGAGAATTTTAAAATTCGTTATATTAACAATATTATCATATTTGAAATTTTTCGTTAAATTGATCTAAAATACAATAGTGAGTTATAAAAGATAATCTGAACATTTTAAATTCAGATAACAACGCAGCTTGATACATACTTAAATCGGCCGGTATAATTCCGGTAACAACTGCAGAACACTCGGCAGTAATTTTCTTTGGGCTTTTAGAATTTTATTCATAACAGTAACACTTATATGATTAATATATATGATGGAACAGTTTGAAGGTAGAATATCAAAATGATCGACATACTGGGCGAGCGCGATGCAAAAAAAAATGGGACGGTCCTTGTCATCGGGCGGAAAATCATCGTCACGATCAAGACACCCCTCTGTGTTATTCGACCAAAGAAGGTGAAGAAGAATAGTGTATATATTATATATATATCTTATAGTGGTATACTGATCATAATTGACCGTCGCGACCATTATGTAGCAATCAAATTCCTCCACAGTTGTCGATCATCGGCCGAGTGTACGAGATCTAGACCTATCCTTCTACGTCCGTTCATTCTGCCTAGTGTAACTGTCCTAAGTCCGGTGCACGTATTATATGGCCGAAAAATTTGTGCATTTTATCGCGTATGTCTTGTGACAGTCGTTTATCTATATTAAGTCGATTAATGATCGAAACGTTAGTTTGTTTATCGTGCCACTTTATTCCCAGCATTATGCGCCAGCATTTCATTTCAAATGCATCGATATGTTGCTGATCCGTGGAGTTTATTACTCTTGTTTTAAAGATGGAGAATACCAGGGAGCGAACAAGTTGTATTTTTGTATAATTATTGACATTACCATCTCGCCACTTATTCGTAGCATTTAGACTCATCGCAGATCGTCTCTTTATTTCTTTGCTTGAGCCTCCTTTATTGTTGATCCGGACAACTAAATATTCAAATTCGTTGACGATTTTATATCCGTCTAACTGTTGTGAAGTATTAGATATGTTTTCATTATTATGATCCATTACGATAATTTTTGTTTTATATTTATATATATATATATATATATATATATATATATATATATATATATATATATATATATATATATATATATAAACAAAAAATAATAAAAAAAAATTAAAACATTTAAAAAAAATGTATATATATATATATATATATATAATCTATAGTTTCCTCGTTCTTAAGTTTTTCGGAGGAGCTTAACCCTAGAATGCCAATGTTAATGACTACCCTGTTATTGCCAACGATGGGTCAAATTGACCCACACAATGGAAATCATAGTTTTACTACCCCAAAATACATTCTAATGATTTAAGAAGCAGTATAACTAATAAATGGGAATATCTAAACTTAAAAAAAGCAAGTAATTAAAAATATATATATAATTTTTAATAATATTGGTAGGATAAGTAGTAAAAATTAAAACAAAATCAAAACTACAGTATTTGTAAGTATAAGTATGTTGAATTATTATAAAACAAAATATACAAAATTAATTTAAATCTGTATAAATAAGTAATAACCCTCTCACTGTGAAAAAAAATCATATTTGAACATGTAATGAAAAAATTTAATGTGATTCTATGTCTAAGTACAATCAAAATTATAATAATATTTACCTAACATTCGAGGCAGAGTTTTTTCTGATGTTCACCACAAATTGTTTTTTTGCAGTTAGTGCAATATGTTCCGGTCTTCCTAATGACACAGTGAGCAACGTTTTCTTTTATTTTTCTGTTGCAGATCGTCTTCTAATACCTCTTCAGAACTTTTTTCATTAGTAACGTTTTCTATCGATATCCTTAGTTCCCTGCTGATAGTTGGAATCATAAGACGAGCTTTTTGCCACGATATCATCAGCTGATCACCTAATTGTAACATATATTGCAGTCTATTCAGTGGCTGTAATTTATTTCTTTGTCTATTATGCGTATGAATAACATAAGAATTTACTGATGACATATTTAACATATTATAAAAATAACAGAGGGGCCATCTCCTCGTTTTTCTGTTGCAGCACAAATTTTGACATATCTGATCAAAAGGTATCCACTACCCCTTTAGTGCTATTATAGTTCAGAACTATATCCTTCCTCCTCTTCATCAACCTCATCTAGCAATCTCAAGATTCTCTCCGTTTCCTTTTTTTATTATCCGACATATTATTTGATATTTTTAACCTAAAGGTAAATAAAATAAACAATAAATCCTGTGTGATATTATAAATAATTTACCGCCTAAAACACGTATAAAACAAAATAAATAAATTAAAAATATATTAAATACTACTTACTTACCAATCATGGGTCAATATGACCTACATAAAATTACCTTTGTTTACCAACTATGGGTCAAAATGACCCTCCTGTTTTTATAAACGACACTGTAATATAAACAAATAAACACGTTAAACGATAACAACTACAGGAATAGATAAACAACTGATTGAAGCATAGCTGGAAGACCGACGCGATCTAGGAAATGTAGATGAAGGGGGAGTGGTTTTATCACTGCATGTAGGTCAAAATGACCCACATTGGCATTCTAGGGTTAAAATAGGTTGTTGTCAACTTTCATATAATCTGAAACGAGAGGAAAAAGTAGTAATTTTCAATTATTGAATAAGCATATTGTACTTGAAAATAGTGGCGGATGGAATTATATTTAATTTATATTGCTGGAGTTTATGCGCTTTCATTTTGTTTATTTTCGTCTAAATGAACTTTTGTAAATGGTCGAATTTCGTGAGTAAAAACTCGCGTCTTGTATTTTGTAACTCGTGTTACTTGAGGAATTTAGGTTCTTAAAAAGAGATTAACTATATTTTATATATATACATATATATATATATATATATATATATATATATATTAATCGTTTAAAAATTTAAATTATCGAATATGTTTTTTCTGATGAAATCGTATAAACGGTTTATTATTTAAATGGTTTTTATTATCGATTACGCAATCGATATCGTTCGGAGAATGAAAAAGTTATACCCTCACCTCCCCCCCCGTAGATCATTCAAGGTTGACGATCACCGGTTAAAATTGTTTAAAATCGACCAACGAGCTATTCTCTAATCGATTTTATGTTAAACGTTATTTTCGTTATCTTGAAAAATATATGTATATAAATTGTAATGCCGGCTGAAACACACGTATATAAAAAGAAAAAGTTAACAAAATTCATTTTCTTTTATACTCCAATTCGTAAAAAAACGATGGGGTAAGTATTAAAAGAAGTACAAGAAATAACAGATTGTCAAGAACCCGTCCAATTAAGTTTATAGAATTATGAACAATCTGTTTTACAATAAGATTAATTTGTATACATATATATATAGGCTAACATTTATTCTACGATAATTTATTTCTGCAATGATAAAAGTATTAATAAATTTAAACAGTTTAGTTACTAATTGATCTACTCTATTATAGCCGGTTAGGGTGTGCTTAATAGTATCGGTAAAGTTACATGTTACACAGTTGTCGGAGTGTGCGATGTTATACTTCCGCGGCCCTAGGAAAATTTTTTTAGCTTCTTTCCACTGTGATTGAAATTTATTTGTATAGCGCTTATCTAATAGGTGTAAAAACTGTTTAAACGTTCAATGTTTTTGCTCACGAATGAAATAAATATTTTACATTACCGAAGTTCTGAATCTATATTATTTTTTATGAAAAACATGTTAATATGTTTTTCTATTCTAAACTTAATGGTTTGATTCTTTCAATTACAATGCTTGTCAAATAGCTGGTAGTTCTGTAGGATTTAATCAATTTTATCGCTATAGTTCTTCGAAAACTTTTTAATATGTTCCGAAATATCTTTATTTTTAGCATCGTTTTATATATATGGCACCACCGTAAAGAATGTTTGGTAAACATTTTTATATAATGTTATTCCCTTTTTGTAATTTAAACTGTTATTATTATTATACAGTTTGTTAAATATCATTAAAAATTTCTTTATTTTGCTATTGGAAGTAGGAATAAAATTTTAGATTGTTATATATTATTACGTCTGAGTATTTAATTTCACTAACCACGCTAATATTTAACCCGTGTTGCGTTTAATCCCTTATCCTTTAATTTTCTGTTAAACAACGTATAATAATTTTATTCGGATTCGTTATATTTAAATTATATTATTTTAACCAATTTACGAGTTCTGTATAAACTTGTAATATTTTTTAAAGACATTTTCACACTTGCCAGCAATCACTATTGCGATATTATCCACAAATGTAAATACCTGCACGCTGGAAATGTGATATTACGCATTTTTTTTCCTTGCTGTATTTTATCTGTGTTATCTTCTGAAGTTCCGTGTTTCATTCGTGCTATTTCAATTCAACGAATCACATTATCATAGTAGTCGTTTTTTCCCCTTCCTTAGATTTTTTTTACTTTATATAAATTTTTTTAATTTTTTAGCTCTTAATTTGATTTAATTTTTATAGATACTTACATTTAACATCAAACCAAAAAAAAAGAATAAAAATAAAAATATCGTAAACTGCAAAAGTTAAATCGATTTTACTCTACGTATATAAAAAAATTTATTAATTATGTAATGCGAAATATTCTTTTTTTATTCCAAAACTTACATCATAAAGTAAAATCGATTTGATAGAATCTAATTATGGCTTTCTCGCAAAATAATAAGCGATAATAACCTGCTCATAAATATCTAGCCATTAGTTGCTGTATATGGCACATTAATTTAAAATAATAATAATAATAAATATTTATCGATGTTAAATATACGTTTTTGTTTTTTATAATATCATAGTTATAATTTTATCAGAAAAATTAGTATATTATTTAATTCTCTTTATTCGCGATAATAAGTTCGTTATTTTTTTATTTCCCATAACTGACTTATTTTATAATATCGTCCCAAAAAATCTTGTGTATAGCTTTATTTTGTAGAAGGTTGTCATTTAACAGCAACAAAATCGAGCGTGAGATAATTATTTGTTTGCGAATTGTACATTCATAACCCGGTATTGGTACCATACAGCTAAATTATATTGCCCGCAGAGTTCGAACAATTTTCTGCTCTGTCATTGCTATTGCCAAATACAAAAATCCCACTGAATTTCCACATCCTATTTATGTATAAATTTATTACATGTTGAGCCAACTTTAAGACGGCTGCTCTGTTTTCTAATCATATTCTGAATAATAAAACTTTCCTTCTTGTTAACAAAATCCTGTACCCCGTCCCTTTATGTTCGCATATATCCGCAATATCAAGTTGTAATCGTTCCATTTCCGATAATTCGTATAGCGTTCTAACGTTCCACATTCCTACTTTACTAATTCGATGACTTATATAAACAAATTTTGAAATTCTTCGCAAGTTGCACTCATTACAAGATTATCTTGTATCGGGGTCATTTTTTCTTCATTTATTGCCATTTCGATAATTCGAGAACCTTTTAATTTAAATCTCAATTTTATTACGTTTTCGGTTTCACCTACGGAGCGTCATGCCAACCCTTTTTAAGGACTCGAATCTTCCTGTACTCTTTCGAGTGTCAAGTGCAGCATTTAAATTATTAACTGTACACGCCATAATTATCGAGAATTAAACAAATACAGTGATGGTTTCCCGTTGCTTTCGTTTTCCGTCAAGATCTACTCCCTTAGCCTTTGGATAAACGACCAAACCACGAGGGAGCAAAGCTTATTTGTCAGGGTTGTCTCCCTTAGCATTTAAATAAAAACCCTAGCCACGAGACGGTGGTTTGTTACTGTGTTAGTATATACCGTCGTACTTACTGCCCTATTATTAATACACACGAGGCTTTCAGCGAGTAGCCGCACTTGATCCGCGACTACTATTTGAAGGTCATTTTACAATTTCTCTTAACTATAGACGCTTTCCATTCTGGTTGAGCTCCGAATCCGTGGAAACAAATGTTGTTGGAATACATGCATCTCCAGGAGAATGAGAGACATATATAAACGCATAGGTTGTTCGTGTTTCTTACATCGACTTAGAAAAACGAGGATTGAATTCTAGTCAAATCGGTAAATAATCAAGTCGTATTAGTTATCAATTGAATTTGAAAGTTTCAAGGTTTAACGAAAATTCTATACATGTATATTATATATGTATGTATAATACATATAAATTATATACGTAATTTTAATTTATTGTTAAGCATGCACGCCATATACCACACACACACATATATATATATATATATATATATATATATATATATATATATATATATATATACATAATAAGCGCATAATTTATTTGTCACGATATTCAAACATGTCTAAAAATGGTGACACTGTCGATTATCGCTTATAGTTCAAAATTTAAGTCGAAATCCGACATATTCGTTTAAAAGTAAACTGGTTTATCATGGTCTCTTGCGCAAGTTGTTATCGGATATGTGTCATCCTGCGGTGGAATCGACTTTAAAAATTATCTTCGAAGAATTAAAGAACATTCGAACGTATAATATAAAACTATATATATATAAAACTATATATATATATATATATGTATATATATATATATATATATATATATATATATATATATATATATATATAATTCGATTTAATAATTTTCAGCGTTCGAAAACTAAAACCATCCTTCGGTATGGATGGAAAGTGTTGGTAAACGTTTAAGAAGTCACAATTCTTTATGATAAATATTATTCGGCCCCCTAATCGGTCGGATTATAGTCAGTCAGGTACGACTGAAATTGAGGATTATAAGGTTTTACCGTTAATTTTTACATCGGAATTGATAAAACGTTGTACGTAGAAACTTCGAAGAATTTAACTAAAAAATAGATAAATCTAAGTAGTAATAAAATATTTACATTAAACAAAAAAAAAAATTAAACTAAATTATGTAAAAGTATTTTTTTTTATAAACGATAATGTATTGTATATAATTTAGACGCGTTAAAATCAAAAAAAGTTTCGCAGGGATATAAATTTTGTACGGTTGCACAGTTCAAATGTAAAGTTCGGATAACAACTCAAAAAATTAGTGAAGAATAAGCAACAAAATACTGAGATGAGAAGTATAATATAAATAACAAAAGTTGGAAAGTTCCACTCGGCAAGCTTTAAATCCTCAATGTGTTACAATATATACATTGTTTTATTAAATGCTCATATCAAAACAATGAAATCTTCTCGATTGCCAATTAAGATTCCAGGCAACTTCGTTTCATGTATTGCAATATAAATACAGACGACACAAAAATATAAAATTACGTAGTAATTAATTATATATTTATTACTATTAACCCCGTTACTTAGTACGCGCACGACACTCATATCATCCACTTTTGTATTTTTTTAACATCGTACTAATTTAAGAACTCACAACTCGGACAATATATTTTAGTTTAGACTTAAATATTAACGTATATTGTTAGCAGTTAGAAATCTTGTTTATTTCGTAGTCGCAGGTTTTTATTTGCGTTCTTCCTAAAACCTTCACAATGACGAACAATGGAATCAATAGTTTGACGACAATCACAGGTAGCGTCGTTTTTTATTTTTAATCGCGTGAGAAGCTCGCTGCAACAGCTTTGTCCAATACGAATTCGATTCGACATGTAATAAGCGCGTCGTAAAAATTCTCTACGATAAAACCGACGTACAGGCTGGTTTCCTTAACTTTATAACGTTTTGATTTTACCTTGTGTCCATTTATTGCTTCATATTTTGACCATTCGCGTAAAATTGCGATTTTCCTGCGAAGGTCTGGAGGCGTAATATTGCTAAGTAACATGTATCCGTTGATGAGTCTCGTTATGTTGTATATCCAATTTTTTGGTGTGGAAGCTGTTCAACCACATCGGAACATCATAGCAGCCGTCGAGTATACAAAAATCAATGCTGTTGTTCTAAGATAACGTAACTGAGAAAAAGTAATAAAAAACGTAGAAATATGATCGATTTAACTTCGTTTCGTCAAATTTTAACCCTTTAATCGGTACATTATAAAATTTTGACACATAAATTTTATACGGGTGCTTATTTAATACTATATCGTTTCATACAGGTGAACTGAAGATGGCATATTTAAATGATTTTTTTTAGGCATCTCACGTCAACCAGAAAAAAACTATTTTCTACTTCTGCCAATTCATTTCCAGCCAATTTAGCTATTTCTCAAGGGTATCATCGTCTTCCCTTTTCCCTTTAATACATCCATCGACCTACTTCTTAAACTTGGTGTTTTCAATCGTCTGGTTGACGTCCGAAAAGGCAGCTATTAGCTCATTGTAATGTCCGCGTATGCGCGTTACTTCGAGCCCGCTGCTCTATTGCTACGTCGACCATCAGGTTCGCTATAGATAGCTTCATTAGGGACGTGCCACGGTATTCTGTATATCAGCCTTAAAGTTTTATTTCGAAAGCTTGGTATTATTTTCCTTATTTGTCTTTTTCGCGCATTCCCATATTGGTGCAGCATAAGTCCGTGTTGGCTTTATTCCTGCATTATATACTAAAATACTTTATATTAGCTAATGAGATATTCGAATGATACCTTATTAGTCAGTAGAGAGGTATATCTAGTTGTTTTCCTGTTTTTTGTATACATGTATTTTCCAGCTTTCCGCGCGATCTAAGTGTACGCCTAGATATATCTGACGCCGTTGCTTCTTGGAATAATATTTTTACCTATAGGTAATTACGGTGATCTAGGTTCTATTGCTAAATGAGATACGGGTGTGATTATCAGTATTTTCTTCTACTTTTCAGGATTGAGCTCACTATCGAAAACAGCATCCGAATTTTCCTGTAGTGCTGCAACGGACACATCATCTTGTGTCTTGAGCAATGAGCAATGAGCATTGTATCGTTGGCAAAGTAGCCACTTTCACATTTCCAATGGTTGGAAGGCCCCGCTCTGTATATATATATATATATATATATATATATATATATATATATATATATATATATATATATAAAACAAAAAATCATTAAAATTTCATGTACCATATAGCGGACATCGTTACTAAAATGGTTAATTGATCGTAATAGCGAAATCTAAATGTCTAAAATAGATCTAGTTTACGTTTGCTGCTAAACCGAAATTATTCTTAATTTTTTTGTTTTGTTTTCCGTCATTTCACTCGGCATAAGACTAAACGAACGAAAACAGAAAACACATTTAACGCTTAACACGAGTTATCGATAAATCTTGAAGGTCGCCATAGCGTCGTTAAATAAAAATATGCGTAATTTGTTCGATACTTACCACATTCCGACGCGATGTACGGGGGATGGTAGAGGATGATAATATAATCAGACAGTACCCGTGCACGAAATACACATCCGATATTTTAATTACCATTCGTTAATTGACCGACGTTGATAATTAAATTAATGACGTCGCATCGAAAAAAAAACATTGCCGTTTGAAAGATCATAAAGGTGTGATGACTGGATAATTGTCGAAAACCGTACCGGTGTTATCGTTTAATTTTAGAAATATGACGCTGGTCTGGATTTTTCAGATAAAATTCTATAACTGACTTCATTATAGTTAACAGGGAGAGTATTTTATAGATATAAGATTAAACGGATATTTAAAGCTACCGGCACAATATTAAAATATTTCGTAGACCGAAAGAACTAAATTCGACTTAGTATGTTGGAATTATGTATAAATTTAATAACAAAGATACAAAATGCAACAATTAACTATCACAGGTCTACCTGAAGTAAAAGTCAGAAAGGATGTAAGACAAGGATGTAAGTCTATCATCGCTGCGTTTTATTATATACGCTTAATAATGACGTAATTGTCGAAAAGCTTTGCGCGAATAAAATTATTATCGCGATTAAACTGTTTTTATTTAAATTCATAAAATCACACTACTCTCTGATATATATATATATATATATATATATATATATATATATATATATAATATACACATATATATAATTACGTTATGCCTATCTCAACCCACTGTTCGGTGTAGGCTTTTGCAATATACTCTCGGTCCATCTATCGTCATCACGTCCGACAATATGTCCTGCCCATTTCAATTTTAGTTTAGTTACACGTTCTACTGCTTCTACTAATTTTGTTTGTTGTGTAATCCATGCAATGCTCTTATAATCTCGGAGTCTGAACTCTTTCGTGGCCCTTTGAGTTTTTCTAATGAGTCTAATTATTTATTTTTCGAGACTACACGTTTCAGCTCCGTACGTTAGAACTGGCAACACACATAGTTTTTAAATTTGGTATTTCTTTATTTTTAAAAACACCGCTTAATTTCCCGAATACAATCCAATAATAAAAGTCTAAACTGTTTACAAGCTTTCGGTTTTACGTACGAACAATTGTATCTAACGGTGTGGACGAATACTATTTTCTAAATCCCAGAAGTCATAAGAGGACTTTTAATTCATTATAGGGTTTTTTTAAATTTAGTATGTTCCACACACGATGATTACATAAATATTTGCAAGTACCGATGGTTAAAGAAGAAATTGAACGTAATAGAACGGCTACAAAATTATTGTAATCAGTTGCCGCAGAAGCATGTAAGTAAAGAACATAATATAAAGGGTATAGTATACCCGCTACACACCCGATATCCATGACCTTAGACTAGGTCCGTGGGCTTTCTACGTCTTCATCGTGTTACATCGCCCCGGCTGTGGCCAACAGCTCTGATGCTATGATATTTCGATGACTTTCCAGCCACGTGGATTTTTATGACCCCGCACAAATATAAGAAATGTTTAAATAACGGCGAATGAGGGGTTATTGTGGTCTGTGTTCATCTTCGTACTTGTTACGATTTCGACGATTGTGTTATCGTTAATTCTATTATCAACGTAATCGTGTATAAATTTCCTTTTGCGAAGATTATTCATCGATGATAACAGAGATTTATGCCGATGAGATTGAATATCCATTTGTATGATATTTATTTCTATTTACACGACATTACTTCAAATAATTACAGCCATTCGTATATTCACACACACACACACGTACAAAATGTACAGATCACAGAGAAGTTTACGTTTTTTGTTTTTTTTTTTTTTTTTTACATAGTACCTAGTATAAAGAGTAAATACTAATTAACTACTTAATTTATTTAACCTAATAGAATAGGAAGAAAAAAGAAAATGAGTTAATCTTTTCCCATTGGATTAGATCATCATTTTGGTCGGTACTGCTGCACCTCTGTGTATCTCCAATACGAGTAACATCAGTGGCATAGTTCGAACGGTTTCTTCCGTTTGAGTCTGCGAAGCAGGTTCTCCGTTTCCAAGAGCTGGATAACCTCAGGATTTGGATGTCTGGATAACCTTTTTTCATGATTTACCGCTATTTTCTTGATTTCCTCATTGACAGGCGTTATACTAAGATCTCTATGAAGATCCGTATTTCGGATGTACCAGGGTGCATTGACAATACATCGCAGCACTTTATTCTGAAATTTTTGTATAATATTTATATTTGTCGGTTTAGTGCAACCCCATAATTGTAAGCCTTAGGTCCACACCGGTTTCAACATCTGATTGTACAACAACAGTTTATTTTGAATACCGAGTTTAGATGTTCTACCAATTAGCCAATACATTTTGCTGTATTTTAATTCAAGTTCTTTCCTTTTTTTTTTTTTTTTTGACATGCCCTTTCCATCTTAGTTCGGCATCTAGTGTCATGCCTAGGTATTTCGCAGTATTACTGTGTTGTATTAATTTACCATCGATTACTACCGAAATATATGGCTCTTTTTTATTGGTGAAATTTATGTGTATTGATTTTATTTCATTTAATTTCATCTGCCACCGTTTAGACCATTCAAATATATTGTCAATGGATTTTTGCAGTGTTTTAGTTGCTTCATCAACATTGTTGCCTAAACCGATGTGTCATCAGCGAAGGTTGCCGTTATAGCATCAGCGGAGCATGGGATGTCACTCGTGTAAATTAGGTACAGAACTGGGCCAAGTACACTCCCTTGTGGTACACCAGCTTTGATTTCTCTAATGCTCGAATAGCTGTCTTCACATTTAACTCTGAAAAATCGATCCGAAAGATAGGATTTTAGTATTTCTATGTAGTTTAGTTAATTTGTCCAGTTTGTTGAACAGCCCATCGTATCAGACTTTATCAAAGGCTTGCGCCACGTCTAAAAAAACAGCCGAGCAAACTTTTTTCTCTTCAAGTGCTTTTTCAATTATATGGGTAATGGACTTGATCCACGGCAGAGTGTTTGTTGCGAAATCCAAACTGGTGTTTCGGTACGAGTTTGGACCTCTCGATAATTGGGCTTATCCTTTTTAGTAACAGTCAAATAGTTTTGCAATGGTTGGTAATAATGATATTGGTCGATATGATTTTACGTCATTTATGTCTTTTCCTGATTTTGGTATCAATATTACCTCCGCACATTTCCAAATTCTAGGGATGTATTTCAGTCTGATCGCGGAATTCATCGAACGAAATATTAAACGTTGCTGTGTTTTTTTTTTTCATTGTACCGGTAGCAGAATACTATAAACAACTGTGATGACGTGAAATAAAAATGCGATTAATCCAACGCTTCCAATGTGACAATTAGTTTTATTGACAGATTGAAACCCAGAATTAAGGAATTAATTGCTATCGTCATCGGAATAAGTTTGCTATTGACATTTCAATCGATATTTCGAATCATTGTAAGTGTTCGACTTTGTAATTTAAACTATTTAATTCTCAAGTTATCGGAAGAGTATCTCTGCGCACCATCTCCTTTTTCTTTAATCGCCTTGTAGATTGACAACAAATGCAGTTGAATGAATTCCTGGAATATTCGTGTTTATACTGAATTGAAATTCATCAAAGAACTATATTAATTAACATTTAGGTCATTATGAATTTGATACATATTTTCGTGCAGATGGTACGAAGTATTTTCGACTGTTGTTATTCTCAATAAGTTTCTTTTGCACGCAGTTCCATATAATTCAATTCCATATTTTCAGATTGATGCTATCATAGTTGGATAAATTGTACAATACCGAGTCAAGCAGACTATCTTTTGGTACTGAAGCTACTATGTTGTATTCTTTGGAAAAAGCACATTTTTATTCTCACTACAAACGTTCTACCGATTAAGTATACGTCAATTTTAAATTAAGAATTGTTTTACTTTAAACAACTGTCCCTGATGTCAGACTCGGTCAAACGCCTGCCTAGCATCTAGGAAATCAGCTATACGTCAGCTTTTCGCACTAACTAATCTATGACACTGTTGTAATGTTAAGTGATCAATTCGAAAGTCAAACTGATGATTCGGAATTGTATTTTGCGGTTAATAATCGAATCTACACCGTTCGAGATTAGCTTTTTGATAATGGACAGAGCAGACGAGAACACATTAAATTTCCTACCTTATATACCGTGATTGTGACAGTTTTTTTTTTTATTGCGTCAGAAAATATTCTTCACGTAATATTGAATTAAAAATGTATACAGCATGATTGCTTTTCAACGTTTAAGGATTTCTTCCGTGATTTTATTAGAGCCTTTCTTATTCTATAACCGAGTCATTATTGTTGAGATTCTCATTTAGGGTAAAAACCGTGCTGAGATATTCAGCAAACGCTTATTAAATGTTTTAGCGTCTACTATAATAATAGTACGATGAGAATGTACTCCTTTTTTTTTAAGGGGGTTGGGTGGGTGTAGGGAATTAAATCAACCGATGGAACAATCAAAAATTTTCCTAAACAACAAACGCGTGTTACAAATTATAAATTCCGAGACGCAGCCTCATTGTACGCGAAATTATAAAACATCTTATTCAGAAGCTTACATTTATTGTATTTCTACTAGTGTTTGTTTTTTTTGTATCGTTCATTACGAAACAGTACAATTTTCTAGAAAAATGACACAATTTCGAATTAATAGACGGATAATTAATTTTCAGATAAATAAATATGAAAGTTAAATAACGTTATCATAAAAAAAAAAAAAATTAAACCAGTAACGCGAGTTCAAAAACCTTTCTCGATAATAAATCCGAGCACAGATTACACTTGTATGTGTGTGTGTGTGTTTAATGCATCATTTCACTTTTATTGTCATATTCCGGTCACGAAGAGGTTAAAGGGGATTTAAACTACTTTCTTCATAAAATAATTCTCGTTCTTTCTTTCCCCAACATTATTCATACATAGTCCTACTGTTGCGTACATATACATATATACATGCAAGTGTATATATATAATTTTATTCCATTCTACTGCAACACTCTTTCAGAAAACAATCTATCTTTCATTGCCTGCTTTATTCTTAGTTCTTACGTCAACCTTCACATTTCACCTCAAACTTCTTTATTTTATTCTCTCGTACGATACAGCCTCTTATTTCTAACTGTCTCTCCGGCGTAACCTCTTCATCTTCCAAGTATTTATCTAGTCTGTGTCACTACTATCGCCGGCCGGAGTAGAAGTAAAATGTGTTTTACGTTATTAACCAACGATTGCAATAGTAATAGTAATTACAGTAGTAGTGGTGGTGGTGGTGGTAGTATTAATAAAAACTTACAAAGAAAAAAAGTTCCATTCCTCGATGACCCTTCCGCCACCTACTCGAAACGATAGTGCGGTAACCTTATATTTATAGTTCGTTGTTATCAACCTCTGTCATTCACATTTCCGCACGAATTATCATCATCATCATTCGTTCTTTTTACATCGTCCCTTTGTGTCGTCTCCGTATAAAAGTCATCGCTCCGTTCTATCCGTGTTACTATGTTCGATTTCGATATAACCTAAAATAGAACTTTAGTTCGCGGGGACCGACCCCTTCGTTGATTCCTTCTTCTTTTTCTAGTTCTTTATCCGAATTGGTGGTCGGTTCATCAACCGCTATATGTTCACGGACGCCTTTGCCCGACGCAAGCAGCCAGCGTATACTTTAATTCGAATGTGGAATGCGCGTGTGTGTGTGTGTGTGCGCGCGAGTATGGGCCATAACTGCCAAAATTCTAGAAATGTCGTTGACATTTTTAATGTTTAACCTTCGAATCGACTGCTTACCGAATGAGGCTGCGAGAGAGACAGAGAGAAATAAAGAATAACTAGAAAATGCGAGAAAAGAGCAGATAGAAATCGATTAAATTTAATCGGCCTAATGCCATCGGTCGTTGTATTTTTTCTAAATATAATTTTTCTTAGCAATTCCAATGGTGGAATTTTACCGTTGGAAATTATCCAGTACTAAAGTGACTAGCGATAATTTCATGTCAGAAATTTGTAAACGGACATTGTTCGATTTCTGTTCCACTAATTCATCCGAACACCCTGTACTACGTTTAGAACTAATTGCTCAATCCTCCAACAACAATTACACACAGAATAGGGATATAAAGTTTATCGGTCATGTAATAAGACAAAAAACACTTATCCGAGGAAAAATAAATGGCAAAAAAAAAACACGGCCTTCGATCAGGCTCATACATCATGCCGCAGCAATCGGACTTTTATCAAAACTAATAAGAATTATAAAGAATAAGTAAATTGGCGATAGGTGGTTTCCCAATCCGCTAATTCATGATAGTTGGTCAGCATATTCGCAAACGGTCATACAATTGAAGAAGAATTCATCCCAAATAACGTACTTTACACCGTATACTTGTAAAGTGTTAAATTTCAATGAATATTTTTTAGTCGAATTTCTTCAAGAACGATCATATTAACAAAAACAATGGAAACACCGAACATTTAATAAATAAGGACAAATTTATCAGGAAAACTAGGAGATTAAGGAAAAAATGAATATTAAATTATACATATATATATATATATATATATATATATATATATATATATATATATATATATATAAAACAGACGAATTACCGTAGGACTAATAGTCGATTCAGGTGAGAAAGTAAAGCGGAAATAAAGGAGATATGAAATATTACGAGAAGGAATAGTGCCCACAGACTTCAAAAAAGGTAGACTGGGGTGATACCTAAGAAATCAAACGCAGATAAATGTGAGAATTACAGAATTATTAATTTAATGTCACGTACTTCAAAAATACTAGCACGCATTGTATTAAATCGGATACAGAGGAAGATTGAGGAAAAGCTGGGATTTCGACAAATTTGGTTTCCGAAAACGAAGCGGATCAAGAGAAGCAATACTAGCTCTACGGTTGATAATAGAGAAACAATGAGAAACTAACACATAGAAACCGGAATAATTAAAGCGATAACCAAATAGCGGAATTTACAATTGGGAATAGTATAGGTAAAGTAAAAATACACATAGGATTCGACAGGGTTATGTCATGACACCCTCATTATGTAATATTTATATAAAAAAGCCGATAAATCTCATAAAGCAAGAATTAAAAGAACGAAACATTGACATACAAATACGCGAAGTAACCATATCAATGATCAGGTTTGCGGATGATTTAGCAATTTTGGCGAAATCAGAATCGTATCTGCAAGACATTATAAAAAGACATTTAGAAAATTACAATATGAAATTAAATGAAGATAAAACGAAAATTCTGATATGTGAAAGAGCGCGCTTGCAACAAAGGCAACATATTATACTTAATAACGAAATAGTAAATAAAGCCAAACGGGCGATATATCTCGAAAGTCCAATAACAGTGAATGGAAAAACCACAGAGGAGATAAATCGTAGGATCAATTCTGACAAAAACTGATTTCAAGCAGAAATATGCGATGCTAACCAGTAAAAGTGCGGATATGAATTTGAAGAAAAGCTTAACCAAGTCGTACGTATGAAGCGTAATGTATGACGGGTACGAAAACTGGACGATAAATGCAAGTGATAAGAAGAAACAAGAAATGTGGTTCTAGAGGAAAATGTTAAAATTAAAATGGGTGGTGCAAAAGGTAAGAAACGAAGACGTTTTGAAAAAAGTGGCGGAAACTCGTACTTTATTGAATACCATCAAGAAAAGAAGAGGTGTAATGATGGAGCATACAATAAGAAGTAACGAAATGATAATGAAATCATAGAAGGGAAAACAAGGAATACCAGATACCGAGGAACAGTTATAAATCGCAAATAGTAAACGACATGAAAGTACAACCAATGAAAAACAATAACATAGAATAGGACCGAAGGGAGAAAACGAACTTATGGGTTCAATGATTGATTATATATATATATATATATATATATATATATATATATATATATATATATATATATATACGTACACTAATACATAAAACTGTAGTGTCTGTCTGTGAAATGCGAATATTTTCGTTATATCACTGCATTGGGCTACTTTCTATCACGCATAAACAGAAAATCTATTTTTTTTAATTTTTACCTGTCTGTTCCGATTTAACTATTAAAGCAATAATGATGAAAGTCGCACAGCTTACAGCCTATATTATCGGATTCGTTCTAAGCTTTGTTTCACATTGATATCACAAATAGGACAGAAATTACAATAATTTTAAATTTTAAAAAGTAGGAGACAGCGAAATCTCTGTCAAATCGTTTGAAATTTAACACATTTTCCGGTTCGAATGTACCTTCACTACCAACACCTGCAATACAAACCACGTTGTTTCATTAGGAAATAGCGTATGGGTATATATATATATAGTTAAAAGAAAGAGACAGCGATATTGTATTAAAAAATAATTACACAGGCGAAGCCGTGGGTAACTTCTAGTATATATAAATACACCATAAATTTTTACAGCAGATGCAACAGTAAATAACTTATCACTGTCGGATCAATAGTCTAAGAATCACTATCGTTAAAATATAAAAAATTCAAAAATAGAAGACTGAAGTATAATTTGCTTTATTAACGTAGTTACGATACATTAATTTCATTAGAGGCTTTTTTGTTGACGTGCGCTATCTACAATTTTATTTGTAAAAATTTACTTCTCTACTACTCGTCTATATATATATATATATATATATATATATATATATATATATATATATATATATATATATATATATATATATATATATATATATATATATATAAAATATATATCTCATCATCAAGTTGTATCTCCTTCAAAATAGGTTCCGTATCAAGGGCGTATGCTTTTTCATATTTTCCTAAGTCTGGCTGCAGCTACTACTTTCTTGACACTTTTGAATCCAATGTTCGATGTCACATATTATTTTCCTTCCCCTCGTTGCTATTCTGAGTATTTTTCCTTGCACTACGAACATAAACAGCATTTCTTCGCGGAGCTTGTGACCTATTACTTCAATTTTCTTTTTTCGTAATATCTTCTACTATAGTCAGCCTGTCTATGTTGCATTCCTTTAACGCCTTCTTGTTGGAGATGAGATCTGTCTGTGATATTTTTAACAAACGTCGATAAGTTCACATTTCGAATGCGTCCAACGTCCTTTTGCATTTAGCTTTAATAATCCACGCTTCGGCCGCATATTTAGCGCAGGCCGCACGTAATATTAGACAATTTTTTTTCTTAGCTCCATCGGCAATTTCTTGTTCTTCAATACGATTTTCAGATTTATAAGTGCTCGTTTTGCAATTGCAATTCTTCCTCTTATTTCTTCCATATTTCCTCCATAATTTGTAATTATTGTTTCCGGATACTTAAATTCGGGTACATTTTCTATCTATTCGTTTGTCAGTTTTTATTTCTACATCATTACTACTTGCATTCGTAAATTTCATTATTTTATGGGTTTTTTTCGCATTTATACTAATTTTTTTTCCTTCATTGTTGATTTTATCCAGCATCCCCTGCATCTGTCCCTCTGTTTCTGCAATTAGCACCTTGTCAACTGCATAACTTATTGCTGTTAACTACTTTTCCGTTTACGGTTTTCTTTAACACATCATCCTTCATTATTTCTTCAACATAACCATTAAACAAAACGTGGCGATAATTAGGCATCCTTGCTTTCTTTCAGAGTGCTTCTTCTAGATTCTAATATTCGCCGATTGTTCCCAGTAAAGATTTTTAATTATCTTTATATTATTTTGATCCAAATCATATTTTTGTAGAATATTTATGAGTTTGGCGTGCCTCAGTTCATCGAACGCTTTTTCCTAATCTAAACAGCAAGGTATTTCTTTGTTCGCATTTATAACACACGTTGAATGATTATCTTCAGTATGGAATTCCTTGTCCCTCTATTTCCTTTAAACCAGTATTTCGTTCGGCTTAGCTGTGCATCTATTCTCCTTTCATTTATTGTGGTTAGTAATATCTTCATGGTATGAATCATTAAATCTGTCGTTCGATGTTTTGAACATGACACGATAGTGTTCTTTTTAAAATCCTAAGGTAATACACCTGGCTTTGTAAATTTTATTTCAGATATCGAGAAATTGCTTTTTTGCTTCGACCCCACTGCGTTTCAGCATTCCCCCCGGTATTCCATCTTCTCCGCTTGCTTGATTTTTCCTGGCTTTTCTTATCGCGTTATTCAATTCCGTAATTTCAATCCCCGGAGCATTTCTTCACTTTATCTAGTCTGGTATCATCTCTATACAGCCCCGGCGATATAATCCGTTCGCGTGTCAATGATTTTTTTCTTCGTCGCCTTTACTATTTTCCGTTCTTGTTTTTTATACTCACTATCCAATTCTTTACATATATATATATATATATATATATATATATATATATATAACAAAACAAAATAAAATCGAAGTTAACCACTAAAAAATTTATTACATAAACACGAAGCTTTTCGACAATTACGTCATTTTCAAGCATGCACAAATAAATATTACATCTTATTTGTGCATGCTTGAAAATGACGTAATTGTCAAAAAGTTTCGTGTTTATGTAATAAATTTTTTAGTGATTAACTTCGATTTTATTTTGTTTTGCTAAATTCATAAAATCACTACTCTCCAATACATCAACATTATATATATATATATATATATATATATATATATATATATATATATATATATATATAAATAATAACAAAATTATGTTGTAATAATATAAAATTCCGACATTTTATTCAATAATTACTTATATCAGAAGACCAATAATTAACCGTTTCAGTCACCATGTACACTATATGGGTACCTTGAAATTTTAAGAGTTAGCAAAATTGTTTATTTTCCGGTTAACGTGAAATGTCCCAATTTTAAAGACATATTTACATAAATATTTCGAAAATTTTCTACGTCTGTATAAAATTTATAATTTTGTGTCGAAAGTTTATAGTGTACGGCTGTATAAGGTTAACAATGTCGAAAGTACTATAAAGTGCTCCGGAAGTTATTAGTATACGTTTCTAAACGATTGACTATAACCACCCGGAATGTTTTTTTTTGTGTGTTTTTTTTTTAAAGTTATAAGTTTAGATTCAGCAGATGGTGAATACTGTAGGATTACGGTTAGAGAGGGTGCAAGTCCAACAGTAAGACGGTGAGCTGAGTACAAAGGACATGATAGGAGAATGTGAGAAATAGTAAGGGGTATGTTACATAACGAGCATAACGGTGGACTCTGGCCTAGAAAGAAATGTTTGTGTGTGTCCACAGCGTATGCGGAACAGAGCGACTTCGTATTTTTGTTTTAAAATAAATTACGCTTCATATTAAAATGGCATACTTTGCAGTCCTAAAAGTAAAAATCTCAATTCATCTTCGGGGCGGACAACACTATTGTTTACCACGTCACGTTCAACCTCCGTTCATTTTATCCTGGTAACAATAATATTTTTATCCTGGTAACAATAATATTTATTTGACGATAAAATTTATGGGAAAAACCATTTCTCCTGCTACAATAATCGATATCTATAGACTTATCCAATAGTATCGAGTAAACAAATCCGTTATTAGTTACTGATATACCACTTTTATGTGAAAATATTCAAGACAGTTCCTCCTGGATACCAAAAGCTCTCGGTTTTGTATCGGTTGTCTTAGAGAACGATGGTTCGAAGAACACTCCGGAACTCAAATTTCGGTTAACAATACGTGTTAAAGATAAATCTAAATGCAAAACGTGTTCTACGTTACGTAACAAGCGGTAACATTGCGCGATATGCGAATATTAATTAGTTTTATAGAGAATAATAACCAATAATAATAATAATAATAATAATAATAATAATAATTAATAATAATAACAGTAATAATGCGTGTAGTGTGATATCAGTAACGTTAGCGGTAATTAATGATAGAATAGTAGTGGAATTGAACAGGAAATAAATCGCACGAAATAAGTGTAATATATACAATATACATTGTATAAGGATGCTCTTATCAGCGCTGACATTGAGATAATCGTTAAATGTTAAAAGTGGAATCAACGCCAATTTTATTCGCGAATTCCATCCTTTATAGAAGTGTACATATATAGCGTGTATGTAATTTGTGGGCATATTATTTGTGTGTGTGTGTGTATATGCTTGTTATAGGTATTTAAATGTTATATATTTCTTTACGAAATGTAGAGACGGGTAGATATTTGCTTATATTTATATAATAAAGAGACGGTGACCTTGTAGTTAGATTTGATACGTTTACTCGTCATTTCTTAGAACTTTCTATTAAATAAAGCTCCTCGTACATGCTCATGTGTTTACACGTGTATGCCAGCACACACCCATACATATATATATATATATATATATATATATATATATATATATATATATATATATATGAGGAATAAAAATTTTTTCTGTTATCAGCGGTACGATAATCGACCTTGACGTTGATGATAAGGATACAATCCAATCCTAAATCCTAATTTTACTTTCTTCTTCAATCCATTTTTCGCGCCTGTTTTCACTTAATTGTTTATTCTTATTTCATTCAAACGTTTATATTATGAAAGAGAGAGACTCCAAGTTATATTTTAATTAACCCTATCACGTCTCTCATTACGCACGACTAACATATGCGTCATAGTCAGTTTTCCTGAAATCGACGTCGTTTTGGTTTAATTTTCCCTCCTCATTCCCAGAATTATTTCAACGAGTTGAGTAAAAATTTAGACGGCGCTACATATTTAAACACGTTAAACAAATTCATAAAATTACTTCTTGGAATTTTTTCGTACTTACCCGGATATTCCGAAACGAGATAAACTGTATAATTTTTTTTCTACTCCTGCCAATTCATTCCTAGCGATATAGGCTACCTATGAAGGGTATAATCGTCTTCTCTTGTATGGAGACATTGATATATTCGGCCTATCTATTGAAATATGTATAGCGAATCCTAGTTTCAATCTAGTTAACGTGACGTCCGAAAGGGCATCGATTGGCTCATTGCAGTGTATACGCATTGGCACACCTTCGAGGCCGCTGTTCTGTCGCTTCGTCGACCGTGGAAAATCCAAGTTCGCGATGAATAGCTTCATTGGTCGCGTACTACGGCATTCTGTATATCAGTCTTAAAGTTTTATTCCGAAAGCGTTGTATTATATTCCCCATTTGTCTTTTTCGTACATTCCCATATTGGTGCAGCATAAGTCCGTGTTGGCTTTATTCTTGCATTATATATTAATACTTTATATTAGCTAATGAGATATTCGAATGATACCCTATTAGCCAGTAGAAAAAGAACGGTATCAATCCGAGGGAAAATAATACTTGCGAGGAACGGCGATAAGAATAATTGAATAGAGAAAATTCAGCACAAAAGGAAGGAAAAGGAACATAGATCACAGTATGAATGCGCACATTGTGGCTATATATCTAATTATAAAATTGGATTAACATCGCGTATTCAGACATTGTACTATTTAACAGAAAGGGATATCATTTGAAACGGCAACACACGTAGTATACTCGGCAACGAGTGGTTTAGAATCATAAATAATTTTATAATATATATAGAAATTATATAGATATTCATTTTTTTCCCAAAAATAATTAAATAACATAAAGTTTAGTTCAAGTTTAAGGAGACCTTGTAAAAAATTATAAAGAAGTGGTACGTTTTAATCAATTTCGGCAATATTACGTAACGAAAAGGGTAGAGGTGGTCATCGAAATGTTGTGGACGGACATTCTATTTGCGGCGAAGTGGGGAACGTATTGTCGTTATATTATCAGAAGCGGAGCGTGCCAGTCCAGACGCCAAAATGCACACTAACTGTCGGCCACACTAAAAACAGTCATCTTCAATGCCAAGGTCATTGTCAAGGTTAATTATTTGGCCGGTCTAGTGAGAATAAGTTTGCACGACCGCTCGTTCGCCTTGTATATTATTTATTTATTAAAAATTCGTACAGAAATACGCTATAATTGGGCGATATATCGGATAATTGGCATTCACGCTGTTGTGAAACGAAATAAAAGAACTCTCGTGCATAAGTTGTGTGTGTGTATCAATATAAATAAGTATAAAACTATATACGTACATACATTGACATATATATATATATATAAAATTTATAACATTTACTTGTATAGATTGCATAAATTGATTTCAATGCGTAAGACACGAGTGACCAATGTGAATCGCCTTTTATAGCTACTTGTTGATTTAGATATGACCGGATGCTCTGTTTTTCCCAACTTCAAATTCCCGGTACTTGTACAACATCCGATAATTTTCCTCAACAATTATCGTTTGCTTTCTCTCTATTGTATTAAAGGGACCTCCAGCTCGTGTGATTGTGTCTGTATTTTGGTAACATTTTGTCTTTATTTTTATTATCAAAAGCACCAAGAGATAGCATTCGCATATATAATGTATTATTTAGGCCAACTTATTGACCACGGTATTTCAACTGTTGTTTAATTTATTTTTGTTTTTGATTTCTTCTGTATCCAGAATTGCCGCATTCGCTGTCGATGTTGTTCTTTCCTTTCTTCGGTCCACTTTTTAGCTGTGCACAATTTCGGCTGGTCTTTAAATAGTTTTTTTTCCTCAATAGATGACAGTCTTCGATGTCACTTCAATGACATCTTCGTTTAAATCGATTTCTACCTCTTCGAACCATTTCCATTTGTTCTTCAAAATTTTGTCTGTGTTGATTAACCGTGTAGGGTGCATAAAACCGAAAATTCGCCTTCTTTTTATCGCTTCAAGTAGCCATCCGGCACACTTGTATATGTGCTCATTGGATCTTGCGCTATATTCCTCGTTTACTTTAGTTGGTCCCTAGATTCTTCGTAACACCTTCCTCTCTTTTTTACGTAATTCTTCGATCATGCTCTTTCTATTTAATGTCAAACTTTTTGTTGCATATAGGTACTTCGGTTTAAATAACAGCGCACGTAATTTCGCATTGAGCGACATACATTTTTGGTTATAAACGTTCTTTATCAATTGAAAAGAACTGCTTCTAATTTGTATATACGGATATATCGATTAGGCCCATGAGGCCGTATCTAGGGGGGGGGACAATTTGAGGGCTGACAAAATTCGGGGTATCAAAAAATTTTAAAAGAAGCTCAAATTTTATAGATGAAAAGTTGTTAGAAATAATTCAAAACCGAATGATATAAACCATCTTGGAACATCATATCTTCTCGCTAAATCGTGGGAAAGAAACTAAATCAATCATTCTAACTAAAAATAATATCTGTAAGGCCCTTATAGCTTCTTTATTATATTAATATTAAATATTTAAATAAATTCCGCATCGGAGACTAAGCTTAGGCATCATCGTTGCAACGTATAAGTGAAATATCTAGTGTAACATTTAACTCGAGTACTCTACGTACTTATATATGCATTTAACTATAATTTTATTTCCTTCAATAGCATGCACGAGACACTTTCTGAAAAATATTTGCCATTATGTTCAGTATACGAGACATCATCTATCCTTATTAATGATATATATTTTTGGCCGATCCGTATTATCTAAACTGGGGAACCAAACAAAAACAAAACCTCATTAATTTTAAATTAGTGGATATTTAAAGAAAATAACGGTATCCGTTCGCTTCGATTTAAATTTAAATATTATTTAGTTTAAATGGATCATTATATATATATATATATATATATATATATATATATATATATATATATATGTATATATATGTTAGGCAAGGGGACGGCCTGTGTTACCTTTCAACTGTATACTGGAAAATATTATAAGAGAATGGAGAAAAGCGATGAATGAAGAAAATGTCACAAGGAAGATTAGACTAGGATACAAGAAGAATAATCTACCAATAGATTGTTTAGCTTTTACGGATGATTTGATAATTGTAGTCGAATCCATGGAAATGGCAAAGCGACAGATCGAATTATTAAAAGAACAAACGGAGAAGGCTGAACTAAAAATTTCGTTTGAAAAAACTAAATTTTCGACTAATATAGCAGCCGCGCCTAATAAAATTAAAACTGATTTTGGTCCAGTAAAAAGAGTTAATAAATTCAAGTATTTATGGGAGTTAATCGACCAAGTGGGATCAGAAAAAAAAGCAATTAAACACAGCATTGATCGATTGAAAGCTGTCGTTTATTTAACAAAAGAGATATATAAAAAGAAACATTTATCAAGAAATGCCAAGCTGAGATATTACAAAACTGTGTCAGACCAGAGGCATTATATGCAGCAGAGTGTTTAACACTGAAATGGATCTAACGATCAATTAAGGATTATGAGAACAATACTGGGGCCGACGAAACATGATGAAAAATATAAAAATTTATGTAATCAAGAACTGTACAACCATGTGGAAAAAATTACTACAACTATTAGAAAAAGGAAGAATTAGTTTCTATGGGCATTTGCAAAGGATAGATCCAAACAGGTTCACCGAAAGATTATTTAATTATATGCAAAACCTAAAAATAAACGGCACACGGTTCACGGCGACAAAAAGTGACATGGAAGAACTGAAAATTATTCCTGCAGACATAAATCATCGAGTAACATTAAGGAAGAAATTATTCAATTGTAAAGGTTTCGTGGAGAAACAGAAAGGAAGAGCTGACACTTTGTGGACGGAAGAAAGGAAAAAAATACATGGCGAAAGGATGCAAGCTATTTGGAAACAGAGGAAGAAGAATGGTAATATCAGTTGACAACGTAGTCCATCTGTGGCTGATTCGAAATAATAATAATATATATAAATTATCATGCAAAAAAAAAGATTAAATATCAATAACGAATTATCCATTTTTTTAAAATTAAAAATAATATAAAAACTTTAAAATTAAAAATCCGGCATCTGGTTCGTGACTTAATTTTCTTGGGTTAACTTCAAGGTTACACCTACCAGCACGGATTTTTAAGACCGATCGAGCGTATCCGTAATCGTATACTAAATAATTACTGGCAACGAGCCAAATTTGAAATACTGTAAAAGGAACAGTACCCGGATGACGAGATGATATCGGACAAATTTATCCTAAAAAATTATTTTCGTCTCTTGGATATTTTTCCTGTATTATATATTTCGTATTTCCATTGGACGTTTCGAAAATTTATGTTAAATTTAAAAATGAGAAGATCGAACAGAAACCAAGCCCTTTCGAGATGATAAATTCTAAATTATCTCTAGAAAATAGTAAATAGTCGCAGTAGTAAATTTAAATATAGACATAAATGAGATTATAACGTTTTCGAGATATTCCGATAGATTTACCAGTAATGACGTCCCGGAGTGTCATTTTAAGTAGTGATAAATTTTAATTTTAGTTTTTATATCTGTCGTGATGGCGTAGTTGCTAGAGTGCTCGACTATTAATTCGACGGTCGAGGAATCGAAACCAACACGCGACATAGAAAGTTTCCCCATCATTATTTAATTCGGAATTATCACGTTGAAGGCAGTGGTACCTCACTCCGTATAACATCATATGCATTCGCATCTGCGTCGCATATAAATAGTGCCTCGCATGCTAGCTCATTTTGTACGTAAAAATAAAAGTACAACAGCTAGTCACGACGTTTATTGTATAATCGATAAAGAGTATAAATCTATTGATTCTGTTATTAATACATCTGGCTAGTTACAAATTGTTAGTAAAAAACGTAAAAAAAAAAAAAATAATACAAGATGTTGTTCACTATCAGAATTTTTAAATTCGCTTGATTCTGCAGTCCACCTCACAAACTCCGCCTTAAACTGGGAGTGCATATCATAGTAATGCGAAACCTCAATACTCCAAAATTATGTAATGGTACGAGATTGCAAGTAATAACATTATTGAAGCGATTATTTTAACCGGCCAAACTGTAGGAGAGACTACTCTGATACCCGGTATCTCAGTGATTCCATCTGATTTATCATTCCAATTACAATTTCTGATAAAACTCCTTTATTCCCATCACAATCAACAAAGCACGTAGGCAGACATTTAAACGAATTGGTATTGATTTGAGATCATAATGTTTTTCGAGTGGACAATTATATGTAGCAGTTTCTCGAATTAGCGATGTAAGGACTCAATATATTTTATTACTCTATAATCAAATGGACACGAAGAATATTATTTTTCGAGAAGTATTGTAATTTTCATATATTACAAATATAACTTCAAAATACAAAAAAACTACATAAAAAATAAATAAAAAAAATTAAAATAAAAAAATACTCATCAACTTACGTTTATATGCTCGCGGTAAGAGTCGGGCAAAAATTATTTATCGCCTAAAGAACGAGAATATTTAAAGCCAATTTCAAAAAATCGGACACATTCTAATCTCGAGCGAAGCCGAGCCGGAGCATGCCAATATATATAATAATCATGTAGTCATCAGTCGTCAGACTGGATATACACCATTTTACTCATTACCACCATCTATACCTTCTCTAGTAGAGCTCTAGAAGGAGACATGAATGTAATCAAACTTGGCAATTTTCCGTTCTAGATCTGTTTTTATAAAACTAACACGTCCATTAACCGTTATAATTTTTAATTTGTAATTTCACAGGTTACATTTAAACCGGGGATTTTTTTTATCAAACCAACAGTTGAAAACCTAACATTTCTTTGAACTTCGCTCAATTAATAAACAGTGTAATCATTCGTCCGAAACCAGGGCGTGTATATTGTATAAGTAACTTCTTTATATTAACAATATCTATATCGTCATAGTCGTTATTATATTGTTCGGTACCGAACAAAATGACTAACCCATTCTAAGTTATTAGCATTAAAAGTACTAATCATATGCAACGCTGATGCATGCGCATATGACGTCATACGGAGCGGAATGATACTGCTTTCTCTCTTGATAATTAACACTTATTCGATGATCAAACACTTTATTCGCGTGTTTTGATCAAACCTCCAACCGTCAGATTGCCAATCTAAAACTTTAGCAACACCGCGTCATATATATATTATACAGAGTGGCCCAGAGAAGACGGACGGTTTTGTTTTGTGAATAGCTAAAAACTACTCGACAAAAAATTTTGATTGAAATTTTCTTTAAAGATAGGAAAATAGCTTACAATCATTTAATCGTGTCATTTACGGAATAAAAGAACTTACGTGTTACAAAATAGATAATCGTAATCGTTATCTTTCGTTCGTCGTGTAGATTTCGAATATTTCGAATATCGTATTCGTTCGTCGTGTTTTATCAGTTCGTAGTATAGTTATTATAGTTACGGACAATAGCGGTTTTATGCGGTTTATTTTATATTCCTTATCAGCATTAATCTGGTGAGACCTTTCCGTTTATTAATATCCGCAATAATAACTCGTATTAACTCGCTAACTCATTTAAATTGACGATAGATAATTCTCGGACTAATACCCACGCACGTGCGTGTAAATTCTATTTTTATTTTTATTTTTATTTTTAGATGGAAACATCAGCCTTACGTTTGTTAGGTGGTGTTTTATATCTACTAATCTATAATATTGTCGCCTTGGGTTAAAACTAGTGTCAACAATTATGTTACGCACGCCACAATCATCAATTAATCATCAACAACAACAAAATCCTATTAACGATGAGGATATTGTTATTCCAGTTAAACCCATAGTGGTAACGAAAGCAGGAAAAGGAAAATCTTTTTCCATTAAAAGGCAGTTATCAAATAACGATAACTGTACTGAGAATAGTTGCAATAGTTCCAACAAAAAATCTTCCGCATCTTATAAGCAGGATTGTGAGCTAACTTTGAAAACTAGTGACGAGCTTTTCCAAGTGATTAATTCACTTAAAGAAGAGCTCAAGGCTGTCAGAAAGGAAAATACAGCTTTGAAGCAGAAATTAGGAGTTGGAGGGAATCCAGCATCGCATACGTCTTCCGTCAAACATCTTGATAGCAATATAGACCTTAATGTATCACAAATAGACAAAGTATCAGCCCCAAAAATAAAAAACCACCCCCATTTTTTATCTCAGGATTATTATCTATGAAGGCCTTAAATCAGCTGTTAGCTACCATTGACATCACACCATTTGAAATGAAAGCCCTAGCCAGTGGTGAGCTTAAAGTCACTACAATCTCATCTGATGACTATCGAAAGCTCCGAAATGCATTAACAAACATCTCGAGCTTACCTAACTTAGACAAAAAAGAACTTGGTCCTATCAAATTCCATACCTATCGTTTACACGAGGATAAGCCATTTACTATTTTCATAAGAGGATTACACCATTCAACAGATTTGAATGACATCACTAATGAGTTATTAGCAGCAGGTCACCATGTACTTAATATAATTAATGTACATATCAAGAAAAAAGTTGAAAATAGTACAACTGTTATTAAACTGCCATTATTTAAAGTGGAAGTTAAAACTAGTTCAAATAACCGCGAATTATTTGATATACAGACTCTCTGCCATTGTCGTGTCTCCGTAGAAATTCCTAAAAAAATTCCTAGCCTTCCTCAGTGTACTCGCTGTCAAGATTTTGGTCATACCAAAAATTACTGCACAAAAACTCCTAAGTGTGTCAAATGTGGCGATTCTCATGCTTCTAGCAACTGTCACTCCCACAATACAACTCCACCTAAATGTGCAAACTGTAAAGGTGATCATACAGCCAATTATAAAGGTTGTTCTTACTACCAGTCAAAAATTTCTCTTGCAAAACCTGCTAAAAAAATCACTGCTGTAGAACGAATTAAAAGCAATTCAGTTTTACCATCTATTTCCAGATTTGTCAATTCTCAAGTATCTTACGCTTCTGTGATAACTCCAAACATTTCAACTACTACTACACCTACTCCTGCTGCTCCTCAATTTTCAAGTGATACTAACAAGTTTATGGAAATTCTTCAAAGACTTGAAGCCTCTCAACAAACTCTTATTCAAAAACTAACAACTCTTGAAGAAAGAGTCTTATCTCTTGAAGACCTTCAAAAAGTATTACCGAAAAATCCGAGTAAGAAAGGGAAAAAATGACTCCTACTTGGCATCTTAAAATTGTATGCTGGAATGCAAATGGTCTACTCCTCAGGAAAATCGAATTTGAGTCCTTCCTTCATATGCATGATATTGATGTGGCTCTACTTTCAGAGACTCATCTTGCCAGCTACATAAATCAACCTACATTTCATAACTATTCAGTCTACCTTGCTAACCACCCCAGTGGAATGGCAAGAGGAGGGGCTGCGGTCGTTATCAAGAATTCAATTAAGCATTATGCTAATGGTATGTTTGACAGTGACAGTATCCAGTCCTCAATTATATCTATAGAATTAAATAATCACACAGTTAATGTTGGTAGTATTTATTGCCCACCTCGTTGTCCTCCTCGTGAAGCTGACTATGATGCATTATTTAATCATCTGGGTAGATATTGGATTCTTGGAGGAGACTTCAATGCCAAGAATCCAACATGGGGATCAAGAATTTGCACTCCACGGGGACGAGTATTGCTTAAGTCAGCAATTCGTGCTAACTGTCAGATTATTTCGCCAGGAAGTCCTACTCACTGGCCCTCTGACATCAACAAGATACCCGACATAATTGACTTCTTTCTTACCAAGGGTATGCCGGTACATCATTTTAAGGCTGAGTGCATAGCCGATCTTAGTTCTGATCATGTACCCATACTGCTATCATACCTTATCTCACCGGTTAAAATTAATCATCCACCACAATTGGCAAATAAAAGTACTGACTGGGAAAGATTTCGAGAACTAATTGATCTCTATATTAACCTCAATATACAATATCATGTACCGTCAGATATCGATGCAGCAGCTGAAAATTTCTCATCTCTCCTATCACACTGTGTCCAGTCTAGTACTCAGTATTTTGAACAACCCCCAACTGAAGTCAGATATTCCAACTTCATTCGTCTCTTGGTCCATCGAAGACGCCAAGCAAGAAAAGCCTAGCAAAGACATCGTACTATTGAAAATAAATCTGTTTTCAATAGATTGTCTAAAGATACTACACGTGCCATTCGTCAGTGGAGGAACAATTCATTTTCCAATTACCTATTGTCTCTTGGCTCCACTAAAGAAGCCAACTACTCATTATGGACTGCCGCTAGGCGAATTCGCCGTCCTACTCGGCCTTATTTTCCTTTGAGGAAGGAAGATAACTCATGGGCTCGGAGTGATTCTGAAAAAGCATATGTTTTTGCCAAACATTTTGAGCATGTTTTTGAGGATAATAGCATTCAATCCTCAATAGCTCCTTCCTGTCCTAGTACATCTAATGGCAGAATTAAACCAACTTCTCCCCTCGAAGTAGCCAAGGTTATTGATAGCCTAAAGTCTAACAAATCACCGGGACATGATAGGCTTTCTCCTGTTGTGTTCAAAGAACTGCCAAAGAAGGGGATTGTCTATCTGTCGACGATGATAAATGCTTGTATTCGTCTGCGGTATGTACCTCGCACTTGGAAGATTGCGAAAATGATCATGATTCACAAACTAGGGAAACCAGCCGAGGATCCTGGATCGTACCGGCCCATTTCCCTACTTCCTATCATTGCGAAAATCTTTGAAAACATTATTTCGCAGCGTCTTCGAACAGTTATTGTAAACAAACATTTGATACCAGATGTTCAGTTTGGATTTCGTGAAAAGCACGCAACCGTTGAGCAAATTCACCGTGTTGTACATACTGCAACTCAAGCACTTGAGAACAAAGAATTTGCTACAGCAGTTTTTCTAGATGTTAGTGCAGCTTTTGATAAAGTTTGGCACCTTGGTTTAATTCACAAAATTAAAAGATATTTTTCACCGGGCTTTTGCAGACTACTTATGTCATACTTAACTGATCGACAGTTCTACATACATTTTGGATCAGCGACTACGCACTACATTAGCATTCGCGCTGGTGTTCCACAAGGCTCTGTACTTGGTCCTATACTCTTCCTACTTTATACTGTGGATATTCCTCAAACTCCTGAGACAACAACAAGTCTTTTTGCAGACGACACTGCAATAATTTCACATAGTCGCAGTTATGTTACAGCTGCATATATTCTTCAAACAGCTGTAGACAATATTTCAACTTGGGCTCATACCTGGAAAATTAAATTAAATGACAGCAAGTCAGTACGAGTAGACTTTTCTCTCCGACACCATGGTTACATTCCAACTTATTTGGATGGTAAACCGGTTCCAGTATCTAACTCTGCTCGCTATTTAGGTCTGCATCTTGATTGTAAGCTCAATTGGCACGAGCATATTAGAAGAAAACGGAAAATGTTGGACCTTCTGCTCTCCAACTTTCGATGGCTCCTTCAGCCTAATTCTGAGCTTAGTCTCGAAAGCAAGAGGCTCATCTATACGTCAATTTTCCGACCAGCATGGAGCTATGGTGCAGAGATCTGGGGATCTGCAGCCAAATCTAATCTCGAAATTCTCGAAAAATTTCAAAACAAATTCATGCGTATGATTTCAAGAGCACCTTGGTTTGTCTCGAACGCCCAACTTCGTATCGATCTCAAAATCGATCCAGTTCCTGTTATTATCCACCAGAAGTCAAACAGCTACATTAATCGTCTTCACCTTCATCCGAACGTTGAAGCAATCTTACTATTAGATGATTCTAATGATACCCGACGGCTGAAAAGAAAACATCAGCTGGATCTTATTAATATTTAATTTTATTATTTTATAAAATAATTTAACTACATGTGAAATTCTCCTATAATTAGTTATGGTAAATGTAATTAGTTTTACAGTTCCAATAAAATCTTTATATAAAAAAAAAAAAAAAAAATTGATCGAACACAATATCGTTCAAATGACCACCATTTTCAAGAATATGTTCATTCAGTCTTTTTTACAACATTTTCGAACATTTTTCAGAAATTCGAGTTTTCATATCTTCCAGATCTCGTGGACGTGTTTCTAAAATGTGGCTCTCAATGTATCCCTACAAAAGAAATCTGGGGCGGTCAAATCTGGTGAGTGCGACGACCAAGCGAAATCCGTGCCACGCGACAATATGCGGTTACCAAATGCTTTTTTCAGTACTGCGAGCGTTTATACCGAACAGTGACACGTCGAAACATCTTGTTGAAACCATGTACAGCCCAGGTGACGACGGCGAAAACAACGAAGTTTATCATCTACATATAACAGTACCAGCGGAGGAAAAAGGTCCTACAATTCCCCACTGCGCTAATACAGCCCTGGCAGTAACTCGCTGTGTGAAGGGTTTTGTTCGATTGAATTTGGATTAGATTCGGACCAGTGGCGGTAGTTCTGTTTTTTTACGAATCCGGATAGCCGAAAATGAGTTTCATCGTTCATCAAAAGATTGTTTAAATCGATCTATTCGTCTTCGATTTTTTTCAGCATCGTTTCAGCAAAAAGTTTGCGTTGTGCATGCTTTTTCATTCACGAGTTATTACCAGTTTATAAGAATGAATATACGGCGAGCAGATTTTTCAGACAGTAAACCTAGCATGACGAGTAGTCCGAATGATGGCTGCCCGAGCTCGATCGATGTTTGTCGGGTTGCAAACCGTTTTCTTTTTTGTCCAGGGCGTTTTTTATCCGTTCCGAAAGCTGTCCCATGAAAGTTTTCAACCCACCTTCAAATTTAATTTCGAAATGGTACAGGTTTACTCGGCATAATTTTCAGTTATTTTCAAAACTCTTTGCACTGTCGTGATCGATTCACACGGAAAAGAACGTTCCACGCAAAACGCGCGCTCTTTCTCGTTATAGAATGCCATGATAACTTAAACTGGACAATAACGAAACTCTCAAATGTGAACACGCGGTTTGCGTTTTGCAGCAGTGTTACCAACTGTGCTATTCAAAAAACAAAACCGTCAGTCTTCCCCGGGTCACCCTATATATATATATATATATATATATATATATATATATATATCATCATCAGTGAGTCGTGTCACCCCATGCAGGGGTATCGTGACCATGATATGTCACACGACAAACTAGGCTACGCCAGCAAATACGGTCGCGTGCGATATTTACACAATCGTGAAAAGTACGGCCAGTTGTCTTGCAAATCGCGTCCGACCATCGAAGAGGTACGCGACCGCGCTCTATTTTACCAGCCACTATACCTTGAACGAAAAGCGCCTCCATATTTTCTGCTCTAACTACGTGACCAAAAAATCGTAGTATTCTGTTGAGAACGATCCACTTTAATCTTTTCGGATTACCAACATATATATATATATATATATATATATATATATATATATATATATATACACACATATATAATATATATATCATCATCATCACCATAGTCGTCATTATATTGTTCGCTGCCGAACATAATGACTAACCCATTTTAATTAGGTACAAAATGAATTGGTATTTGAAGTACTAATCATATACAACGCTGATGCATGCGCATATGACGTCGTACAAAGAGGAGTGCTACTGCTTTCTTTCTGATAGCTAAAACTTATTCGATGATCAGAAACTTTATTCGCGTATTTTAATCAAACCCTCCAACCGTCACCTTGACAATCCAAGCCTTCGGCAACTATACCACCGTGTGAAATATATTATATAAAGAAAAATGCTAGTGCTTGACACCCGCAATTAACCACTATGTTAAATTTATGCTAATTGTCTACTAGTTAACAAGACTTTAAACCAGTTATTTATTTCTTCTCTTACAGCTACGCGCATCCAACTTTTTTAATAAGTGATCACAACATCGATGTGTTATCTAAATATGTTATAATTATTATTATTGTTTTTATTATGATGGTTATAATTACCATTGTTGAAATATAATTATAACTAAATCACAGTAACAATAAGTAGTGATAATAATCGAAGGTCAACTTATAAAAAAAAATCTTTAACACGTGAAGAATATTTTCCCGGAAATATGTAAATACGTTATATAAATATGTAGGCAACAGACGGCCGTCAATATATTGACTTTATTGTCAAGGCCTGTCCAATAAAGGATAGATAACTCTAAAAATAAAACCGATCACGTACGTGACGTTTAACTAACAACCTGATGAGATGATCACATTTCATATACACACAGTAAACATTTTGACGCACTAACCTCTAGTCGATTGAAATCGATCAACAAATTTTGCTTCATTCGACGAAATTTAATAAAATAATTGAGTGAATTAGTAGCTGTCGTGAATAAATACAATCACGTCAATAATATTATTCCAAATATACAATTTGGTTATCGTCAAAATTTTTGTACGACTCATCAAATATCCAGAGTAGCCGAGTTTGTGACAGATTATTTTAAACATAATAAACACAGTGGCACGATGCTCTTTGACGCTGCTGAAACATTTCATATTACGTGATACGTGGTCATTTTGTACGAAATAATTAAAAGTAAATTTCCTGCTTATTTAATTAAATTAATGATTTACGCGATAGAACTTTTTATGTAACTGTATATGTTCAATTAGAATGTGTTTAAGGGGTGTTCCGCAAGGAAGCGTGTTGGGATCTTTATCTTTTCACATTATATATGATTTCCCAGAAATGCCGAATATACAAGTGGCACTCTTTGTAGATGATGCGGCTATTTATCCACAACAGACTTCAATCGGCATATCAACTATTCTCAAATATTATAATAAGTGAAAAATTAGTATCGAACCGTCGAAAACCGAAGCCATTTTCTTTACACGCAGACGACCAAAATTGCCAAATATTATGATGGGTCGGGAAACAGCATTAACTGGTCAGATCGGATTTTGATATTTAGGAGTTGTTTTTAACAATAAAACTTCATTAAACATATTAACTATTATTAATACGGAGGCCAATAAATCCATTTGTTCATTTTAAGTGAAAATCATTCCATAACACAATTTATTATTTATAGGGTGACCAGGAGAAGACGGACGGTTTGGTTCTGATAAATTAACTTATTTTATAAGTTTCGTAACACATTGACCACTTACTTCCACGAAGTGAGAAATATTGATAAATTATTGAAAAAGAAAACAGTCAGAGAAAAAAGAATCTACTGATAATTACAAGAAAGTGAAAGAAGTAAAATAACACACACACACACACACAGATATTATATATGTATAATAACTAATAATGTAAGTATATATATACGTGATTGGTGTCAATTATCCGACTGTGATAACATAGTGCGTTAACCAATTCCGACAAAATTTCCGGTCAATATACTTTTTGTCCATCTGTTTAGCTTTCCAGGTAACGATGACTGCCTGCATACTGGAAATGTTAACAACACTGGTGCTAATTCGCTGCTCATTGAAGAACCCGTTCCAGCATCTGATGTACTTAAAACAAGAAAAAACTTATATTGTTTTGAAAATAAGTACACCAACATTTTTAAATAACAAATAATAAAATAATAATTTAAAAAAAAACAGAACAGATTTTCAAAATTTAAAAAAAATAATAATAATATACTACAAGTTAGTTCATTGTTATTATTATTGCTGTTGTTCGTACGACATGTGATATATGATTTAATAAGCTTAGTTGTTTTTTGGTATCAAAATTACGTTAAAAAAATGACCTCTAATATCGTAAAAAGGGTAGCATACCGGGCGCGCCTTGTGTGTGTGTTTAATGTGTACCAGACGGTGTTTGTAGTAGTAACGTTAAAATATTTTATTATTTTTAAACGTGTCCATCAGACCATTATCAGTATTTATCGTCTTCTTCAAAAAATAATAAAATTAAATACGACCTCGCCACAAGCGGCATCTGGTGAATATGAATGGTGGATATTTTCAAGGTCGCTCGTGTGAGCTTTTCTCACTTTAAGTACTGCAGTTACGTGGCACTGTGTTAGGATAATTCATAAAGCCGCGTTACTTATACGTACGATTGGGCACGGATTTATGTATATTTTATTTTAGTTTGAGTGCTAAATATATATATATATATATATATGTTTTATATATATAAAAATATATATATATATATGTTCTAAATTAACTATTTCGACTCATATAAATAGATGTAATGAAATAATCAATAAACTTAAAACCAAAACGGACTCTTTAAAGTTCAAGTTTGAGATCAGCAAATCTCAAATTATGATTTTAACTGGCCGTGATCAAAATCTCGTATTATATAATGATATTAAACGTAATAACCATGTTTTTAGATACTGATCGTATTAAATATTTACGTTTTATTATGGATAATCCACTGAAATATAATAACCGTATTCAAAATACTTAAATTATGAGGTTAGATCACACCCGGTGGTAAATGTCCTGGACTAAATTATAATTCAAAGTTAATACTCTATACAATATACTCATCTAATATAACCGTTTAACTAAACAGCTAACTCGTAAAGTAAATTCTAATAGCCGAAAACTTTTGATCGATTTAAAGTTCTCATACGTAACTGCTTAAAAAATATTAAACTATTCAAGCTATTGCACGAGTATTACCTATTGATCTATATATTAAAAAAAGATGAATTATTTTCGAAATTAAAAGGCAACAAAATAGTATTATAAATAAAGAACATCTTAAACAACTTGATTTATAGATTTTTAATGGATTCAAATCAAGGCACGATGCTCGAACTAATGGTAAATTAATTAATAATTTTTTTCTAGATATAATTAAACGTTTAAAAACAAAAAGTTTAAAGTGAATTTTTACAAATACTTAATGGTCATGGTTCTATCGGATATTATTTGAATAAATTACAAATCATTGATGATGGAAAATGTCGTAATTGTGTAACTAATGAAATAGAGGATGTCCACCGTATAATATACACATGCAGTAAATATAACCATCTGATAAAATTGTATGATATCGATTTAAAATTCTAGTGAAATTATTGTATTAGAACAATTCCCTATATTTATCTTGGAATTATTTAAGATTAAACATATATATTAATAGTCACTACCGGTATCCATAATATTTATTATTTTCTTATATGAATGAATTATATATATATATAATATATAGATATACATATATAAAAACAACACACATATAACATAATCCGCAACTGACGTAAAAGGATTTTAAATTATAACCCGTCTACTACGATATTATATTTGGTCAATACTACTATACCGTATTGAAAGCTGCGTTCTTATACAAACCATGAAAAAGAAAATCGAAGCTTTTGAAATGTACGTTTATCGCTGAATGCTAAAAATATCATATCTAGATCACGCGACCAATAGAGAAATACCGAATAAAATGTCAAATCAAGCTGAGATTCTTCATACCGTCCAAACCTGAATGTTAAAATACTGTGGGCACATGCGCACATACCAAGAAAAATATCACCTGTTCCGTCTCGTACAACATGGAGAAATCATTGGCCATAGAAAACACGGTGAGCTAAAATTTTCGTGGAAAGCAGATATGAGAAGATGGTATCAAATATCAGCACCCCTAGCTCCAAGAGGCATCTAGAGATAGGGGTTTAGATGGCATAACGAGAGAAAGAATAATCTTTAATGCTCAAAACAAGAAAGTAATGGTATCGCAAGCAAAAAAATTGCACTCAAATAGTTTGACATACAAATTTTAAATGGATTTAACGTAAGATACGATACATTATTAACAAAAGATAAATTAATAAATGAAGTCTTTCCTAACGTAACAAATCGTTTTAAAAATAAAATGATTACAACGAATTACTGCGTGACTCAGATACTTTCAGGTCGCGGTTCTATCACATATTATTTAAATAAATTAAATATAATTACGGATAATAAATGTTGCAAGTGCAACAGTAATGAAATAGGAAATGTTCAACATAAAATATGTAAGTGTAACGAATATGCTACGGCAGTTGTATAAAACTCGATATCTTCCGTATACTAGCCACTCGGTTATCCTGACGACACACACACACACATATATATATATACACAACAAAAATTGAGTTAGAAAAAACATTATAAAAAAAGATAACTAATTTTCAAAAATGGCAATATGGAAATAATAACACAAAGAGATAAAAATAATTTATTAAATTCAATAATAAATTTTGATTAAGAATTAATTCTAAGAAGTATATTATTAAAGTCAATTTTTATATTAGATAAAAGTTCTTAATTATTTTCATTTTCTGAGCTTTTGTCATGGTTACGTATAAATTTTGTATTGCTGATTGCAGATTGTGTGGTTTACCCACTATCTGATTATTATTTTATAAATACTATTTTCAATTTTGTTAATTTTTATAAATTGCATATCCGAATTAGTAATTTTACATTTTATATTTCTTATATATTGTATATATTTATATAATTTTTATATTTTATTTTATGTTCGCTTAATAATGGCTTAATAGTTGAAAAGTTTTGTGATTGCTATAAAACGTTTAGTAAGTTTTTAACTCCTTGTTTATATTTAAAAAATCACTACATTCTACACTTTTCAAATTATGTGTGTGTTTGCGTGCGTTGGTGCGTGAAAAATAGATACCTTTGTGATATGTTTCGGTTGGCGTCTCTGATTGTATGTAGTTTCCACATTCTTTTTTTTTATAGTTACATTTTTACGTCGAACACATATACATAGATAGCGAATGAAAATACATTTAATTACTTATTTATTATATACTATTTTATTTCATCATTAAGTGTCGTCCCCGTATCGGAGGTAGACGATTACTTACCTATAGATATTTTGTTGTACAGTGTAAGTAACAAGACAATTATAATATGGTGTTAGCATAGAAAGATACACACACGCGGGAGAACTGATTATAATCGCTTTGTTGTCACGACACAATGCAACCCCGCATGCTTTTGTAGCGGGTTTAACACTGAACAAACAGAAATGTTCAATGCTGATCATTGATAAAGAAAACAAAATACAAGATCCTTTGGCTCTGTTACGAGATATAAAAAGCAAGAATAAATTCATTTATTTGGTGACGTACATATTTAAAAATTGTGAATCAAGAAATAAACAGACTGCTACAGCATTGGCAAACTCAATCGTATATGGAAAGTCAATAAGATTTTTAAAATAACAAAACTTGCTACTTCTGAAAACGTTCGCCTTTTCCTATAGCGACATACGGTTCTGAAACCTGGACGATAAACAAATCAATGAGAAATGAATTTTTTTCACTCATTATGGATATATCTCTTGTAGTATTTTATTCAGTGTTTTCGATTACTGCCAACTGCTCAGATGAAATAAAAACCGAATTGGTCTAGGCAAGACCGCAACCGTACGACTGAAACGTGTTATTTGCAACGAAAAATAGCCAATAAATTCGCGGAAGAAATTAATATATACTCTAATTTTCCCGATTGCGCTATATACGCGGCTAAGACGGACGATCAAAAAGTAGTGGATAAGCAACGCATATGACGTATGCTGCGTGGATCGTGAACTCAACGGAGAACGAATATTTCAATCCCGACAGCAATAGACAAAGTGGAAGAATTACATAGATTACGCAAATGACGTTTTTCGGACACGTAATAAGATGTGAAGGAGAAAACGCAGAAAAAATATTATCGCCTGGTAAAACACCCGGTGCAAAAGAATGAGACACCAAGTCACTGGAATTACCCGATCAAAGCCAAGAACAGGATTTAGCGAAGAGGTTATAACAGCCACATTTGACTGGAAACAAAATGATATCATATCCAGAGTCTGGAAAAATATTTTTGTACCTATGTGTATAAACGTTATTTGATGACGGGTGTTGGTAGCGCGATACGTACGAACGGGATATATGTATATATATATACAGTAGCGTAGCCAAACTTGGTTGAAGAGGGGGGTTCAAACAAAACTAAATTATAACAGTAAACCCAAGTTAAATTGAACTTTAAGTAAATAACTAAAACTCAAGTAGGCTAAAGCACTAAGCAATCCAACTCACCAGAGTTATTTTGATACTTATTAGACGTCGAATATGTAATTCTATTAGAAACATTAGACGGCAGTAATATTTAACGTCACTGGAACACACTAATAGTATGTTATTGGGGACAGTTAAAAAGTACAATAAATTCCGCGAAAAAATAAACGATAAATCATGATTTTATATTTTTTGAAGGAATAATACATAGTAATACTTAACTAAATTTAAAATTTAAAATCTATTCTTCGCATTTTTCTACAAAATTCTTCTAGTACCTCCTATATTACAAAACTATTTATTTACTTCGAAAACGACGAAATTTAAATAAAATAAATGAAAAAAAAAGGCTTAACAAATGCAAAACTGCATTTAACAACGAGTATATATTTTCTTATTATCAGATTGATTCAAAGGGGTGTTCAGACCCCCAAACCCCCCCTGGCTACACTATATATCCATCCGTTACTTCGTTAACACTAACACCTGACGCAACAAAACGTGGTTTGTTAGGCGGGTGTTGATATGTATATATATATATATACATATATATATATATATATATATATATATATATATATATATATATTCTTCTGTATTTCCGCTCGTTCGCTCGTTTTGCAGGTTAACTCCCCATTGAATAAATAAATAAATAAATGTAACCCGCGCCAATAGAAGTTTCACTTCTAATATATATATATATACATATATATATATATATATATATATATATATATCATAGCGTGGTCTATATATTAGCATGAAAAGATTAACTTGTAGTTTGGAATTTTTGAATAACACTCCTTTATGTGTCCGCTTCTCATTTTAAAAATTAGAAAATTATGTTTCAATTGTAATTTTAAAACTATATGTGGAAAAACAGAAAACGACTCGCTGGCCATCATGAATTTTAAGAAGGTTTAATGGCTATTTAAAATAATTAACTAGCCAAGGTCGATGGTTTTAGTTTCCGGATATTCCTTCTTCGTCTTTAACATATTTTTCATTTTCATTTAAAAGTAAGTTTAAAATATATAAAAAACAATGTCCTTGGATAAATGTCACCCATTTTAATTAGTTTTGAAATTTTTATTTGAAAAAATATCTCTCCGCTTTTAATACGTGTCCGGAACCGCGCAACGCCAACGCAAAGTATGACCAAATGAACGTTATTAATTACAAACGACCAAAAAGGAAATAGTCATTCGCGTTAATTCTAATTAATTGATAAATCTAATTACTAACAATATATATATATTTTTTTCCGAATAGGCCAACTTAGCACCATCGTATTTTAACTGCTTAATTTATTTTTATTTTTGATTTCTTCTGTATCCAGACTTGTCGCATTCGCTGTCGATGTTGTCCCCTCCTTTCTTCGGTCCACTTTTTGCCTGTGCGCAATTTCTGCTTGTCTTTTATATATATAATATATAGACACTGCGTATATTATATATATATTTTTTTATAGAGTTCCCCACTTCGAACTTAATCGATAGAGCAAATGTATTGATCAAATTATGTATAATGGTGCAGGGAATTAGTATATTTAACAACAAAATGTGTGGAACTACTTCTGTAGCTGAAACAAAAAGGAAACATAAATGTAAAAAGAATAATACGTGTGTGAATAGTTCTCTACAAGTGTAGCTTATAACTATTATAAGGAGACGATATAACATGATCCCCTTAAATAACATTGCGTCAGAGCTTATACAAAAAAAATGTATATAAATAATAAATTTAAATTATGTAATATTAAGAATATAGGAGACAAAAATGAAAGAAAAATAAAATTATTGTTAACAATCAAAGTACACTTAACATTGACACTATTAGTGTTAAGATTTTACAATAAAAATAATTTTAACCTACAAGACAAATACACTGCTCGACAATTCCAATTATTCGCATTTAATGTAATGCATAAGAAATTCCATGGTCACTGAAGTTTTTGCGTTGTGAATCCGTGATAAAACGTTTACAGTAATATGTATAACGAGTATATTTCTGCACGCGTACATGTATGTACGGGGGTGTTTGTGTGGAATTTATGCATATAATGTTTAAGTTCTGTATATGTATATGTATATGTATATGTATATGTATGTGTCATTATGGATAGTTCATACATTTATGCATCTAGTATACCTAAGTTATAATTTTAATTATTAACTAGTATACCTAAGTTATAATTTTAATTATTAACTAGTATAAGAAGTTATAAGGGAATACATGTATACTATGACTGCGAGTGAAACTGACGCACAGCCCGCGCAAATGCGAGTGTAAAAGTGGTTACTATATTATTGTAAACTATAGAGTATTGTAAAGGGGAGCAATACACTGATTAAGCCTAAGCGGTGGTGCAGTGTATTGCTCCTCTATAAATGCAACAAGTTGTACATTATTAATTTGCATAATAAAGTATTAATAAAAAAAAAAAAAGTGTAAGATGTGCTTACGTATGAATAAATTAATAAGCGAGCGTGTACGCAGAAGTAAAGTAATTAACATCTAAACATAGAGAGAGAGAGATAGAATGCGGGAAAAAGAAAGAAAAATATTGACCATGCAGCACATCAGAAAATATAGTGTTCGGTTCACGGTTGGATTCGCATCAGTTGATGAATTAATGTTGGAGCTTAAATGTTTATACGTATAGCCTCATCAGCAAATTCTAGAAGAGTCACGTGTTAAATTTGGAAGGGTAATTCAAGGAGGGAGTCGATTTTAAATAAAAATCTAAGAGCAGAGAAAGCAAATCAGATAACTAGCAAGTGTTTGATATTATCCACAGAGCCAAGTGAACAACAGGTGCAAACAGGAGATCTGACAAGGTGAAGCCTATACAAGCATAATCCAAACTTGTCCTAGTAAGCACCTGAGCATTATAGAAATTAATTTTAAGATTGTTCATACGATACACTAGGAAAAAATTCATATATCGACCAGCGGTGAATGTGTCCCACCTCCTCTACCGCTCATGTCTCTTGAATAATGAATTCTTTATAAATCCTGTACTTCGACGTGACAACACTATCAGCTAGATATAAGTACAAGGCAAAATAATACAATGATATGGTATATATATATATATTCATAAGCACACGCGACAACCGGAAAACTGTCAATTGTGGGTTTTAAGGTGACTAAAGATCTCAATTTTAGCGGTACACCGTTTTCACATTTATTGCAAATATAAACTACATACACATTGAAGTTTCCTCTGGTAGCAGTTTTTTTCTCTTTTTTCTGTCGCTATGTCGGTATTTAGTTTCTTGATCGTTATGTCAATATTATTTTCTTGATCGTTATGTCAATATTATGTATATATCGAATTAGTAAACTTAATGCGTAAATAATCAAGTATTTACCGACAAATAACGACGTTGATGTAGCCAGATTTAAAGATGACACTGCGCAAAAATCGTGTCTGACACAAATATACAGTGCTACCGATAAATTGTCAAATAGTTGTAGATCAGTTTTATTTTTGAGCGGCGCAAGAGTGGAAATTTTGGACAAAAATACAGAAAACTCTGCTCACTTTTCATTATCCGACGCAGTAGATTACACGACGATCGGTAATGAGACAATTCTAAATAAACACGAAGCGAGATACCTCTGAGTCTAATTAGATCAACGGCTAACATGGATGACTGGCATCTGAAGGAAAATAAGAAACCTCTCTATATTAAAGTGAAACAACTCTACCGACTAATAAGGGTATCATTTCAAATTATCATTACTACAAAATCGTTTGCTGATACGAAAATTACACTGATAACGCAACAGTGGAGATGTTCGAAAACAAACTAGTTATTCGGCGAGATTCAAAAACAAAGTGTCACGTCTAATTTATCGGATTATACATCGGAATCTGAAAATAGTAATTATCCGTCGACTAGCGCATAATCATCTGACACGGTCACTCTGCACCTACACTTGAATTAACCGAAGTAAAAGATTTAATTCGACAATTTCTAACAGAAATGAATATCAATGCGTATTGGTGACTTGTAGAGAAAATATTTCGCTTCACCTCTTTGCTAGTTTGCGATAATTATTTTCCTGTTTTCTTTTTTATAATTTGTAATTAGCCCGAAGTGGCTATCCAACAAAACGCTTCGATGAGTAAGTCACCTGTGCCGAGGATACACCCCATTACTGGACTAAGTCGACGATTCTCGTCCTCCTGAGCCGCCTGAGGCCCAGCTGAGTATGATTCGCTTATTATGATGATGCTGCGGCCGTTGTAGTTGTCTCTTAGCAATTTTTTTTTATCTCTTCTTGCACTGAACACAGGTACTCCTGCTAGTATGTTGTGGATGTTTGACTCATCTCTTCCATGCATTACGTAATAATATCTATCATTTAAAAATTATAAAATAATAATAATAATAATGAAATCTCAGATAATTAAGTGCATCTGGTTAACACCTAAAATATAATGTACACGTATAAACACTAATGAAAGAGAAAAAGAGGAGCAATGATTACACACACATAACGCACACACGTGTATATATATTTCCAATAAAAAAATAAAAATTAATAATATTGTAAATGTAAACCAATGAAAATGATGAGACGACTTATTTACATATAGATGGAAGGAACGATGACGCACACGACAAATGCCAGTCAAGGATGGTGACAAATCGAACAACAATTAAGAGAAATATGCATTTGGTGTGTAAGATTAATTATATTGTTATAGGTATATATATATATATATATATATATATATATATATATATATATATATATATATTTGTGTGTGTATGTGTACACATATAAAGTATTATGTTAAGCTATGAAAAAGAGAAGCTCAAAAGTTTTTCCGCATGTGTAAAATAATTTCACGGTCACTGACAAGGTCGACTGCATTCATTTTTTAATGTCAGACAATTTCAAAGACGGCGATAATGAGGCTAATCGTAAATGTTTCCCTAACTTGAAATTTTACATAAAAAACTACGTTATTACATAATTATCCATTAAATATAAAATTCCAAGTATTTTACATAAACTCGTCGTTATAACTCAAATTTTGATGTACTTTGTCTTCATTTTGGTCGATTCTTGTGAGTCGATACATCCCCTCCCTATCGTCCCTTTCTAGAAAAAACGACAACAACAATACGATCGAATCGAGTAACGATGTACGGAATACACATTTAATGTAATACGTACGCGTAAAATCGTGTAGGGCGACATAGCGACCCGGAATTGAGCAACTTGGAATCGTACAGTTTTCAGAATCGGTAAACGTGATAGCGAACATGAAGTGTAGTAGTTCTGAAGCGGCAAACATGGGAATCAGATTGATTCTCTGATCAGTGAACGTTGAAAGTCATCGTGCAAATGTACCGAATAATATGCGAATTATTAATGACAAACAAATTATAGATCGGAATGAAAACATTAACAAATAGGAAGTTATATACGTCCAATAACGAGCATTTTTCACCTTTAAGTAAGGACATAAAAAAAATATACCACGGACGTGGGGTGTTCACAACACTCCTGAGAAAAATTACATTTGTCGATTTGTGGTCTGTAAAATGAATAAAAACGAATATTTTTTACACTATTAGATACGAATGAAGAAAATCGTGAAAAAAAAACCTTAACTATAAGCAATTTAAAAATAAGTAATTATTTAACTACGAAGACATAATTCATTGAAATAATACGTTTATGAGAAAGTATACATTATACACATGCAGGAGATGACCGCATCTACCATGATCAATTCGGATTCTGTTCAAGAGTCAACGCTCTTTTCGTCGAAGTTCCATTCCTAGAGGTTGCTCGTAGGGTTTTCGACGAGGGATCCATTTATGAACGAATTGCGCATCGAATTCCATTCCTCGGTTCATTGTTCTTTCCAATCGAATGCAAATCGTGCTTGATCCAAAATTGTCCATGGGGATTTCCTAGATTTTAATCTAGCTTTAGGTGCTTCTCTTATAAATTTTGTAATTAGTAAATTTTCATTTTCTTTAAATTTTGCCGAGTTCTTTTTCAACGAGTCGGTTCTTCGAATATGAGGCGGTTGAATGTTCGTAAGAACTGGAAGCTGTGCAGTGTGTGCTGCGTATCATTGCTGAGATAATACGCATTACTTCGTTAAGCTGAACGTCCAAGGAGACGGCAGAAATGCTACTTACAAAACTGAATAGCGAAAGACGACAAAAATGGATCAATACAGTTGAAAACATCGATTTCACACATAGTAGTCGGAAGGCATGGAATCTTCTTAGAAGATTAGGGACAGATCCGGTAAACACGCGTAAAATTCAGGCGCAATTAAAACCTGATAGAATAGCTACAAGACTCTTAAAATTAAGTAAATACAAAATGGATAAGGAAGTATCCTCACAAATTAAGAAACAACTGCATAACTTCAAAAGAATCCTAACACCACATAATAGCTTTTGAAAAAATATTGAAATTAATGAGTTAGAATCGGCATCAAAATCCACCAAGAGTGGTAAGGCCGCTGGCCTAGACGGAATTTACTCAGAATTTATGAAGAATTTGGGAGAAACAGCAAAAAAATTAATTATCACTATTTATAATGAAATATTAGATGGCGGCCAATTGCCCAGGGATTTCAAAAAAGCAAAGGTAATTGCTATTAAAAAGCCGGAAAAAATGGGAACGACCCGGCGGAATATCGACCGATATCTCTACTATCTATCCCGTATAAAATTTTTTAACGAATTATATACAACAGAATATCCACAGAAATCGAAAAATACCTACCTGTCGAGCAAGCTGGTTTACGTACTAATAGATCTTGTGTTGATCAAGCAGCTGCATTAACACAATTTATCGAAAATGGTTTCCAGAAAAACCTAAAAACAGCACGTTTGATCTCGTCTTTCACGTGTGGGATATTTAAGTCTCGATATAACGTATAGTTCGACATGGCCTTGTTCTGAAATTGTTGTATCCCGTTTATGTGCGTATCTTTTGCACAATAACATTAAACCGTATGTCCAAACAGGCTTTATAATTATTTTATAAACTATAAGTTTGTTTTCTAGTGATAAACTGGAGTACCTGCCAAGAAGCCAATTTAATTTGTGCAATTTTGTATCTAACTGCTTTCTATTTTGACTAACGTGATTCTGCCATGTCAATTTACTATTGCATCAAATAATATTCATTTTTAATATATCCCCGTTCTAATAATTTTATACGAACCTGGGTAAAAAAAATCCTGTGCTTGTTAAAAAAATACCTACAATAAATAATAGTAAATAGATTAGAACATTTGCAATATTGCGTATTTATTTTATTCGATTATTATTATTATTGTTATAGAATAATAACGGAGGAGAGTTCGTATAATTAACATCACTTAAAATTTCACGAAAAATTGGACATATTAGACTGGTGAGAAGCATTACAGTTGATGCATTTTCAGCTGAGTACTGAGCAAGTGTTTGGATCACGTAAGTCACCACACCCAGAACAAATACGTGTACTTTGTATGTTACGTAACAAAACGTATTTATCTATTACCGTTCGTGATTTTAAAATAATCGTCGGTAAGGACACTCGTCTTTTGGTGTTTACCGAGAATAAAGGAAATTGCCAAAATCTATTCTAGAAGACCAATATCAATAACGTGCGCCTTTATTTATGAAATTGTACATATAATTATAAATATATACTTGTAACATGTACACGGGTGGGTGATTGGTTTACGCACAAATATTGGTAGTATGCGTTTAATCACCCTTCAGTGAATGTTTGTTATAGGATGATTATATGAGCTTTCAGGTAATTATTTGTAACCTTGTCATTAATTTAACTACGACAATGTACATTATTAACAAGATACACATAACAAATTATACGTCATACAGACATTTACATTGTTGTAGTAATCCAACACACATACATACATATATATATTATGTAGGCGTTATATTTTCGACCTTGAAATCTGGTTAGGTATTTTCCAGTTGTCGTCTAAACAACATCCACAAGACGTTGACAGAACTGTATATCACCTTTCTAACCTCTTATGTAGGATTATTTGAAGTTATTAACCAAATGTGAGTCACAAATTAAACGACACATACACGTATATATATATATATATATATATATATATATTTAAACGGGCAATTCTGGCATGATAATCTCGGAAACCTAACGATTTGAATAAAATTTCGTATGTACACATTCGAATGTTATAAGCTTAGAAATTAACTGCATTTGGTAAATATTTTTCTCTCTTTCAATCTTCTAACCTAACCTTACGGCTATCGAGTAAGTCTGTAATGAATATAAGAATAAGCGAAAAATAACCCTAAATGAAATTCAGGTGATGAATTTCAGGTAAAAGATTGCATCGCGGCTGACGATATTAGGTGTTCTCTAAAAAATTTTTTGTTCGTAGACGTCTAATTTCAGAGAACTATCACGTTGTACAAGTCTACGCGAGTACCATGTAGCTTCATCTGATATTACTTCCGTTTTGTACACGATGTCCAGATCGGTATGTAGTGTTTCATTCGAAATAAACTAAGGGGCATTTGTTATTATACGTAGTATTTTATTTTGTACGTGTTAGACTACCGGTATGTTGCTCCTTTTAGCACATCTTCAAAGTCGGGCTCCGTAAGATCAAATTGGTTTCAGCATCATCCGATATAGAAGAAGTTTGTCATTAATCGACAACTTCGATTTCCTAATTAGCAGCCAACACGTATCACGAAATTTTAAACTGCTTTTGATTCGTCTCGAACGTAAATTTATCGTCAAGATGTATGTTTCTCGGGTATTTCGTTGTTGCCAAAATAAAGCTTCGATGTGCCCTTGTTCTCGCGCGTTTATTTACAGTTGCCACTTATCACACCATGGCTTAATTTTTCCGATCAAATGTTGCAACTTTACATTACAGTCATGAGTATTGTTACCACAACAATACAACGCAGTGTCATCTACAAGTTAATTTAAGTGGTAAGGCTATTTATTCCATAAGTCACAAGTAGATGTTTCATAACGCTTAGAACCCGACACAGTCTTCCTCTTCCTTACCTCAATATCCGATTTTCTCGGTCATATTAACAATACTTTCCGTTTCACGCATTCGTTGAACATTTTTAAAATCTGATATATTCTTACGTTATTTTACATTTATAAAGAAGTTACATGGAACATTAGTAATTCTTTCCAGTCGTATTCATTCAATAGATAGCGTATTTGATCCGTCGGACGTGTTATGCTGAATCCGATTCTCTGTACTATCTTGAAAAAATTGGGATGTAACTTCCGAAGTCTCCTATATCCCCTCCTATATGTATATATATATATATATATATCTTATATGTTCTTCTTTCTCTCCTCAACCTTATGATTGGTGGGTTTTTTGGCCAGCAAGATATACACATATACACACACACACACACACACACACATATATATATATATATATATATATATATATATGGGAACCTTGATATAATTGGTCGATTCGCGCGAAATTTATTTCTAATTTTTATATCTTACACGCGCATTCAATTACAAAGTACGTAATACCAGGTAATATCGTTACGCGTCGTCCACACACACACATATATACAAACGCAAGAATGAAATTGGCCGTCATGTCTCGAATAATAAATTCTTATCAAAGACCATAATACACTTATATACACCATAAATGACGATGATAGTAATAATGATAATTTAAAAAAAATAATTAACAAACATTATATTACGTTATCGCGTCCAATAGGTGAGGGGTAGGGTGGGGGTCTTGTCATTTCCCGGACCGATAAGAAAACGGTTTACAGAAATAACCGGCGATTACGCCAACGGTTATTTTCTTCGACGTGACCTTCTGGCTGCCGGATGAGCTTCGTCGTCGTTCATCGTCGGCTATTGGCAAATTACTCTTAGGCGCGCGCTCCTCGCCATAAAAACGGTTTGCCCGTAAATAATTATTATCATTTGTTTACTTCGGCCTGTTTTTATTGTCCATTTTATTTCTCAATTTCTTAATAATCGCTGAACAAATAAGAATGTGTTATTTTTTTGGATACATATACAATATGTATACGTGTATATGTATGTATATATATATATATATATATGTGTGTATGTGTGTGTATTTAGGCGACGTGTGTGTGTGTATTTTGGCGACGTGTGTGCGCGCGTATTTGGTTTATGCAAGTACAAGTTTATTTTTTTTAACAGAAAACGAATACAATTTTTAGGTATTACTATTATTATTTTTTTTTTTTAATTTTGTTAAAAATTACTAAACTTCTGCATAAAAAGATCGCAATGTTTTTAAGCCATTATCAAGCTAACATAAAAAATAAAAAAATAAATTATAAAAATGTACGTAATTTATAAAAAATATAAAAACAATGCGAAGAATGAGTGAAACCAAATAAAACTACTTAATTGTCGCAAGAACTTTTGAAAATACAGGTAAAATTCCGTAAAAAATTATTTTAATCAATTTTTACCATAGTCTAAATTTCTCTATATTTCATTAGGTTTTCCAAAGAAACTAAACAGAATGGTAGTTACTCAAAGTACCCCTAAGACATATTTATCGTATATTCGTAAAATTATTAGGATACATTTTATCTAATTATATATTATTTAGAAATAAATTATTAGGCATTACAGATTCATGTTGTCTAATTAAAACCCTTAAATTTGTGGATAATAACATGCTACAAGCTCTTCAACATACAATTCCAATGAACCTGTTTAAAAAGCATGTTTCCCAAGTGCTTTTGACAGAATGGCAAAGGAGGTGGGATGCTGACATCACAGGAAGGAAAACATACCAATTCTTCCCTAATGTCACTAACAGAATGAAATTGAAGAAGTTAAATATTAACTTCTACAGCTCTCAGGTCTTATCTGGCCATGGCAAGTTTGCAGCTTATTTATACAGGTTCCATCTAGTTAATGTTCCAGGATGTACCTGTTGTTCGGGAGATATTATAGATGACCTTGAACATTTTATCTATGAATGTCCTGCTTTTGCTAATCAGCGACTTAAGTATAAAGTAGGAAACATGCAGTCCCTTCATTTAAACAGCAATAATCATTCAGCATTCCTCAAGTTCTCTGAAAGTGCAATGCGACATAAATTTAATATCATGAGCTAGCTCTTATCTTACAAAAATAAAAAATAAATAAAAAAAAATTAATAAAACAAATTCAACCGTGAAACCAATATCTGCAGCAACTGATCAATCTTCTGATACTGCACTCATTACATGTTTAAAAATTAAGTTTGTAAATATAACAATAAATGTTTACAACAATTATAATTATTTATATAAAGATTTTTCCCCATTTTTTAATATAAAATAATTTATAATATTCTTTAGTCTTAAGTTTGTACATATGATATAATACTGCATGGTAATTGTTGGGACTATGTTATGTCATCTTAGCTGTTGCCAATAAATATAAGTACACTTGCAAAGGACCTCACACACAAGTTTGAAATACTTATTTATTTATTTATGAATATACAGTCGATATATGTGTAGTTTAATTGATATATAATTCTCATCCGGTCCTTTGCACCTTTATACATACAATTTTACCAAAATATATGATTGTTATTAAAAAAAAAAAAAATTAAATATTTAAAACTTAATATAAAAAAGTTTTTTCTTAATTTTTTCGATTAATTTTTTATTATCGATTGTATAATTTCGAACTAAATTTTTTAAATATAACGATTCGCATGTATCGATTATAAGATCGATTACAGTAGGAAAATAGCTGTTACTCAATGTTGCTGAGACATATTGATCGTGTATCGTGTATTTGTAAAATTATTAGAACACATTAAAGATTTGTTATCTAATTATATATTATTTATAAATAAATTATTAGGCACTGAAAATTAGCTCGTCTAATTAAATATTTAAAACGTAATATATTAAAAAAAAGTATTTTTTAAATATTTCGATTAATTTTTTTATTATAGATTGTATTACATTCTTGGCATCCTCCCATCTTCTTTCTACCGTTCCCGTTATTTGTATCTCATCTAATATGAGGTTATCATACGTTTCTGCAAACTTGTTCTTAAACGAAATATCTTTCAATTTCAACAGATTCCATTTCTTAATGTTTCCATCTGTATTAGGTCTTTTGAATCTATTACGTGCTGTCAGTTACTAGTGTGTGGTCGGTATCGGCATCGCCACCTGGGTACGAACAGTGTTTTCATAATAATATTTCCGACTGATCATATATTCTATCCAACTCTTCTTCATCTGATGCTGTGATTTGCATGTATACTTGCACTACACTATCACCATATTAACAGGTTCCGCCGATATTACAATCTTTATAAGCCTATTTTCCACGATACTGACACTCAATAGTGACTCGGCTATCTGTTTCTTTAATAGTATCGCTACACCTCCTTGTCCTTTTATACTTCCTGAGTGAATTCAGGCCACCTAGTTTCTGCTAATCCCAAAATATCTAAATTGTTCTTTAATTTCTTGCTTAACATTTCCTAGCTTTCCAATTTTTGACATGGTTCGTACATTCCACGAAACGTGGAATTGATGATCGGTTGCAGGGGTTTCGTTTGCTGAAGATCCTCGATGCCCCGCTATTCCATCCTAGCTGACCTTGTTCTCGACTCCGTTCAGTTGAACCGCTTCGTGACGACTTATTCCACTTTGACTATTATGCATGTTTAACGAGGGATTTGTACAGCGGTGGTCTTCCGTTGCCTTCCGCCGGATATTTTGTTTGGGTATACTCCCCTAGCATTTGGGTAAAAACCCTAACCCCAAGGTAGCGGTTTTCTACTAGGATAGCAGGTGAGGCTTATTTATTCAGGCGGCCTTAACTCGCCAAGGGTTAGTACGCAGTCTTAGGAAGGCAAAGTTTTACAGACAGTTTCCAACCTGTCCTTTGTCTCCTCATGCCTACTACTCTGACACTACTGTTATCGTCTACCTGAGACTTTCCACCAGTAGCCGCTCTTGGCCCACAACTGCTTATTTGACTAACGTTGTACTAATTCGGTCGGAACTAAACAGAAGGTTGTGCAAGGGTACTCGATGGTCTTCAGGCGATTCTGTCATTTACTTCTTGAAAAGCTTCAATTCCTAGGAATATCTGAATCTTAATTTCGCCGTTAACCGCGATTTTCTGTTCTTCTTATTAGTTCCCGGTGTACTAGTAACAAACCTATTCGAACGGCTAGCTACTCTTTTATTTAACATTTCTTAGTATCGTCGAATTGACATGTTTGCTTGAAGTTCTGTTGAATACTTTTTACTTCAAAATTACGCACTTTTTTTAAAAATCTTTTCTCTTCCTCAACTGAGACATGAAAGTTTACTAACAATTGACAGCTTAGTCATTATACGAATTTAATTAGTGAAATTAACGAAGAGTCGTCCTCTTTTAGCATTAATTCGAAAATCTGACGTCACAAACTTGTTGACATTTTATCGTTTAACAGTCGTTCATATTTTAGCAGAAGAAAAAATTCGTAGTATATAAATGAAAAAGCATTTCCGGGGTAATAAAATCAATATAAAATTTACAAGAACCGTTTTATAAGTGTTAAAAACTTAACATATAACAGAATACGTTATATACGATATACATACGTACATACATGTGTGATATATATACTAGTTTGTATGTGTATATATATATATATATATATATATATATATATATATATATATATAAAACGAGAAAAATACATTTTAACGGAATCAGCAAATGGAACAAGATCGCGAGGAATCCCATCAAGACGATGGGCGGACACAGTAACAACACTGAGCGATCAATCCCCAAGCCCTTACCAAAAATAAGCGATCTTTTGTATATATATATATATATATATATATATATATATATATCAATAGATAATACTCGTGCAACAGTTTGAATAGTTTAATATTTGAAGCCGTTATTTATGAGAATGTCAAATCAATCAAAAATTTTCGGCAGTTAGAATTTACATTAAGAGTTAGATGTTTAATTAAACGGTTAAAGTACATGCTAGCACAATACGGGTATAAGTTCTGTATCAAGCCTTTTTATAGAGTATTAACTTTGAATCATAATTTAGTCCCCGTAATTTATCACCGAGTGATTTAAAAATATAATATTTATCATCATTTACGTATTTTGAATACACTTATATTTCAGTTGATTATCTATAATAAAACCTAAATATTTAATATGATCATATATATATATAAAACTTTAAGAAAATTGTTGCAATTGAAATTCGAAGTGAGAAACGAAATTAGCCACACAAATCCAAAATTAAGGTTTTTACAATTTCCAATTTGACCACTCATAAGACCGAAATTTATATATGAATTTCATTTGAAATTTATAATATTATGTATATATATATATATATCATTCTATCTTTACGATGGGATAAAAATAAATTATATAACTACTGACAGAACCGAAACGAGTTCATCTCCCCAGTTTTTTTTTTCCACGTGTTCACCTTCGGGTGTAGGGGGCACGTGGTAAGTGTCGTCGTTTTCTGAGAAGGACGCACGTAATACGTAGAAAATAAACGGATATTGACGTCAGCAATTTTTATCATCACCGCCTCGTGGAAGGTAATTCAAGGCTAGAACCAAAATTACCAATGACTAAAAAATAGTCATAATTTATCGTCAATTTATTAGCGACGTCTCAAAAACGTACGATACACAATTCGGACACTTGAAAGCAAAATCAAAAAATAAGTGCTTATCGAAACTTTCTAGAAAAATTTATTTAACTTTTGTCGATAAATCAGTTTTTTGTTTTTGGATTTATCGATCTTTTCGAAAATTTACGGTAGCAGAAATATAACTTAATTGGTAAAATTTATTTTCGTTTTTAATTTCCAACTCATTTCGATGTTCGTAAATAGAAAATGAACAAATGAGACGGGTATTTCATTGTATGAAAGAAAAAATGACTTTCGTTAACCTGGTTACAGTACTATAGATGGTTGAGGATCCTTCAACAAGGAACGGCTATTATGTTTGTGTGTTTGTTTTGCTTAAACGAACTGTAAAATTGCAGGAAAACTTAACGATACAATTATTAATGTTACTATTAGGAAATAGAGCGCGGTACAGCCGTATATATTATATATATATATATATATATATATATATATATATATATATATATATATATATATATATGTGTGTGTGTGTGTACTCATGTATGTTTTGAAAGGGGTTTCATTACAAGAACGGAAATGTTCGTCTAGACATGCTGTAAGAGATCTGAACAATAATAATAATATTTTGACGTTAACGCATCGTATAGGATTAGCTGGAATTGTGCAGTTCCCTCAAGGATACGTAAAAAGTTTATAACTTATCGATATATACACACATACACACATACACACACATATGTCTATATATATATATATATATATATGCACATAAAGTTTGATCTTCGAATACAGGATATTCTGGAGTACTGTTCTAAGACACGTGATACCATATGTTTGAGTCTGGAAGTACGTCAAGGATAATAATGGAACAATACTGAAGTTGATCATGTAAAGTCGTTTATGTGAGAACCAACATTACCGCTCATCTTTATAATAGTCTATATTATAATAGTTCCATTTTTATCTCCCCCTCTTTTTGTTAGTGTATCTTTTTTTTCGTGTGTCCGTTGACCCGTGTAATAATTCAGACATCATGGCCGCACGTGTTATATTACACTTATATATATATATCTTATGTATGTAGGTATACGTGTGTGTGTGCAACGGATATGTACACAAATTCTCGCAATTATTAATCTGAAAATTAAAAATAATTGATTTAAAATAGTACGTTTTTATTACATCAATAATAGTTGGATTCCTTAGCCAGTCCGTCGTATTAAATAACAATTGGGAAAAGTATAAAACTGCGATATACCCAGTAAAAATTGCAACTGCGCTTTTTTCAAGGTTCCCTTTAAAGCTGGTAAATAGCTAATTTCCAGAGGCAATTTTTTCTGCTCTTAAAACACGTAGAAATAATTAATAGTAATGATAACGCCGAAACGAAAATAAAAACTTAAAATAGGTTTTCAAACGCTTTGCATGAGTACTATTATCATTGTAGGTTATCGCTGTTATCTTGCCATGTGATTTAGCAGTCGACGCTGCGACTTCGGGATCGTACGTGTTAAATTGGGGACCGGCTGATCGGGAGGTGGTTCTCCTTAGAAACTAGGCATCCGACGAGAGTAGGGTAAAATTATTATCGAATGCGCGTCTTTAATAAAACTAGCCACGTGGAATGTACGTGGTACTAATCAATCTGTGGAAATAGCAATTATTGAAGCATCAATGGATCATGTTTTAATTCAAAGGCTCGCGCAGACCCACTATAGATCAAACGGGCATTTCGCGGCAGCAGATGGACGATTTGTTTCAGCAATCGAAGTGTACCATAAGACATCGTTAAAGACATTAAAGGGAAATTTTGAAAATACTCGAGGGACTACAACGCAATCATAGGAAAGACTAACGAAAATAATCGCGCTCGACAAGTAGTTGATAAATACGGACTCGGGAATAACCGAAGAGATATCCGTGACTTTCGCGCTAAAAATACATTAAATAACCGACGCAAAATTTCAACATCAAATAAATATAAAATTGAAGTGTTAAGAGGATTACCGCAAAATGGATCAGATATGAAGAAATACTGCTGAAAAATATAAATCATCGGGAAAGCTATGAATAACTGAGAACAAATGGAACAAAATAAAAAGAGGCGAAAAATAAGGAATTAACAATGAAAACAAATGCAGACTACAACGAATTAAAATCGTATGAACAGAAAGGGCAAAAGCAATCGCATTTCAAACATATGTACTGAAATACAAAAACATGCTCGAAATAGCGAAACGAGTGATCTCTTCAAGAAAGTAGCTTACCTAAGTAGAGATTCGTAAATGATATCAAAATAGAAAACCTATGTTGGACAGACGATCAATCATCACGGCGAACATTGTCAGTCGCTAATGCCAGATTAAAACATGACAAATGCGTAACTAAGAGTATCCGCTCAGTAATAGAATATGCCATAAACGAACTAAAGAACAAAGAAACCTCCATAATAGCAGAAAAGATCAAATCGAATGAAAATTTTAAAATACTACGTGAAATGTGTAATAAAACTGGAAAAATTATAGACTAATCGCCCTAATCAGTCGTGCCAGTAAGATAACACTTTATCCATAACAGCAGCGTCGCGTAGAAACATTGAAACATTCGAAATAACCCGCTATAGACTCGCGTTAAGAATATCCTTGACTGAACATAGAACTAACCTCTGAATCCTAGAACGATTGCGAACAGAATCGAAACTACGATTACTATTTACACGAAAGTTCATAGGTCACGTAATAAGTCGGAACTGTTTGAAAAAAACCACTTATCCAACGGCAACACGAACCAGAGGACGGCTACTGATCAGGCTCATAGATCACACCAGAACAATTACGGAACAAAAATTATAAACAAAAAAAAAATGACGAAATCCACTAATTCATGATGGTTGGTCATGACGTCCGCAAACGGACATACGACTGAAGAAGAATTATTATTACAATTAGTAATACCTAAAATTAAATCTTTGAGGTCGCTCTCAAAATTGTTTTTTTCAAAATTGAGCTTTCGTAATTCCTCGATTCTTCTAATATAAATACAGGCAAATCTTACGATGACTAAGAGAAAATCATATAAATAGTGTTAGCTTTCGCGGTAACACGATTAACGTATTTAGGAAAATTTAGTCTATTATCCGAGGTTACTAAAAAATGCGCCTACGGTCCCCATAGCCGTTTATAGTGTAGAAACGTGTAAAATAAATGAAATATAAGTTTCGAATGAACAAGTTCTCCAAAGAATTGACGAAAAACGGACCTTATTACATTCGATAAAGAAAAGAAGATTAACCTGGATGGGACATGTACT